>MCFL01000125.1:0-67835 GCA_002102555.1 Catenaria anguillulae PL171
TCGTTGTTGCCCGTGGCGACCCGCATGCGACTGGCTGAGTTGGCGGCCAAGCTCGAAGATGTGCCTGAGCACAAGAAGGATTGGCATCCAAAGTCGAACGACCAAGTACTCGATCTCGTCCACCCTTCGCTGTTCCCGTCGTTTACGGCAGGACTTGCGCATTTCCGCCCGAGCAGCGGCAAACTCTGTTAAGGAATCGGTGGCGAGGGCGGGGGCGCAAGGCGCGGGGGTTGTGAATCCACCCTCACAAGTGCCCAAGCCGTACGAGGAAGAGTTCATGTCGTCGCAGTTCCAATGGCTGCCTGCCGAGATCCAAGTTGATGCCAAGGGCAAGTCGGCTCAGTTTGTGTCGTACATCAACAATTTGCACCCGGACGACCACCCCGAGCTGTACCAGGTGCTGGGCGATGTGTTTGCGAGTATGCTGCCCATGTTTGAGCAGGCGCTTGTTCCGCATCGATTGTCCCACGGCCCCATTCGAATTTTGTACTGGTATGTGCGCATCTCATTAGCTGTCGTATCCGACTACCTGCATCATTCACGTCCCCCCGACTGTTCTTGATTCAGCGCCCGACTTTTGGTACAACACTGTCCCCGTCGAATCGGGCGAATCCGAGCAGGACTTTATTGGATCCGACGACGATTTCGCGGGCGTTGCGGCAGGCGATGAGCAGCAAGAAGAAGCCGAAGAAGAGGAAGAAGACGTCGGCAACTGGGATGACCCGCGCAGGAAAATCAACCACAAGAACGACAACTTGCCTATGTTTACGATTGGTGGCGACGGTGACCCAGGCGCCGATTGTGACGATCCCATGGACGTGGATACAGCAAGTGAGAGCGAGGAGATCATGACGGCGGCGGAGATGCTCGAAGAAGTTGGATCCGCGACCGAATCCGAGTCCGAGGATCCGTCATATGTCGGGCAAGAATTTGAGGACGAAGATCAAGAGTATCCGTACGAGAAGTACTGGAACCAATGCGCTCACTGACTTTATGGCGGCGCCAATTGGTGTGACGGGTCAGCCCGAAGGGATCACATCATTCGGCGACGATACGTACTCGCGTGTGTTCCGCCCCAAAGTGCCCCGTCGCTTTGTTCCGCCCGCGCCTGTGGACGTGCCCACCATGTCGCCACACTCGCAGCTTGCGGGCAAGCGGCTTCAAGTCATTGTCAAGCTCGCCAACATCCATCTCACGCCCGACAACCCGACCTACCCCGGTGGCTCGTGGCATGTCGAAGGCATGCTCAACGAGTCCATCATTGCGACTGGTCTCTATTACTACGCCATGGATAACATCACCGAGTCGCGCTTGCATTTCCGTTCCTTTGTCCAACCCCCGACTGTCGACCACCAGCAGCATTATGTGTTGAGCGACATTTACGGCCTCGACACGCCCAACATGGGATACGTTTTGTGCCAGGGCAAGGGCTACATTACCGCCCATGAGGGCCGGGCCGTTGTGTTCCCCAACATGTACCAGCACAAGGTGTTCCCATTCGAGCTCGAGGACAAGTCTCGCCCTGGGTATCGCAAGATCTTGGCCTTTTTCTTGATTGATCCCGCTCGATCCGAATCTGGTGACGTGTTGTCGTCAGCCGTGGTTCCGCCGCAGCAAGCCGATTGGTTGGCCCGTGAGTTTGTCAAGGATCCGACCAATCCGTTGGCGTCCAAGCTGCCCGTGGAGTTGGTTGAGATGATTGGCGACAAGGTGGCTATGACGATGGAGCAGGCAAAGGAGATTCGGCTGGAGCTGATGGAGGAGCGGTCGATGAGCGCGGGTACCAGCAACGAGTTGACGTATGGTGCCGAGTACAACTTGTGTGAGCATTGACGAGGAGGCCGTGATTTGGCAGTGTACTTTTTCTAGTCGCAGTATTGGCACAAACATAATCGATGCATGGCATCATGGCAGTTTCTTCCCCACTTCCCGACCATGCAGACTACAATAAAACGAATCAGAATGCGGCGGCTCTTGTTTTGCTCGCGCCCATGGATATTGAGGACATGGCCAAGAGGATCATTGGTACGCCAACATCCCAGTTCCAGGGATGCTTGTTGTCAATAACAGCAAACTCCCGTTCATAACACTTAGGCCGTCTTACTGCGTTGTCATTTTTGTCCAAATCCCAGTTGGCATGCCAGGCCGCTTGCCGCACCAGTCTTGGTCGCAAACTTCACTTGCGCATTTCTCACGACAAAGCGCGTTGACAACGTTTTCGTTTTCGCAATGGGACTTTGCATGCCGGCCCTGACACCCATTAGCTCAGCTTTGTCCCATGAATGCGTGTCATGTATCGCCTCCCAGTGGTCTTCTTCCAATACCAAGGACTCAAAAACATGACTGTTTTGAGCAAGTATGATGACGGCAAACTGTGTGGAGACTAGATAAATACAAAAGAAAGAAGAAACTAACAACAAAAAGTGAAGGAAAATGAGCCTGAAGAGATTGAATGAATACAAAAAAGAAGTGGACGGTGAGGGACGGGGGGACAAGAAGAATACAATTCAACAACAAGAAACCAACGAAATCCAAACGGACAAAAGACCTCTCGTGCACTCAAGAGTAAGCGCGCAACCAAAACAAAAAGGCATGACTCAAATCCTCGGCGGCATACCACGCGCCAACATCTGCGCTTGCGCAGGCATCTTGTGGGCCAAGTGCTGGTGCTGCTGCGCGGCGGCCTTCATCTCACTGACCATTCTCCTGGCCTCTTCCAACTCGCGCTTGAGCGTCTCGTTTTCCGCCTCCAAATCCACAACGCGCGCCTCCAAAAAGTTCATCTTTGCCGCACGCCTGGCACGCGAGTGGCGCGCCGAAAGCGTATTCTTGATGCGCTTGGCGGCCTCTGGGTTGCTCGCATCGTCCTTGTCGGCAGCATCCTGCTCGGCGGCCACGGCATCGCCCGAGGCCGTGTCGCCCGACGCACGCTTGCGCTTCTTTTGAATGGGCGCGTCCAGCGGAATCAAGTGCGACGGGTACTCGAGCACCTCGTCGGGAATCTCGAGCTTGGCACGCTTGCTGCCCGTGGTGGTGCCGTCCTTGGAGCACTCGGGCTTCTTGATCACGGGTGCTGCCGTGCCAGCAGCGGGTGCCGTGGCCATGGCGGGCAGCAACGGCTTGAGACCGGCGGCAGCCGTGGTGGCCGATGCATTGGCCACCGCAGCTGCAAGCGAGTTGGGCTTGAGGGGCTTGCCTGCGGGACCAGCAGATGCAGCGGCAGCGGCAGCGGCTGCGGCCGCAGCCTCTTGCAGGCGATGCTGGTGGTACGCCGACAGCGACGCGGCGGCCGTTTGTGCAACGGCCGGAAGCGCATTGGGCATGGCCGTGGCCGGCGCAGGAGCAGGAGCAGCAAACATGGCGGGCATGGTGGGCATGGCGGGCGTGGTGGCGACTGCCGCGGGGGCCGCAGCAGCAGACACGGGCACGAGCAGGGTCGTGGGCTGGTTGTTAGGGCCCGTCACGTTGATGACCGAATACAACTGGGGTTGCGTCTGGGGCTGGGGCTGTGCGGGGTGCGGGGCAGACAGCATGGGCACCATTGCGGGAGTCGGCTGCGAGTGCATGACGGGCACCGTGAACGAAGCCGCTGGCATTGCAGTAGCAGACGGCTGCGACAAACGGCGCGGTGCAGCTGCAGGGACGGGAGCAACAGAAACGGGCGCAGCAGACGCAGGCTTGGCCTTTGGTGAGGGCGGCTCGAGCGCAGGCAAGTCCTCTGGTGCGGGCGTGGGCATGCGTGCTTGGCGAGTTGGCGCGACAGAGTCGAAGCCAAAGAGGGCAAACAAGTCGGCTTCAAAGTCGGCGGGCAAGCCAGCAGCGGCAAGCTTGGCGGGATCCACAGAGGCAGGTGCCGACGAGGATGAGGGCGAGCCAGTGGTTGGCGAGGTGCACATGAGATCGTCGCCCAGGAGGCTCGCGATCAGGTGGTCGGCAGCCGTGGGCATAAGCGACTGCGACTGCGACTGCGACGTGGCAGGGGCCGGCTGCAGGTTGGAGGCAGAAACGAGCGCGGGGACGGACGAGGCAGTCAGGGGAAACGAGGAGGAAGACGAGGAAGACGTAGCAAAGGACGAGGAGAAGGAAGACGACGAGACGGAAGCAGACGACGAGGACGGGAAGGACGCGAGACTCGGGTCAGCCGCGAGCAGCGAGTTGAGGTGATCGTCGAGCGAGTGCTCGCCAAAATCAAACGCCGAGGACGAGAAGGGCGCGGCGGCAGACGACATGAGGAAAGAGGACGGATCGTCGTGGAAGGCGTTGGAAGTGTTGTGGAACGACATTTTCTTGAGAAAAAAATAAGAAATCAATCAATCAGGCAAGCAAAAAGGAATGAATGAAAAGACAATCAATGAAAGGAGAGATAAGATAAGGCTGATTTTTTTTGTGGGGTGAGAGATAGATGGATAGATAGATGTGAAAAAACTTGGGTTAACGGGGGGATGTGGCAGGAGCCATTTTGACGGGGGGCGTTAGGTCGGCATTTTGAAAGGGGGGTGCGAGGAGCGAGTGCTGGGCAGCAGGGTTTCCTTTAGCGGGCGAGGGATTACCAAGGGAGGTAACGTTTAGCGCTAACGGGGTTCAGAGAGTGGACGACGGCAAAGCGTTTAGAAGGCCATGTTGGGAGGCGGGCGGGGCAGCGTTGACGGCACGCTACGGAACGTTACAGAGGTTGATGTGGGAATGGGTGCGCTGGGCAGGTCGAGTCAGGTTGACGATCAGTATGTGACGTTGTATTGATGTCGTTTTGTTAAAATGTCATGGATTGGTCGGTGGGGCGAGGCGAGAGAGAGGGAAGTGGAGGAGGGAGTGGACGGGAGGGAATTGCGTTGCTTTTGACCACTTATTAGCTAAGTCAGCCACAGACTCTGTTGATTTGATTTCCAAAACGGGATGACGTGGTTTGGAGAGTGGCCAATCGGCCATTTTCAACCGCTGGATGGTCCACGTGATGCGTAGCAAATGAAATCTCGGGCCCGTGATCCAATGACTCGCTCGGGTTTAGCCGCCGATGCATGAAAGCATGGGGCCAACATTTGTTGAAGCAATCACGTCCGCTTCTCGTCCGCAGCCACACCCATCCATCGATCCACATATGAACTCATGTATATGCGTTGGTCGTGCATACCTCTATAGCTCCGTCCATTGTCGCCACCTGCTGCATCATGAGCAAGCTGTTCCTCACCCACCCGCCAATGCCAACGCCGCAGACGACGCGTGCGTGCTGTTCGTTCAGGAGGCGTTACGACCGACCATCGCCACTCACAAAGTTTTGGATATGTCTTACCAGATCTTTCGTCTCATGAGGGCATCTCCTGCTTCCCACTCACGCCGCTGACATCTCCGTGTGGCCGCCTCACCCTGACTCCTCTCACCTTGGCCGACATCCCGACGCTGTATTCCATTTCACACCCGCACGAGCACGCCAACAACAAGGAGGATCCAAACGCACATCCTTACTATGGCGGCTTCACGTACGGCCCCTTTGCGACGCTGGATGACTATACGCACTTTATCCAAGACCGTTTCTTTGCCAAACCGGACGTGGTTGGCTTTGTGATCCATACAACCTACGAACCTGACGGGGTCACACTTACGCCCATTCCCACTCGCACTTGCACAAGCGAGTCGGACTCGGGCGGCAGAGTTATTGGCCTGATCGCCTTGCTGTCGACCGTCCCCGCACACTTGCGCACCGAGCTGGGCCATGTGTGGTATGACACGCGCTACCGCGGCACATTTGTGGGCAAGGCCGCGCCGGCGACGGTCTTGCAGTGGGCATTCGAGGAGCTCGGGTTTCGGCGCGTGGAATGGAAGTGCATGCCGAGCAATGTGGCGAGTCGGCGGGCGGCCGTCAAGCTTGGGTTTGTGTACGAGGGCACGTTCCGCAAGTTCATGGTGGGCAGGGCGCCAGACCGCAAGGCCGTGGACATGGATTACTTGGCCATGACCGATGATGATTGGCAGAGCGTCTCACGCAACTGTTAACAAGTGAGTCACTTTCTTGTTCTTGAGGCAAGTTGATCACGTCTCTCCCTATATCTCGTCTCACACTCACACGTCAGCCCGTCTTGGTACACAAATACTCGTCGCGTATTGTATTCATGACATAGGATCATGGTGTAAATAATTCTTTCTGCGACTCGATGCAATCTTTCTCAAAGACATGAATCTCCGCTCCCGATCCACACCCTATCCCACCTCGGCTGCCTCTCCGGCAACGGCTCCGGCCACAGCCACGCCGACAGACACGGCCAAGATCACAAAGGCCAAGACCAAATCCACACCCAAGCGCAAGGTCAGCGACACCGACTTTGATTCCAGCAAAGAGGCTGACGGCTCACGCCGTGACGAAAACTCGGGCAGCGCAGATGCCGCTGGCACCACCGCCACTCGGTCGCAGCGTCGTCGCATTAACGTGCAAGTGGAAGTGGAAGTGGTCGTGCCAACCCCTTCAAGGTCCAAACCCAAGCAAGAGCCTCAACCGCTCTCTGTTCCCCCGCCAGTTCCGCTGGTTGCACAAGTAATCAACTCGTCGGATGCACCCGAAGCGGCCAACCCGATCCCAGATCTACCCAAACCGGTGGCAAACCCGACACCTAGAGCGACGGGCGAATGCACGACAATTGTGGCCCGCGACACAGAGTCCACACTCATCCGATCTTTTCTGACACACCACCTCGGCCCTCCTCCCTCGGGACCAACATCCCCCGAATCGACACCAATCACCTCTTCGTCGCTCTACATTTGTGGATCGCCCGGCGTCGGCAAAACGGCCCTCGTCACGCAACTTGTCTCTGCCTATCCGCCCACACACGCAACCGTCATTCATGTCAATTGCTTTTCGTTGCGCCCGCCCGAGGCCGTGTATGCAAAGATTGTCCGGCTGCTGAGGATCGCTCTGGGCCGTCCGGACGATAAGCCGTCCAGCGCAAGAAAAAAGGAAGCACTGGGCGTCAAGCACATTGAATCCCTGATCCGCGAGCACGTCGTCGAGGAAAAGGAGGAGGCAGATGTAGAGAATGCGCTGCCAAGCACCCCAGTCAAGAAACGTGGTCGAAAGGCCAGTGTGGTCCAACAGACATTGTCCCGTAAGCAGCCGCCAGTGTACGCCATCCGGTTGTTCCATATTCCAAATGAAGCACTCACGTATTCATTTTGTCATCCTGTCGCAGCATTCTCGTTCTCGACGAGCTCGACGCCCTGTACCCGCCATCCACCTCGACATCCGGCTCAACCGACTTCCCCGCTGTCCTCTACTCCCTCTTCTCACTAACCCACCAACTCTCGCCGCACCTGGCACTCATCGGGATTGCCAACGCCCTCGACCTGACGGCGCGCCTGCTCCCACACCTCACGGGCCCACTTGCCCCGCTCACGCTCACCTTCCACTCGTACTCGGTGCCCTCGCTCGTCCAAGTCCTGCAATCGCGCTTTGGCAAGGACAAGCTCAAACCAGCCGCCGCCATGTTCATTGCCCGCGCCGTGGCCAAGGACTCGAGCGACGTGCGCAAGGCACTCGCCATTGCCCGCGACGCGTGTGCGCGTGCACGAAGGGCAGGGAAGGTGGCCGTGGATGTCAAGGAGGTGCACGAGGCTATCAAGGGCATGGCCGCCAAGGCAGTGTCTGTTTCCGCGAGTGGTGGCGGCGCCGCGGGTGCAGCCACTGCAAGTGTCTCGGGCGTGGTTGTGCGTGTGCGGGCAAAGCCCGCACATGCAAAACTCGCGCTTGCGGCACTCGTGTCTCTGGTTGCGCCCAAGGTCACTGCCATGGATAAGGACAAGCTGGGTGTCACGCCATTTGCCGGCCAAGTGGATCTCGGAACGTACGTTGGCTCGTCTTGGTCGACAGATACGCCGGGGGCCATCAAGACGTCGAGCGCCGCGGCCGGCCCACCAACGTGCATGCAGCTCTACAACACATACTGCACGCTCGTGGCCCATTTTCCTTCGGTGCCGCTCAAGCCTGTGCACGAGGCCGAGTTTGGCGACCTGGTGGCTGTACTCGAACACGATCGCCTCCTTCGGCTGATGCGTGCACCGGGGGCCGCTGCATCTGCGGCACGCCAAGCAGCGGGGTCCAGGTCCAAGCGGTCGACAGCATTGGGCAAGGACGAGGTCAAAGGCATGCGAATGGCCAAGGTGGTTTTGGAGGCAGATGTGGGTGAGGTGCGCAGGGGATTGACCACGGCGGCGGTCGGGGTGCTGGATGACGAGGTGGGTGGTGGGGAGGGAGGCGGCAGGGCCGATTTGGTGGGCGAGTATTTGAGGGAAGTGTTGGGGGTTGAAGCTGCCGAGTGACTAGTGCCATCGGATCGTTGATCGTTGTTGTGACTTGCCTTTGCAGTACGAATGTTGTCTCACATCGTCTTTTGCTGATCCGCTGCCGTCATTCATGGAAATCTTCGCGACTCTCACTCCCAACATTGCCTTGAGGGGATACTGCGAGTACCGGCACACACCGATAGGTATCGACACATCGATACACCCAACAACTGTGAAACTCGTCATCGTCCCCGTCCGAGTCCCTGAGCCAGGCGCCAGCACTGCGGTTGATAGATGGTGTGCTGGGTCCCTCTCTGAGCGCACTTTCCCGAATCTTTCCGATCAATCATCAAATGCTTGGCGGTCGACAGCCGCAGTCAGGCAAGTATCACGCACTGCAACCGACGGCGGTGTGACAGGGAAGTGTGGACAACAATCATTTAACTGCCGTTTGCGTCATTGGCGGAGGGACTCGCTTGCGCCATAAATGTGCAAAGACGCACGTTCCATATTTCGTTCACTCAATGAAACAGCACAAATATAAATGAGTCATGAGTATTCACCCCGGGATCAGTCGCTCACTGTCTCTATTTCCGGCCGCGGTTTCGGCAGGTGCGAACAAGGTTGCCCAAAGATCTGAGACGCGTGCATTATCTTGACGCGTGCCTCCACGCGCGATCGTTCAAGGGCTTGGCCCCTCCATTTTACTTTTCGGTAAGCCGGGCGACCCCGAAATACTCGGGCGGTATTGCGAATAAGGAAGAATAAACAGAGTCAGTCAATGGCCAAACTCGACCCGGTTTCTTCCGCCCCGTATTTTCTTCGTTTACAGATCCGTTTGGCATAAAAAGGCAGCTGCAACCCCATCCATCCGCCCTCGACATGTCACGCCCATGTATTCAAATGATTCATTATCCTAGCACAAAGAGCTTCATCGAACTCATTCACCTATATTCTATGGACCCAACATCAACCATCTCGGATTCCCGTATCCATTCCCACACGCGACATTATCTCAAATCTGCCAAGCGAGTCGAGCGACGGTCACCATCACCATGGTATCCAATAACAACACCAGTTCTCCCAAGTCGACCCAGAGCGTGTCGAGTCCCAAGGTCGGTTGGCTAAAGCGTCACTTTACCGACTCGCGGCGCCGAACCACGTCGAAACAGGCATGTGCTCTGTCATCATTGTGTCGTTCAAAACTCAACGACTGACTCATCTTTCTCTCGTACTTCGGAAAAACAGCTCGAACGCGAAGCCTTCCTTTTTGGCACCACACCCTTCCGCCGTTCGTACCTCATACCCGCCTCAATCCTCACGCAACTCGCCGCAGGCTCCCTCTACGCCTGGTCAGTCTACAACCTTCCTCTCACCACACACATGAACTCGGACCTGCCGCCAACTTCTCTTGACCGCGTCTCCATCGAACTCGTCTCGCAATCGTTTTACGTGACCATTGCCTTCTTCGGCATTGCATGTTTCCTGTGCGGCCCGTGGCTCGAGCGCCATGGTCCGCGCCGCATGTCGCTGATTGGCGCAACATTGTTTTTCATCGGCCAGCTGATTGCCGCTCTTTCCATGTACCTCCGATGCATGCCACTCCTGTTTCTTGGCTATGGCATGTTTGCCGGATTTGGCATTGGATGCTGCTACCTGATCCCCGTGTCCATTCTGCAGCAGTGGTATCCGGAAAACAAGGGGTTTAGTGCGGCCGTGTCGGTGGGCTCATTTGGCCTCGGGTCCGTCGTGGCAAGTTTTACGCAGGCGGCGCTGATTCGGCAAGTTGGTGTCACCTTGACGTTTGTTGTGCTCGGATGCACGTACTTTGTGGTCCAGGTCGGTGCCGCTTTTGTCATGCGGTTTCCGCCAATCGAGTCCATGTTGGCGGTGGTGGCGGCAGCAGCGTTGGAGCCCACGTCGGATGAGGAGCAGGTGGTCGACAGAGTCAAGTCGGTGCAGTGCAAGCCGCCAACCAAACAACAGCAACGCCGCGGGTCGATGACGCCGCTCACATCGACTGCGGCAGCCGCCAAGGAGCCATCCATGTTTCGGACACCCATGCCGGTCGCCGACGAAGAACGAGGTGGAAAGCAAGGAGTTGGGTCCACGGACACATTGACCGACTTTCCGACTGTTGCGGACCCAAAACTCGCTGCGGCGAATGCACTCAAGTCTCCGTTGTCGCCGACCGAATCCACCTACAGTCTGTCACGCACCCGGCGCGCCTCGATCGCATTATCCATTGCCATGTCGACACATACCATTGACGACGTGGACGATTTTCTTCTCGACATCCAATCCGCCGACTACCGCTTCATTTATGCCATCTTTTTCCTGTCCGTGATCCCTGGTCTCGTGCTCGTTTCGCGCATGGCCGACATGGTGCAGCTCGCCTTCGACAAGCCCGCCGATGTGGCCACCTGGGTTGTGGGCATCAATGGCGGATTCAACGTCCTCGCGCGCATTGTGCTTGGCGTGCTGTCTGACCGCGTGCCAAGGGTTCTCCTGCTCATGCTTGTGTTTGTCGTGACCATTGTGGCCACCGTGACCATGTACTTGTCGCTGTCGCTCACACACTTTCCGTTGTTTCTTGCGAGCATGTGGACCATCACGGCTCTGTATGGCGGGTCGTCGGCCGTGATTCCGGGCTTGATTGGCGATGTATTTGGCAACAAACACATTTCGGGGTTGTATGGGGTGGCCATGACGGCGCGGTCGCTTGGCGGGGTTGTGGGCGGGTTTACGTATTCGGCTGTCATCAAGAGTCAGAAGGAGGCGGGCGTGGCAAAGAATCATGTCCTGGACTTGACGCTCTTTTCCATGGTGCCGTTGTCGACGTTGGGGGCCGTCTTGTTGACCATGTTGATGGTGAGGAGGCGTAGGGCGGGGGCGAGAAAGTGAGTATGTATACATATAGCGATTTGGATAGATGTAGTAGAGATACGCTGTACATAATTTGGTTCACTCTGCAAATTCAATTATACTTTGGCACTCTTCCGCTCTGTACCGAACATCAACACGATCCCATCGATTGATCGAGTGAGACATCCACACTTCTTGACAGTGACGAGTGTGAGGTTGCCGTGAAACTAATGTATTCATACCTCCATATGCCTCACTGACCGAACGTACGCCCTGACGCATCATCATCAGTGAAGGACGGCCATAGACATCATGGTACGGAAAAGGACATGCGCACATGTCAACGGCTCGAGTGGAATCATTAGGCGCTAGAACGTGACGTGTTCCTTCGAGACGCGGTCCCGAGCGCTCGGACCCATGGGACTTAATGCATGGATCGAGTGAATATATGCCGGGGGGCAAGCAACGAGGGTACATATCAGCGCTCCATGGATCAGAGTCCGGCCGCACATTTGATAGATACGTAATGGATGGACCTCGGCTCAATGTACTTACACCCTATGCAACCCGTGCAAATGCATGCACAGTGCTTTACTCCAAGTCCGGCATATCGCCGACGGAACGGGCCACCGGGTCGCTGCGTCTTGCCAACGGATGGTCTGGCCGTGCTGCCACGCTCGTGGTAGTTTTATTTGGTAGCCGCGGATGGTTGTAGACCAAGAGCAGGAGCAGCCGAACCCGTTGCACAATATGCGCCCAACCTGTTCACCAATATCCCAAGGGCGGTATCGCTTATCACCTTTCGTGCTATGCCGATTTCACTTGCCATCAATGGCCTCGTCGAAAGCACATACCCGCTTTCCCGCGCCTAACGGCGCTGCAAGGTCGATTGGCCTCCATACCTGCTCACCGTCTAACCCCCGAAGCGTGCTGGTGCCGGCTTGGCTGGTCGACTATCTGCCACCCGGCAACGGAACCAATTCACGAAGTTCATGATTTGTTCTGATTCAGAGTCTCGAAAAGCAACCTTGCGACATACAAGAGGTCAATCATCCCTAGTCTGCACTGATGCTGCACGCCATTTGCGCCACTCTTTCACCAAGGACCCGTCGAGCGTTGCTGTGGTTTAAGGTTTCGATCTCGCGTCATGTTGTGTGGTCGGCGCTCCCACAAACCCTTTAAAACTGTATACGTGCCCTGACTTCCTCAGGCTCGCAACGGTCCAGTGGTTGTATACCGATTGCTTTCAAGCGCATCCAGACACTACTCACTTGACTACTCAGAAACACCGAAAACTCGCCATGCCTTCCAGTCTTTCATCCAACGAAAACTGGCTGAAGAGACACTTTACCGACTCGCGACGGCGTGTGTCCGCCCAGCAGGTTCGCTCTCGGATACCTCTCTTATTGACCCATTGCCACCGTGCCTGATCCATTCCCGCCATCGACAGCTGGAGCGTGAAGCCTACATTTACGGCAACGTCCCCTTCAAACGGTGGCTGTTAATTCCGGCCTCGGTCATGATCCAACTGGCTGCCGGCTCCTTCTACGCCTGGTCCGTGTACAATGCGCCCATCACCAAGCGCCTGAACGAGGGCAACGACCAAGACATTCACGCCGAACTCATTTCCGAAACCTTCTACGCCGCCGTTGCCTCGTTTGGTCTCGCCTGCTTCTTGTGCGGCCCGTGGTTGGAGCGCCATGGCCCGCGTCGCATGACCATGATTGGCGCCACGCTCTTCTTTATCGGCCAAATGATTACGGTCCTCGCCATGCACGTGCAATCGGTTCCGCTACTCTTCATTGGCTATGGTGCTATTGGTGGGTTCGGTATTGGCTGCTGCTATTTGATTCCAGTCTCGGTCCTTCAGCAATGGTACCCAGAAAGCAAGGGTTTCAGTGCCGGTGTGGCCGTCGGATCGTTTGGTCTTGGTTCCGTGATTGCCAGTTTCACGCAGTCGGCCCTGATTGAGGCCATGGGGGTCATGGGCACGTTCCTGGTCCTCGGCTGCACCTACTTTGGGGTTCAAATGCTCTCTGCCCTCGTCATGCGCTTCCCGCCCCCTGACTTGATGGCAGCCAATTGCCGTGCAAGTAACTGCCCACACGCCCCCAAATCCAACGCCCGAACTGACCGTCACCACCCTGGGCAGTCAGTCGAGCTCGAGGCCATGACCGCGTCGACGCTCGCCAACGACAACGACCCGTCTCCAGACATTCCAATGATTCCTTTGCGCCACAGGTGCGCATCGCTCGCCCTCTCGATTCACACCATTGAAGACGTGGATGAGTTTGTACGCGACATCAAGTCAATCGATTACCGGTTCCTGTACCTCATGTTCCTGCTTTCCGTGATTCCGGGCCTTGTCCTCATCTCCCGTGTCGCCGACATGGTCCAATTGGCGTTCGGAAAATCTGTCGCAACAGCCACCTGGGTCGTGGGTGTCAATGGCGGGTTCAACGTGCTCGGCCGGCTGCTTATGGGCGTGCTTTCAGACTCGCTACCGCGTTTGCCGCTGCTCCTTTCCGTGTTTGTGCTCACCATTGCTTCGCTCATTGCTTTGTATTTTTCTCTTGCGTATGCCTTGTTTCCGGTCTTTGTCGTGGCCATGTGGTCGCTCACGAGCTTGTACGGCGGCGGCGCGGCCTTGATTCCGGGCCTCATTGGTGACGCGTTTGGCACGCGGCATATTGCGGGCTTGTACGGCGTGGCCATGACGGCGTGGGCCGCTGGTGGGGTTGTGGGCGGTGTTGGGTTTACTGCCGTCATCAAGAGTCAGAGGGAGGCTGGCGTGCCTGCACAAAGTGTGTACGATATGAGCTTGTATGCCATGGTGGTGGTCGCCACAGTTGGGGCGTGTGTTGTGGTCATGTACATGGCCAGGGGTAAGAGGAGGTCTGAAGAGCGCGTGGATCGTCCAGGAGGATTGGCACATTAGCCTGGGTTGTGTTGACTTGTTTGTGGAATCAAGGTGTATGAATACACATGGTATCATGATATCACTCTTCCGCCGAAATCGGACATGAAGGCCCGGGCACAGATTGGCATAAAGAGAAAAAAACGAAAGCATACACGAATAGATGTCTGTCAAAGAAGGATTTAGGTTGGGGGTTACCTAAAATCAGCGTCCAAAAGTGCCGGTCTGGTATGGTTACAGTCACAATGTCAGCAAGCGCAAACATTGTAACTGTAGGCTCAACATTGACATCATTGTCCAGACTTGCCCTGTCGCAAATTGACCACGTCACGTTTCTTCAATCGGGAATCAGTCACGGCAGTGTGTCACAGCCTTTGGACCTCTGCAGTTGGAGTCGTCGGGTTGCAAGAATTCTACCCATGGGACTACACCTGAATACTGATGTGAAACCAGACGCAATATGCCCATCGCGGTTGAATTCATCTTCATCAAAGACACCAATTCAAAGAAACAGAGCGGTCCAGCTTCTGTCATAGAACAAAAACAACAACAAACAAAAGTATATGGCGATTCTGGACTCTTCACTTGCTTGCTTTCTCGTTTGTTTTCGTTGTTCGCACTTTTGGCGTTTGTCTTTTTATTTTTTTCACTTATGTGCTCGCGTCTCTCCCTCCACTCTGGGGTTCCACAGTCATACTGCGCACGTTCGGTCTAACAGCAGACGGTGCGACGCACGAGGGTTCACGACTTTGAAGTTGACACTTCAATGTGCTATCATGTGAGCCGTGGTTTGGCCAACGCCAGGGCAGGAATGTCTAGAGAGCGGCATCACTGTAGGCATGACGGCAGTTGGCACTGGTTCATCTTAAAGGCAATTCTCGGTTTATTTCAGCTGCTTCAGTTTCCGTTGACATATGGCTTTTCTAAAATGCAACCTTGCTTACCAAGTTCTGGGGCAGGCGGTTTCGATGTCCAACTCAATTCTTGCCAGTGTCTCGGGCGGTTGAAATCCATCGGACGTGGGCAACAAAAAACTATATGTAGAGAAGCTACGATTTCACAATCGAATGGACATGTCAAGCCTACGAGAACGGGAAGGGCGCAAAAAGCGAGAAAAAAGACTGCAAACTATGCAAGAAAAGAAAAGGCACAGAACAACACAAGTATGGGTACCACACCAACTAACGAAGATTTAACAAGTCAACGGTTCAAACAAAAGTGGGGAATCCATAACGAAAAAAATCTCAAAACCGAACCACGGGCGACGTCGATCCGCTCCTGACTGCAGCCAGTGCCGGAATCCGGCTCATTCCTCCTGGCCCTTCATACGCTGCCGCCGCAGGCATAAACACACCAATGGACGACGACCCAGAGGATGTCGATAGCACACTGGCCCTTGGTCCGCCCTCATGCAACACGACCGTCGCGACCACCTCGGGTGTCGGCGCATATGGCGACAGCACGGGCGTCGCAAGCGCAGGGGACTCGGAGACATTGGGGCGATTCACGGACAGAGGCAGCGGCGGCGAGCACGAGACCGTCGTGGCGCTGTCCCCGTCACCACCAGTCACTGGTTGTCGACCGCCATCTGGAATATCTTCTTCATCGTCATGCAACATGAACGTGGCGCGCGACCCACCGACCTGCTGGTCCGCAATCATCAGTCCGGAATCCACCATGGACTCTGCCGGCACTTGCGCTTGAATGGCAGCGTGCTGCTGGTCGTCATGCACAAGTGCGGCCTCGGTCGCCGATAACCATAAATGAACCAGATCGGCTGATGATCCCGCGGCATCAGGCGCATGATGCAGGGCCGCGTCTGCAGCTTGTGTGACGGCTTCGAGCAAGAGCATAGACGAGGGGCGGGAATTTCCCGCCGAGGAGCTCCGCCGTGAAGATGACAGCGGGGATGGCGTGTGGTGTGCGCGGTGGTGGCTGTTGGGGCGGCCAGAGGTGGTGGTGGATCCACTCGTGCGCGTATGGGTCGAGGACGGGCGGCTGGGAGCCTGTAAATGTGGGGGTGGAGGAGTGGGTAGGCGGTGGGAGGATGCGGTTCGAGCGGGTGTGGCGGATGGGTAGTGCGAGTAGTAGCCATTGACTACTCCAGAGGAGCCGTTAGTCAAAGTCTGGGAGAGAGTAAACAGCAAGAAATGTGATGCAACATACCATGATTGCTAACCTGCTCCTCGGGCTCATATTCTTCCTTGAGAGGCGACACAATCGGATGCATCATGCTCGACTGCGGGCTCGCGCTTGCTGCCGTGAGTGGCGACCACGACAATGGCGCATCCAATAACCTCCCTCCTCCCGCTTGCTTGTGCTGATTCCGATAATGTACGTGCGGCGATACAGTCACCGATGCTGTTCTGCCGAGCCCCCCGACTGCGGAATGCACCCTCGCTGGAGGCACAAATGCATCTCCTGTTGATGCCCGCCGACTCAATGCCAGTACGGGCGCAGACATCCACGACCCACGACTTTCCAGCCCAGCACTCCCGGTTTGCCGCCTGCCAATCGGCGACGTCGACGTCGACGGGCTAATTGCCGAAAGCGGCCGCAACGGATCTGCCACGCGCAAATGCAACCGACTTGCGGGCACAGCAAACACGAGCTCGGGGACAACGAGCTGCGGCACAGCATCTTTGCCACAGTTGGGCTCGTCAAGAACCAGCCCAGGGCTTACTGAAAACAGCACAGACAACCTGACGCCACGCGTCAGTGACCCGATCCCACTCGCCGCCGTCATGTCAAACGCATCGCTCAATGCGGCACGATTCACCACCCGCATTGTGTCGGATTTGGCGGGACGATCGCAGGGCGTCCACGTCCAGCGCAGCTTGGGCTGGGCGGCCATCATGTAGGCAAACAGGCGCACGGACCGGATCACCATGTTGTACAAGTGCTGCGCCGAGGGGATAGACAGGCCCGCAGAATACAAGACGCGAATCAGCAACGTACACGTGGACGTCATTTCGCGTTGCAGCAGAGCACCCAAGCGGTCGAGGGCCGTCGCGGATGGATTGGCGAACCAGGCAGGGAGCGGGTTGGATGCAGACGGTGAAGGCGATGGGGAAGATGGCGGAGAGGGCGTTGGGGCGGCCGGCAAGTCGTCCATAAAGTCCCAAGGCCGGCGCTTGGTGCTCGCCATCGACCCAGTTGAATGCATTGAGGCCGACGACTCGGACCTGTCGAGCCAATTGCCCTGCGGATCGTGCTTGCTCGGAACAGGCGGAGGAGGAATCGCTGATGCAGACAAGTGTGTGTACACGGCAGTCACTTCCTTTGGGCACGTGGCCAGGAACAGCGGGATATCGTCACGTTGACGCGCCAGCAAGCTGCGCAGCATGGGGACACAATGCATGTTTTCGAGTTTGGCAAACAGGGCATAGATTGCCGAGGCAATGTGGTGCGTGACGAGCCATTGCGCAGAGTGAAGCAGGTGCAAGTCTTCGGCAGAGGCGCCGCCGGTGGACTGGTTGGAGAGGAGGACGGCCGTGAGTGAAGATGTAGAGTCGGAGCGTGGGATGGCCGATGTTGACGACGCGCTTGAAGGCTCGGAAGACGTGGTGGACGACGAAACCGAAATCTTTGGCGGCGGAACAAGCAACTCGGTTGGGATCTGCGAGTGGCGAAGCATGGCGTGCAACTGAGCGACCGAGTTGGATCGCTGTAGAGAATCACCCCGCGCCGTGTTCTGCGTGACGAGCGTCGAGTATAGGGCAACGACGAGCGCATGGCGCGAGACTTCAGGGTGCCGCAACAAGACTGTGGTCGTGTATCCGTTCCAGAGGCTACGCATCATATCGGCGAGTGCGGTGATGTCGTTGGCTTGGTCCGGCCAGACGCGCTCGTACCGTGGTTCGCGTTGGCGGCGCACGTCCACTGAGGCTGACCGCGAGAGCGTGGACGACCCGTGAATGCTGGCGCGACGTTGGAGCGGCGGAGCAGGCGTGGAAGGTGACTCGAGAGATGGATCGGAAGTGAGCGCCGGTGAAGCGGTGGGTGTTTGGGGCCGTGACTGTGAGGATGACAAGTGCGAGCGAGAGCGTGCGAGTGGCTGATTTGGTTGCTGAGATTGTGAGTCTGTGCCAAGGAGCGGAACAATGGCTAATTTCTGTGCAGGCGCTGCTGGATTGTTTTCGCTAGCGGTTGCACCATTCACGGCGACTACAGCGGACCCAGGTGGCGACCCAACTGGCGGGCGAGGCAACGCAGTTGAAATACGGCGAACCCACTTGCCATCCTCGGCTTCCTTCAAGTTGTCGTCCCTGCCCTCGGCTGAAATTGGAACCGGTACCAATCGCGCCATCTGTGAAGACCGCGAGCCTTGTCTGTGGACTGGCCGTGGCTGCTGCTGCTGCTGCTGCTGCTGAGTGCTTGTCAAGGACAATGTGGTGGCGTAAGCAGACTCGTCGGGGCCAAAGCGTGAAGAGTCGTGGGTGGTAAACGACGGCTCAATGGTGCGAGACATGTACGAAGTGGGCTTTGGGTTCAAGTCTTGAAGCGTGGTTGATCCACGCCCATTGCCTGGACTTGGGAACAGTACGAGTGGTGGAGCGTCCTTGCTGCTGCCAGTCGTCTTTTCGGTCGAGTCGGATGCCGACCCATTCGGGGATGATTGCTGCTTTTGCTGAGCATGTTGGCGGGCATCGGAATGCGAGTGGGAATGCGGAATGCATGGCGTCAGCGCACGAATGATGCGGGGAAAGCATGCCGTGAGCGAAGACCGACGCCCACGCAATGGCGGGTCAGTTTTATGGTGGTGTTGGCCGGCTTCGAGGCTGAACGGAAGGTGGTGGGTGTCCGTAGTGAGCGATGGAGACGCAGCGGCGACATCCTCTGGGCTTGCCAAGGCAACATCGTTGGATACTGGATCGGTGCAGGGGTCGCCAGAGACAGGTGGGGCGAGTGCGAGATCGTTGAGGTGCAGCGGGAGGCCGTCGTTGCCCTTGATGACGAGCGAGCTGGATTGGGACGAGGGGGACAGCGAGAGCGCAGACGAGTCTGGCCGTTGCTGGGATTGCTGCTGCTGCTGGTGGTGGCGACGTCTTCGGCGAGCGAGAAGCATGTTGGTGATGATGTTGTTGTATATGATTACGTCGTGGCTGCGATGACAGGAATGTGTATATATACTGAAGCACGCTGGCACTGGCACCTGCACTGGTATGTAAATAATCGGATGACGGATGGTCAGCGCCCACACTCGTACAAATATGTACTACTACTTCTAGCACACTCCTCGGGAGGGGAGGATCCGCGATACCTACATGGTCGCATTCCGAATGAAAAGCGAGAGCGATGCAAGCAATTACCAATTCGATTCGACAAAGCAATGATGAATGGTGGGTCGGCTGATGCTCGGTCTGATCGGCTGCAGACCCCTGGATGAATCTTGGGCAAGCCCAGCGGTGCGTTCTTCTTGTTCTTCTTGTTCTTGTTCTTCTTGTACAGGCGGCCGGCTACTGGCGGCTGATCAAAGAGCGATGTAACTGGCGAGCTGGCAGAGACTGAGCTGAGCAGCTCGAGAACAGCATCTTGGGCCCTTGGTTGTACTTATGGGTCATTCTGACGAGCAACGTAACGGCCAGGTCAAGTGTTGCTATGGCAACACTTTGCCGTCGGTTGCATCGCCGCTTTGTCTGTTTGTGGCACACCATGATGAAACCAATCATGGCCCACAAATTTAAACGACAAACGGTCGGCGGAAATCCCACCACACCTCACCTTCCCGTACGCGTGCAACAGAGCTGCTGGGCGGCGGCGGTGCATCCAACTGCTTTTCAGTGTGAGCGTGACTCCCACAGACAGGTGAATTCAGGATCCTTGCATTTTCCTCGCGGTCAGCTATGATACATTGCTTAGGTATGGGTGCATTCACAGGCGTTAGGCAGTGACTGTCGCTGTCCGTTTTTCCGCCATTGTTTAAACCTGCTTGTGCCCCGGATATCGAGTATATGCCGTCATGCGTGTAGATTGATCCGAAGATGTAATACTGTGACGCCGGAGTACCCAGAGCACTAACGGCAAAACGGCAGACGGTGGGTACGCAGTTCTCATCCACGCGACGACGTCACCGCGAGCAACAGACAGACGGAATCACCAATCAATCAGTTCAATTCGTGCCGGATTTGAATTGTCTCTGTTTCTGGAACCAGCAGGCTCAGTCACGATGATGGAGCTCGAGCGTTATTGATCTGAGGTTTGTACGATCCCGGACCGTTGCCTCCGTGACGAGCTGGAGTTATTTCGTTCGGTGAACCTACCACTCTTTGACAAGCGCCTCAAAGTCTTCCCTTGCCCGAATTTCGCTCCATCTAACCCTTGCCTCCTCCATTAGCGCATCGAGCGCCATCTCACCACCCAACACATCATCCACTCGATTTGTCACGGCTCCCGATTGATGATCCTTGACCTGCTGATAGGGATGAAGCACGTACGAGCGCACTTGATGCTGTGCGCCGAAAGCGTTGGTCGATTGAGACTGGCGATGTGCCGATTTGGCTTGCTGGCTGTGTATCCAAAGCGTTAGCCAAGGTGAAACCAGAACAGAGAACATGCGAAAACAATTTGGGGGTTTATACTTTGCTTGCTCTTGGCGTTCGTACAGTCGCTGCCGCAGCATGCGAAGCGCAAACGCCTTGTTTCGATGCTGGGACCGTTCTTGTTGGCACTGGACTGTGATACCCGTGGGCAAGTGCACCAGTCGCACAGCCGAATCAGTGGTGTTGACGTGCTGCCCGCCCGCGCCGCTGGCACGAAAAACTGGAGATGGCCGATGACGATATTCAGCAATGAGCGGGAAATGACTCAAGGCAGAGGATGCCGAACGGACCTTGAACCTCGACATCCTTCATGTCGACCTCAACGCCGCCCACCTCCTCAGTCATCTTTTGCACATCTACCGCTGCAAAACTGGTATGCCGCTTGCCCGCAGAATTGAACGGGCTGATGCGAACCAGCCGATGGACGCCCGACTCGAGCCAATACTGGCCAAATGGATATGCGCCGTGTGCGTGAAAGGCAAACGTCCGTGGTCCGTTCTCGAGCCATTCCAGACGCATGCGATGTCGACGAGCGTGTGCGGCGTACATGCTCGACAACATCGACGCCCAGTCTTCAGAATCAGCGCCGCCGGCGCCAGCGGTCACGGTAAGCGTGCAAATTGCGTTCGAGTTGGGAATCGTGTGCCTGTGAATAAGCGGGTGAAGAGTATGAGCCAGGCCAATGGGACCGGTACAATGATGAACGAGCACATGACGGTACAGACAGAGAGTATTGTTCGATGGCTTGGTTGACCGAGTCAATTACTGACGTTAGGTCGGCAATAAAATCCGCTGGATCCAACGAGTCGTCGCATTGCATCATGCCGGCAAGTTCAACCAGGTCGCTGTGCACTGTTTCCATCTCGTTGTACTTGCCAAGCTTAAGCATCGCCTGTCCAATTCGCCGATCCATGCTGCTAGAAGAGGAGTCTGCGCCCTTCACTAACGGGGTCGCCGAGGTCCGAAATTGTGTTCGACTCGGCCCCAGTTGCCGGGAAGCGAGTGTTCGCAGCAACTCGTCGCCGCCAAACATGCATCGGCGGAGAGTCGAGAGTCGAGATGACAATTGCTCCAAGTGAGTTTTCATGTGAGTATTCATGGTTTACATAATTTGGACTCACAGTCGCCTTCTTCAAACGACATCCTGTCTCACGCCACGAGATCGGAGGGCCATATCTTCTTGAACTCCTCACGCCAGGTAGGTAATACTGGAGCCCAGCGGAAAGGACAAGCATGTGTATCGCGCCCTGCGAAACGTGCGCATCTTGGCAACTGCCCGAGCCGCCTTGATCTATCGAGCGAAGATGACTCGTTCCGCGAATGCTTGAGGCGTGCCCGATTCCGATTCGCATGGAGAAAACAAATCCAAAGCACCCATCTTCTATGACAACCTCATGCAATTCGGGATGCAAGACTTACCATGCCAACTGAATACTATGAGCTCAGCGACCCAGGGGTCAAGGCAGCTAACACGGTTAGCACAGTTCTCACATGCATTTTGTTCGCATTTTCGGCCAAACTGGCGACGACAACCAAGACGGCATTTGATACGTGCTCAGTTTTGATGGTGCTGCCCATCTTGCTGTCCGATTGTTCTTACTGGTTGACGATTGCCAAAGTGATACCCGTTGTATGTTGCATTCATGGTCTAACTGAGTCCTATCCTGACTGCCACGCTGGTCAATCTCTTACTCGCTATGGGAAATCAAGCCCATGAACGAACCTCCTCGAACCATGTCCCTAGTCTTGACCTGCGGTCTCGCTTGTGCACTCTGCTGCCACCGATTTCGCGTCTTTGCTCGCGCGGGGCTCTCCGACTGGTACACTCCACGTCGGTCGCGGCTCCTCGTCGCCTTCATTCTTGTGCACACATTCATTTCCATGTGCATCATGAGCATATCGTATTGGCTCCAGCGTGAGCACTATCCAACCGGGTTTCCATCCTCGCCATTTCGAAAGGCCACTCAGCTTGCCCAGTTTGGAGTCAACATGCCGATTCACCTGGCGTTCACTTTCATGACGTTTCGAATCGTGTGGGACATTCGCGAGGCAGTCATTCGGCGCAAGTCGGTTCAAAACACCGTTGCGGGGAAGGTTTCGGGAGGCAAGGGTTCGTCTGCAACTCATGAGGACTACAATGGCATGGTCACTCTGGCCGTTCCTGACATGCTCATTCGCGGGTCGTCGACGGCAACGACAAGCGACTCGGAGTCAGCGGTTCCACCAGACACGGCGCTGATGGCGGTTCCAATGATGACCGACATGAAACGGAAGAGCGTTTTGATTATTGAGAGTGGAACGCCAGGAAGTCATGTCGGAAGCGGTATTGGGGTTTCTCCGTCACCATCATTCTATCGATCCAGCCAACCTGGATCTACAACCAATCTGGCTGAGGGTACCCTCTCGCTATCGAGGCTCAAGTCTACCTTGAAAACCGCACGTCAACACACTCTTCCCCGAGCCGACAAGGAGTTTTATCGACAAGCATCAAAAGTGCTCGTGTCCATTGCCGTGATGGTGGTGTCTGCATTAAGCGCGTCCTTGTCGTTCGTTCTGATCTTTAGCATCCTTGGTACGCCGCCATGCGGTTAAGTTCGAAACCCAACAGTTTGTCTGACTTGGGTGACCTTGTGTACACAGTGGATGCTACGGCCGGGTCACTTGTGCGGATCTATCTCTTGGCGGGGCTGTATCAGTGGCATCACATCATAAATTTGGTGAAATAAACAGATATCACGTTCCTTAACTAACTCTGCACTCTGCTTGCGTTTTTGTCGTTGACGAAGCTCTGGTGGAACGCGTTCTTCGGCTGTCTTTCAATGCGAACATTTTTTGCTCGCGACCCGACTGCCAATATGCATAATCAAATCGGCGCATCATCCTATGCAGGCCATTATAACATAAAGAAAAAGCAATCATGCCCTCCATTGGAAGCTTTGGCAGTACTTCTCTCTCCAGGCAACCTCAAATTGCTCCCACCAGCGATTCTCACCCTCACCCGCACACAATGACCTCCGGTGCCTCTGCTGCTGCTGGTGGATCCCAGCTGCCCCCATCCGAGCACAAGGGGCACATGGTCGTCGATACCAAGACTGGCCACGTCACGCATCACGTCGATGTGGATGGCGACGGGACCGACGACTGGTCTGTTCCACCTGCCGTCAAAGATCATCCGTACTTTGTCGAAGTCCAGGACGGGAGTATCGTCGAAGCCCTGAAAACACTCAACGAGAAGCTCAAGGCCAAGGGCATGAAGCACATCATCTCGTGCAAGCCAGTTCGCGAACTGTTTGGCACGTGCGTCGAGGCTGGCCAACTCGGCCTTTACGAGTACAATGGCCGACCCGTATTGGCCATCAACCCTGGTAGGTACTGGAACATGTCCATTTATCATGAGTGGCGTGGGACGCACAGTATCTCGGATCAGCTCGAGTTCTTGGGATTGACTATGGCACAAGTGGGGCAAGGCGAGTGCTTGGTCGTGCAAGCGCCAAACAATAACGTGTTTTGCATTCGCAATGGTGGCTTTGTGGCGTACGGCTTTGACGGAAGGTTCCGCATCCTGGCGGTTATTGATACGTTGAATTTGGGCGACGATGCGGCGATTCGCGAGCAAAGGTATGATTTCCGTTCGTCGTTTCTCATCAGGTCCCGACGCTAAGCTGTCGTATTCTTGTGTGCAGCACCAACATTGTCCTTGGATGGAAAAAGGAGGTCAAGTCCAACTGCCAAACGGCTACCGGCCAATGGGTCTCGGTCACCGTCGCTACCTTTTTTAACGTGCCTGCGAATAATGTGCTCATCGTGCAGCAAGGCGATAAGTTGCTTCAACTGCCAGCTGGTCAGCACGTGGTCACCAACCCAAATACGACTTATCGTGGATTCTTCTCACTTGCCGAGCGGCAAAAGACCTTCAAGACCAAGCCTTCGTACACAGGTTTGCCCTGGTCCATGTTTTGTTTTTCTGTCCATGAGATCGTGCTGATGCCCGCCCTGCCTACCTGTTTCCAGTCGAGGGAGTTCCCGTCGTGCTCAACGTCAACTTGCGGTACCGCCTTTCGGAGCCCTTGCTTCTTGCTCGTCATTACAACGAGCCTTTCGCGGCCTTAGAAAACCCAGCGCAGGCGGTTGTGAATTCGGTCGTGTCCCGCTTGAGGTTTGTTCGCACCCACGATCGTTGACCCTTTTTGCACAGAGAGGCCTCACGTTCCATTCCCACAGCTACTCGCAGTTCATGCGCGCAAAAAATTTAGCTGGAGATGTACCTGACGTTGAGCATGTATCGTGGCTCGAGCAATTCAAGCAAGAATGCATGGACGAGCTCACAAAGCAAGCAAAATGTTACGGGGTACATAGCGTATCTGCCCTTTCTGTGGTTTCCATTTGCGGATTGCTGAAGTTTGTACCTGAGCCCAAAACAGGTCATTGTTGAGTCATTTACAGTCCTTGACCGGTCGCTTGAAGGTGAGCTCGGTCTCGACTTGCAACGTCAAGCCGACTCTGTCCTGCAAAATCAAATCCGCTCAACCCAAATTGCCCTCGAAAACTCCATCAAAATCACGGCGGAAAAGGGCAAACTTGCCGTGGCCGAGGTCGAAGCACAGCAAAAGCGCACGCGCACTGATGCGGACTACTACGAGAGCGTGAAAAAAGCGCAAGCCGAAACCGAGGCGTCGGCCATGCGCGCCAGGCAAGAAGCAGAAAACATTCGCCTGTTGGCTGACGCAAAGGCAAAGGAGATTCAGCTGCTCAGTGGCGCGTACAGGGACATCAAGGATCCTGCTGCACTCGAGATTATGCTGGCCGAATTGGACGTCAAGAAGACAAAGGCGTTGCCCGCGCAGACCGTGTACTTTTCGGGAAGTGGACGGTCCAGGGGAGGGTCGGGTGTTGAGCAGTCGTATGTGCAAGGGTATGGGACTGCGCTCGGGGTTGGGTTGGCTGCTGCTGGGACGCAAAAGGGACCGGCCGTCTGATGGTCTCAGACAGCCTGGGTGCGATCGCGACTCCGCCCACTGCTAAGCGATGCGGGAAAAGGCCAAGTGAAAGACTTTCTGCAGTGAATTCTTTAATCGATTGTCGCAACCTCGCAAAATCTCCACAATCAATAAACAGTGAGTTGAGGAGTATTGAGTGTCAGCATTCAGATGGCAGAATTCTCGCAATGGTTGCTCAAATCAAACCCAACTTGCGTTTACATTGTCGAAACACAACAAAACAAAAGCAGAACTAGGATAAATGAAAGGAGGGAATCAAAATCTCAATGCTCACCCATATTGTACAGCGCTCCAAAACCCAATTCGTTTGCCTCGGTCGCATTCTTGAGCGTTCCTACCGACCGGTCAACGTGAGCGCCCAGAAGAGCTTGTCACGGACGGCATTGAGGATCCGGGCGACGGTTTTTTCCACAAGCGTGAGGATCGGGTAGGAGATGAGGCGAGCGACTTTGCCGACAAAGCCAAAAAGTCGAGCTGGTCCCATACGTGGCCGTGGCCATGCTACTTGACTGCTGGCTGCGTGATGCGAGACATGAACAGGTGCACGATGACGATGGTACCTCACAATACTGGCCAGCCTGATTCAAATCCAATGCAAACCACAACCCTCCGCAATGTCTTTTCACACAATGTATCCACCTCATCTACACATCTCGACGGGTAACGTCACGGACTCGGCATCGCCGGCCACTGCAACCACCACGGCCTCCGCCTCGATCGCTCCTCACCAACTCCCACCATCTGCGTCGTCCCACACTTCTCCACACACGCTGCTCACTGCCACACTGGAATCACTGCTCGACATTGACCAGCTCGTCACTGAGCTCGCTGCTGCGACCAATACTGTTCATCAACTCGCTGCCTCGTCCAATGTCATTGCACAGCAAGATCTCGAAGCGCAGCGCCAAGTCCTGGGCAAGTCGCTTGTTGGGATCCGAGGATTGGTGCTCGACAAGCTCAAGGAGGTAGAGACGCTGGTTTGCGAGTTGGATCAAGTCATTGTACGCCCGTCCTTTGGACGACTTTCCGCGATGGGTGATTTTTCGCTGATGGATTCATGCTTGCGACTGGGCAGACATCGTCCCAAGACAAGAATGTGGGCATGGCGGGAGACGACACTACCGAGATGCAAGCAGCACAGCAAGAGCTGCAAACGCTTCGCAAGGTTCGATCATGGTCTCTCCAATCTCGTCGGGGGGAGCTTGGCTGACACAGGGACGGTTGCTGACCATGTAGGAATGGCTCGACAACTCGGCCGTGCTGCGTGACATTGAGCTCGACATGCACGAGTTTCGCAACATGGTCAGCGTGCTCTTGTCGAGGATCAAGGAACCGCTGCATGTGTCCACGTCTCGAGCACCTCCGCCCCCAGCAGCCTGATCACCTTAAACATGTACTTGAGGTTGCCTCGGCGACGGAGAAATAGGTATATATGTACATGATACCAAAGAACCACAACTGGCACACAAGAAAAAGAAAAATCAATCAATGTTGGAATCACGCTTGCTGGAAAAGGTGCGAGTTGGGAAATTGGATGCGAATCATTTCGTTGAGCAAGGTCATGTCTGCAGGAAAGGAAAGGGTTGAGCCAACAGTGAGTGCAACGACGCAGAAACACAGACAAAAGAAAAGAGGTTCGGATGTAATGTGCGCACCAACGGTATCGGGCCACTCCTTGTACTCGACCATTCGCACAGACCCGTCTGCCTCGGCGGTGCCGCGAATCTCAACAAAGTGAGCGGTTGGCGGGACCGTCTGGTTGAGGTGGACAATGACTTGGCCCTGGTCTGCGGCTTGGATGGTGGCCTGCATGCCCGAGATGGAGAGCACTTTTCCGGGGAGGAGGACGGTCTTGCCCACGAATTGCTGGAGCATGCCCGAGTTGACGCGCAGGCAGGACGAGGGGTCGGACGACGTGGTCATGGTGGACGAGGAGGCGGATTCAAGCTGGTAGGTGGTTGTGGCGCTCATGCTGGATGGTGTACGTATGAGTGAGTGACGTTTGCATCATGCTCGGAAATGTGCCCGAATGCTCATATGTACAATTTTCCATAGGGTGCGTGAGACACAAGTGGAATCTGACTCTGAGTGACTCGACCGGCGATGCAGCATGAGCGTGAGCGTACATAGTGATGCGTGCACAAGGGGCCGTCGATCTGTTCTGTTCTGGAAGCACGTGTTGTTGCCCCATCACTTCACTTCACTGCACTTCACTCCCGCCATCACCTCCACTCAATATCGTACCTCCATACGCTGCCGCCGTCTGCCGTCCGCTGTATTGCATTGCCATCGACTGCACTTGCTGCACGCACCCGACCCGATCTCCGTACCTTCTCACCATGTTCCGCACCACCGTCGCCCGCGCCGTGGCCGCCGTCAGGGTACCTATCCTCAGCCATCCCGTCCTTCCAGGGACCGACCCCACCCGATCCACGATCCAGGGCTTGTTTTCTGGGCTGTCTGAGGCCCAACCTCTGCCGCAAGACACAAGGCGCACCCGGCCCAAGTTTCCCGGTCTTCTCATGCATCCTACAATCGATCATGAATACCACCCATCAACCGAGCCTCATCACATAACCAAAACATGCCCAGACGCCTGATCCGGCAGCAGATTGTTCGCTCCCCACAGCGACAATAGGCTCTCTCCACTTCACCACGGCTGGACGGTTGGCAGCCCTAAAGCAAGGCCAAGTGGATCAGCAGATGTCCCACTGCTCCCCCTCAATCGATTGTTGATAATCCTGAGCCAGAATAACTCACCACGACAGTGTCTCCTTCTCTTGCACGTATTTTTTTTTAACAGCCCGCCGCCCCTCGTCGCAACCTCTCGGTCCACGAGTACATCTCGGTCGACCTCCTTCAAAAGTACGGCGTCAAGACCCCGCGCGGCGGTATTGCCAAGACCCCCTCGGAGGCTGCCCAAGTCGCCCGGTCGCTCGGCACAGACGATCTCGTCATCAAGGCCCAAGTGCTTGCCGGCGGTCGCGGCAAGGGCCACTTCACGTCTGGCCTTCAGGGCGGCGTCAAGGTGTGCTACGAGCAAGCCGAGGTGGCAAAGTATGCCGAAAAGATGCTGGGCCACACGCTCGTGACCAAGCAAACGGGCGCCGCGGGCAAGCCCTGCAACACCGTGTACATTGCCGAGCGCCTTTACCCTCGGCGCGAGTACTACTTTGCCATTCTCATGGATCGCAAGCACCAAGGTCCCGTGCTCGTTGGGTCCAACCAGGGCGGTGTCAACATTGAGGAGGTTGCCGAAAAGGACCCCAACGCCATTGTGACCTTGCCCGTCGACATCAACGTGGGCCTCACGCGCGACCAGGCCCTCGACATGGCCAAGCGCATGGGCTTCCCCACAAAGGCCCAGGCCGATGCCGCCGAAACCTTCCTCAAGCTGTACAATGTGTTTATCGAAAAGGACGCCACCATGGTGGAAATCAACCCCTTGTCCGAGGTCTCGACTGGCGACGTGGTGTGCATGGACGCAAAGATTGGCTTTGACGACAATGCCGATTTCCGCCAAGCCGATGTGTTTGCCAAGCGCGACGTGACCCAGGAGGATGCGCGCGAGGTCAAGGCTGCCGAGGCCAAGCTCAACTACATTGGCCTCGACGGCAACATTGGTTGCCTCGTCAACGGCGCCGGTTTGGCCATGGCCACCATGGACATTATCAAGTTGCACGGCGGCGATCCGGCCAACTTCCTCGACGTTGGTGGCTCGGCCACCACCCAGCAAGTCACGGATGCCTTCAAGATCATCTCGTCCGACCCGCGCGTCACGGCCATTCTCGTCAACATCTTTGGTGGTATCATGCGGTGCGACGTGATTGCCCAGGGTGTCATTGAGGCGTCGCAAAAGCTCGACCTCAAGATCCCGCTCATTGTGCGGTTGCAGGGTACCAAGGTTGATGAGGCCAAGCAGCTCATCAAGCAGTCTGGCCTCAAGATTGTGAGTGAGGACGACTTGGATGAGGCCGCCAAGAAGGCTGTGGCTTTGAGTCAGATTACCCAGATTGCCAAGGGCGCCAACGTCAACGTGTCGTTCGCATGAGCTTGCTTGCTCGGGTCTTTGTTGCTGCGCTGTTTTCCCTCCGTTTGCTCCTTGGCCGTCGTATTTGGCCAATGTGTTTCTTGTCTTCTTTCTTTCACCCCATCGTCACCTGCTTTCAACGTGTTTCTCAATGTCTTGCTTTCTCGGTATACTGTGACCATTCCATCTCAAAAATACAAACTGGGCGGTAAAGCGGAATCGCTATCAAGCTAAGGCTACATGACCTGACAGATTCGATACAGATTGCGCAACAACCAACGGAGCCGACCTTCTCTTGTTATCGCTGAGTACGTCGTTACTGCTTACCAGGAGCGGCAGCCTTGGCCAGCAAAAACTCTTGCAACTTTGCCAACGCCCGATACCGGTGCGAAATGGTGTTCTTGACCTTTGCGTCCATCTCGGCATATGTCTCGTCAAACCCGTCGGGCTGGAAAATGGGATCCCAGCCAAACGTTGCGGGCCCGCGCGCAGCCACAATTTGGCCCTATGATATTCGGCAAGCTCGAGTCAGCACTGCTTGACAACTCGGAAAAAAAAATGGAGCACAGCAACTTACATTGGTCCGCCCTTCAAACAAGATGGGCTCGGCATCGGGCCCCTCGCAGTATGCAAACGTGCACAAGGCGTATCCAGACTTGTCTTCAAAGCCCACAAGCATCTTGTTGAGGCCGTCGTGGCCAAGCGATTCGAGGAACCATTTGATGTACGGGCCGGGCAGGCCGTTGAGCCCGTTGAAGCATAGGCAAGTGTCTTCGGTGATGACGGGCCGGTTCAGCTGCGGTGATTGTTGACAGTCAAGTGAGCCGTTAGTTGGTGAATCGACGAGAAGCGGCACCAGTGTATGGTAGGGCGTATGTACGAGTTTGGCAGCTAGTTTGCACTTTTCGGCCGAGACATCTTGGGAAGTGCCTTGGTACTCGGGCACTGAATTACACGCACACATGCTTGTCAGGCGATGCGTTCCTTGGCCGAATTACGGATAGATTAGTTTCGTACGGTCCAGCTTGTGTGCCTCGATGGCCACCTTGTCGCCCAGGATGGCTTGCACCTCACGGAGCTTGTTCTGGTTGCCCGTCACAAAGGCCAATGGGAGGTTGGACGACGGGTGCGAAGACATGGTGCGTGAGTGGCCAATGGAGGTACGGGCTGAGACGTGGGTGAGAATGCGGCGGGTGGTGACCAAAGTGTAGGATAACATTGCTCAAATGTCCATTAACATGCTTCGGCTGACGATATTTCCTCAGCAACGAATCGGCCGTGTCTCGCAACAGCTGCCGACAGAACTTAAATGTGTCCGAGCGGGCAGTGCTTGCACCGCCTGGAGTGGAGCAGCGGGGATATGCAAGGGTATCCGGACGCAGCTGAGGAGGACAGTAGGGATCGTGATGAGTCCGAGCGCCTCTAGAGGCGCCTATCACCATGCCTATATATGGACTACGGACGACCAAGCAAGTGTGGATATCACCTGAGATCACCCATGTCCTCCGAAGACCCCTGTCTCACAACTATCCACTGTCCTCCACAATCGCGCTGTCGGCGTTGAAATACCGATTAATGAATGAACATTGGCCACTCGCTTGGATGGTTCCGAATAGTGCGTACATACATAATAATTCATGCCAAGTTCTACGTCACAAAGGGCGGATTTGGGATGTCTCATCAATTACGTCGTTGTCAAGAGCCAGGGTCGACCGCATCTGACTCCAACATGATTCTGCCGTGCATCCGCGCAGAGTGACTCGATGCGATGGGCAACTCCATCCAGTCCAACTTAAACCCAGCGGCCCCTCTTCTCTATTCCAAGCCCAAGTCAGAGAGGTCGGCCAATCCATGGAGTCGAGAATGCAGTGTTATCAACTCGTCTGTTCCAACCCTCGTACATCCATTCCCAAACCGACCTCGATTCTGCACGGCCAGCCATGACCATCTCAACCCGCCAGTCTGCCCCACTGGCCGCCGATTCTTTCGGCTGCGTCGCCAGCTCGCCGACCACTACCAACATTGAGGACGTCGAGCCCATCACGCAACCTCGGTTGCCGTTTCTCGATATCTATACCGGACTCGAAGACGAAAACGAGTTCGACAACGTGCCGGCTTTCGTTCAACTCATTCCCTACACTCCGCTCTCGCTCGTCGAGCAACAAATCGTTGCCGTGCTCAACGCCGTGCGCAACAAGCGCAACTGGGCCGTCAAGTTTCGCGAGTCGCCAACCATTCGCGCAAAGTGGCGGCGCGAGCTCGAGTCGCAGTTGAAAGGGCGCAACAAGCTTCGTGTGCTTCGGTATGCTTTCAAGGAGCTTGCATGGCAAGCCGAGCACGAGCCATTGGCCGCCGGACCGGACAACGTGTTTGCGTCGGATTCGTTGTTGCCCGCGGCGACCCGCATGCGACTGGTTGAGTTGGCGGCCAAGCTCGAAGATGTGCCTGAGCACAAGAAGGATTGGCACCCAAAGTCAAACGACCAAGTTCTCGATCTCGTCCACCCGTCATTGTTCCCTGTGGTCTATGGCAAGACGTGTGCCTTTACGCCCGACCAACGCGCAAACTCGGTTCAGGAATCGATGGCGAGGGCAGGCGGGCAAGGCGGCGGCGTCGTACAGCCGCCAACCGAGGTGCCGCAGCCCTATGACGAGCGCTTCTTGTCCAAGCAGTTCCAATGGCTGCCTGCCGAGATCCAAGTGGATGCCCAGGGCAAGTCGGCACAGTTTGTGTCGTACATCAACAATTTGCACCCGGACGACCACCCCGAGCTGTATCAGGTGCTGGGCGATGTGTTTGCAAGCATGATTCCGCTGTTTGAGCAGGCGCTCGTGCGGATTGATTGCCCGCGACCCATCCGCATTTGTCTTTGTACGTCAGTGAGTCCTTGGCCCATCCTTCCTCGTGACCACTCGCTGACCCTTTTCTCTGATCCATTTCACGTTTTGCATAATAGCACCTGACGTTTGGTACAACGCGATTCCCATCGAATCGGGCGAATCCGAACCTGAACCTGTCTGGCCAGAGATCAATTCCAATGGTGGCTGGCCAGACGAGCAACAAGAAGAAATGGCTGTGCAACAAAACGACGTCGACAACGTAAAAGCCTGGGGAAGGAAATTCGAATACAAGCACGACATCTTGCCACTGTTTGCGATTGATGGTGGCAGTGATGTGGGTGCCCTCGGTGACGACGACAACATGGACCTGGATACGGCAAGCGAGAGCGAGGGGATCATGACGGCCGCCGAGATGCTTGAAGAGATTGGATCGATCAGCGAGTCCGAGGCCGAAGATCCGTCATACGTTGTGCAAGAGATTCAAGTCGACGAAGAAGAAGCGTACCTGGTCGAGGATCCAGAGTATCCGTACGAGTATTACACGACAAATGACCTTACAAAGTTTGTGACCGCACCAATTGGAGTGACGGGCCAGCCCGAAGGAATCACGTCGTTTGCCGATGACGGGTTTGAGTTGTACCGCCCCATTGTACCTCGCCGATTCGTACCGCCTGCGCCCGTGGACGTGCCCACCATGTCGCCACACTCGCAGCTTGCGGGCAAGCGGCTTCAAGTCATTGTCAAGCTTGCCAACATCCATCTCACGCCCGACAACCCGACCTATCCCGGCGGCTCGTGGCATGTCGAAGGCATGCTCAACGAGTCCATCATTGCGACTGGTCTCTATTACTACGCCATGGAAAACATCACCGAGTCGCGCCTTCACTTCCGTACCTTTGTTCAACCCCCGACTGTCAATCACGGCCAGCGAGACGTGTTGGAGGACATTTACGGGCTCAGCGCTAGTGACATGGGATGGGCTCTGTGTCAAGGCAAGGGCTATAGCACCGCACACGAGGGTCGCGCTGTCGTCTTTCCCAACCTGTACCAGCACAAGGTGTTCCCGTTCGAGCTCGAGGACAAGTCTCGCCCTGGGTATCGCAAGATCTTGGCCTTTTTCTTGATTGATCCCGCTCGATCCGAATCCGGTGACGTGTTGTCGTCAGCCATGGTTCCGCCGCAGCAAGCCGATTGGTTGGCGCGCGAATTTGTCAAGGACGAGAGGAACCCTGTCGGTGCACGGTTGCCGGCAGAGTTGGTTGAGATGATTGGCGACCAGGTGGCCATGACGATGGAACAGGCAAAGGAGATTCGGCTGGAGCTGATGGAGGAGCGGTCGATGAGCGTCAGTACCAGCAACGAGCTGACGTATGGTGCAGAGTACAACTTGTGTGAGCACTGATCCGATTGTTGTGCGTGTCGATTCAGGGTGTGTGGATTGGTTTGCATGGTGTCGCTGCAATCATTACCTTAGCTGTCGACTTGGTATGTAAACTAGAAGTATGTATGGTGTTCGTATACTTGTCGTGCATTACAAGGTCCAATGGCGGGCCATGTCTCACATTTATCAATATCTCAGTTTGCATCTTGCCCACCGATCGCTGCTTGCATCGCCGATTCAACATCATGAGAAGCCTTGCCTTAAGCTTGCCTATCTTATTCCTCGATCCTACAGTCGGTTGAGAGAAAAATGGGACGATTGAGTGGCATTTCAGGCCGCCCAAAAAGCAACCTCGCCTTCCGATCAAGTGGCTTTTCGAGCGTGTCCAAAGTCACTTCCGAAGCCGATCGCCAACTGTCCTGTCCGCTTTTCGACTTGAAATCTTGCTGGCTCTGTTGGCGACGATCTTGTTCATCGAGCGCGCGCAATGTCATGCTTTTGTCGACTGCCTGGCAGTGCATTGTGGCACAGTGTTTAATACATATCGATCATAGTCACTCCGTCAAGGGTTGTACCATGGATGTAAATACCAGAAGGGCGCAATCAACCGAGCAGGGAAAGTATATGATCTTCTTCTTGACACTGCAGACAATACGATACAGACAATACGAGTCCACATACTTGGTCCTATTGTTGTCGCCAACCATGTCCACCGCCCGCCAGAAGCACTCTTTCGCGTACATAGGCTCTCGTCCGCAAGCACGCTGACAAGAACGTAAATACCCTGGAAATGGATCACTTCCAACTTCCCCGACACCCCGAAATCGTCGCTTTATCGCTGGTCTGCGCAATACCGGTTGACTGGATACATTCTCCTGCATCACGAAACCGAAACTCGAGGCAGGAAGCCTGCGTTGGATGGTGTCGCCCTTGTCGTATGCCCACCGCCTACCCCCTTCATCGTCAGGAGCAGCAGCCTAGTAGCGCAGGGCGTCCCACTGTTTGGATTGAGTTGGAGAAGCCATCCAACCAGGCTTTCCATCATCCATCGCGCTCATTACAACGGTCCCGCTCAGGGCACCAGCACCACCAAAACGGCCATGCAACATTTCAATCGCTGCAGCAACCGACCGCCTTTGCTTCCTGTCCGTCGGCGTCGGCCAACTGGTCGCCGCAGCCACCGCCCGTATTTGCGTCTCGTGCGTCGGCGTCAGCCAACTGGTCGTTGCCACGGCAGCCTGCCTTTGAGCTCCCCCTTCCCCCTACAGTTGCTCCTCAGATGACTTGTGCACCCACATCACACGCAATGGTGCACGGTTCGGGGCAGAGAACCATATTCGCGCAAGCGACGCAGGTCCGGTCGCAAGGCGACAAGGTGCAGATGAAGTACGTAGGACAAGCTGGCAGATTTGAAGAGGAGGACGAGGAACAGTTATTGTGGCGGTTGATTGATGCGAGCGAGCGCCATGACATTGAGCAGGAGGAGGAATCGTGGAGTGGATAGATAGATTCGATGAGGAGGATGAGGAGCAGTTGCGCGCGGATTTCTACTACTACTTATGTGTGTTTCTCGGTCAACAAGGATGCAATGGGAGGTTGACAGGTAAGTGCCCCCATGAGTTGTTCTTTGCGAGATCTGGATCGATGCATCAATACACCATGTCACTTGGTTTTCTTTGTACATTCGTATCTCTTTCTCAGTCTCTTTCTCATGCTGAGTTGGCAGTGGAGAGCCGTTACATGTACAACGCATATGCCTTTTTTGTAAATACATGTGCAGTGAAGATTTTGTGAACATTGGAATGCGTTTCTGGAGCAAATACTGCGCCACAAATGCCAGGCAGTCGACAAAAGCATGACATTGCGCGCGCTCGATGAACAAGATCGTCGCCAACAGAGCCAGCAAGATTTCAAGTCGAAAAGCGGACAGGACAGTTGGCGATCGGCTTCGGAAGTGACTTTGGACACGCTCGAAAAGCCACTTGATCGGAAGGCGAGGTTGCTTTTTGGGCGGCCTGAAATGCCACTCAATCGTCCCATTTTTCTCTCAACCGACTGTACATCGAATTCCAAGCGATGGCCTATACTCAATTCAAGCGCACAATCTGTGGGCTGGGTCACGCCGTAACTTGACCAAGTATGCCAACTCGGCAAAAATAAAAAATCGGTACATAGGTATGGTAGTAAAACAATTTTCTTCGACTCGGTGAGTAAGAACGCAACAAGATAGAGGTAAGGCTCAAAAAGCGCACAGGAAAAGTACATGACGCCGACAGTGAGCGTGCACAATACGACATGGATCGAAACGAGCTTTCTCTGAACCCCCCCCCCCCCCCCCGAAAGCGAGGCAATGGACATGACTCAGCTCGAGCCATACAAGCTCTCCATTCCAGCAGATGAAAAGGTACAGGAACTGGCTGGAAACGACAGTGTGGGCCATTGTGACTGGGAATACAGTGGTGCTGGCAACTGGCAACGTGATCACTGGACCTCACCCGGCGCACTTGACTCCAAACGTTAGCAGAGAGGCGTACAGGTAGTGAGACAAAGCATTCTCGATCTTTTTTCCAGTCGGCCGCTCGACATGTGGCATGCTCAGCCAGCCAGGACCCCGTGCTGTGATGGGTCCGATCTTGGCCGATGGAGGTTATCTGACAGGGATCGAGTCAAAACACGTCACCAAAAACCTTGTTCGCAGGGATTCGATAAAAACGCGTAACGATTCACTCTTCAAGCCATGTTCCGCCTCGGTTCCACACATTTCTGCTGGCTCAACGAACTTAAGGCGAGACAGTTAGAGCCATGTATGTACTGGTGAACCCGTACCCACAACAAGTATACTTACCAATGACTTTGACGTCGTTTGGGGCGACCCTGGGCCAGCATAGTAAAGCACCCCTATCACGGTGAACGAACGACGAGTCATCCCATGGGACAGTCAAGAGGCCCATGCCGATCCCCGCAAGTCCCACCAGAGCTTGCTTTGTCAAAACGCAAATGCAGTGATTTGATTTGATCAAGGGGCGGAACCATTCAACCAACGTTGCATCCCTTCCTTCCAAGTATAAACCGCTGTCCGCCCGAGACCTTCCTTGCTTGCTTCCCTGTTTGAACAAGCCGTAATCAGTAATGCAGACAACGCAATATGATATAATCTCCACAGACACAGACGTAGGCTTTGGCCTGCTGGGCTACTTAAACCCCGGCCGGCCCGCCCATGCTCTCCTCGTTCAATGTAAACACAACCCTTCAACGTTCCCTTCTTGCAACGCAACATCAACATCTCCTGCCTCCATCATCGAACACTCAGTTCTCCCTCCACCATCGTCCTTTCTCCATCCTTCACCATGGCGGGCACTTCATTAAGCAATCCCAACAAGAAGGCCGGCTGGCTCGAGCGACACTTTACTGACTCGCGCCGACGTGCCAGTCCCGAGCAGGTTCGTCCACTCCCCGCCATTTCGTTTTCCCGACACCTGACCAGCCTTGGGTGGGCGACGCTGTTCCCACTGCTCACACTCAACCACCTGCTTTGCTGATTTGTACAGATGGAGCGTGAAGCCTACATTTACGGCAACGTCCCCTTCAAACGGTGGCTGTTAATTCCGGCCTCGGTCATGATCCAACTGGCTGCCGGCTCCTTCTACGCCTGGTCCGTGTACAATGCGCCCATCACCAAGCGCCTGAACGAGGGCAACGACCAAGACATTCACGCCGAACTCATTTCCGAAACCTTCTACGCCGCCGTTGCCTCGTTTGGTCTCGCCTGCTTCTTGTGCGGCCCGTGGTTGGAGCGCCATGGCCCACGTCGCATGACTATGATTGGCGCCACGCTCTTCTTTATCGGCCAAATGATTACGGTCCTCGCCATGCACTTGCAATCGGTTCCGCTACTCTTCATCGGCTATGGTGCTATTGGCGGGTTCGGTATTGGCTGCTGCTACTTGATTCCAGTCTCGGTCCTGCAGCAATGGTACCCAGAAAGCAAGGGTTTCAGTGCCGGTGTGGCAGTCGGATCGTTTGGTCTGGGTTCCGTGATTGCCAGTTTCACGCAGTCGGCCCTGATTGAGGCCATGGGTGTCATGGGCACGTTCCTGGTCCTCGGCTGCACCTACTTTGGGGTTCAAATGCTCTCTGCCCTCGTCATGCGCTTCCCGCCCCCCGACTTGATGGCGGCCGACTCTGTCAAGAACCAAATTGCCAAGAGCGGTCTCACCTCTCCCGCTGGCATGCCCGGCCAACATCACGACGAAGAAACGGCCGATGCGCACCACCACAACTCGAGCGGCGCCACGGTGACCAACGTGGACGGATCCGAGCAAGTTCCCATGACGCGCCAACGCCGCAACTCGATTGCCACGTCGGTGCATACGATCGAGAATGTGGACGAGTTTATGCAAGAAATCAAGTCAGTTGATTACCGTTTCATTTACATTATTTTCTTCCTCTCCGTCATTCCCGGTCTTGTGCTCGTTTCCCGTGTGGCCGATATGGTCCAGTCTGCCTTCAAGATGCCGACGTCGACTTCCACTTGGGTTGTTGGTGTCAACGGGTCCGTGCCTCCCCCCATTGCTCCCCTGCGCCTTGTCTCACCTGCCTGGTGCTGATGGCTAACCTTGACTTATTCTCCTCTTCAACAGTGGCTTCAACGTCATTGGTCGTTTTGCCATCGGTGCTCTCTCGGACAAGGTTCCCCGCTTTGGCTTGCTCATGTCTTGCATGATCCTCTCGATTGGTGCCATGGTGGCCATGTATATTTCGCTCTCCAACCTCATGTTCGAACTGTTCATTGCCTCCATGTGGATGCTCACTGGCCTGTACGGTGGTGCCTGCGCCGTTGTCCCTGGTATTCTCGGTGCCGTCTTTGGGTCCAGGCACATTTCCGGCTTGTACGGCGCGGCCATGACGGCCTGGGCCGCTGGCGGTGTGATTGGTGGTGTCGGTTTCACGGCGCTTATCAAGGGCCAGCGCCAAGCCGGTGTTGCGGCCAACCACGTCTACGACTTGTGCTTGTACTCGATGATCCCGTTGGCGGCGCTCGGATGCGTCATTCTGACCTTGTTCATGATTCGTCGTCGCAAGATCAAGGCCAACAGCAAGCCCGTCCAAACTCACGCCCACTAGGCGTCCCGTTGCATGCACGCCGACGTCCATCTGTGACGGATGTTGAGCCTGATCGTAAAACCCTCCTTTTGCACCTAGATTTCTACATTTTTTTCGACCTGATCTGTCTGTTTTTTCGTTTCCTTTTGCTCCATCGTTTGTTCATCCATTCCCCGGTATTGATGCCCCAGATGTTTGCTTTTTCTTCCTCTCTGTATGGCTTAGCGAGCGTTGAGTGCTTCCATGCTGCTCTCCCGTCTTGGCCTAGCTGTTCTCGTTCAGGTTGGTTGCATTTAGTCTTGCTATCCATTTTGTTCGATCGGCTCCCTTTTCTCGTACACCATTGACTTGACTGTCGGCGTGATCCAATAAATGACTGATCTTCCCTTTTTCATTTTCTTTTGCCTGAGTGCAAACACCATTGAATTTGCAGAATCTGACCAATCTCTTGCTGTCGCCGAAACACTGGCGGCGTTTGCAATTGTCTGCGGTTAAATTTCACTTCGCGTGATCGCCTCTGCTGTGACGCGTTCGCTGGTTACCACGAGGGACGTACGCAGCCTTGAGCGACACAGAAAGTTGCGAACACATTGAAAACTTTATACCCGGAATGGCGTGGGTGTGCCCTATCAATTACCGTTGAGTTCTCTTATGATAATTATCTTATTTGGGAGCCGATCGCTTCAGAGCTGCCGACATAAAGGGTCCATACCTCGCTGTCTTCGCACACGCCATCCTCCCGGCTTCAAATTCGAATGCAAACAGCATGGCTGCCCTGTAATAGCGTCAACGACATAGATTTCACCCAGAGCATTCTATTGCACACCTTTCACAATGGTCACCTCTCCAACTACCAAGCCCGCCAAGGGAAATTGGCTCAAGCGCCACTTTACCGACTCGCGCAGGCGCGCTTCTCCAGAACAGGTCCTTACCTCCACTCACTGCTGATGCAGGGTGATGAAACTGACAAACTCTGCGTACCTGAATGCGATGGAAATAGATGGAGCGTGAAGCATACCTCTACGGATCAGTACCATTCAAACGCTCAGCATTGATTCCCGCCGCGGTCTTCATTCAGCTGTCGGCCGGTTCGTTTTACGCCTGGTCCGTCTACAACGGACCGATTACCAAGCGCATGAACGAAGGAAACAGCCACGACATCCACGCCGAACTCATTTCCGAAACCTTCTACGCTGCCGTCGCCTCATTCGGTCTTGCATGCTTCTTGTGTGGGCCGTGGTTGGAACGCCATGGCCCCCGCCGCATGACCATGGTGGGCGCATCCATGTTCTTCATTGGCCAAATGCTCACAGTGCTTGCTATGCACTTGCAATCGGTTCCGCTACTCTTCATCGGCTATGGCGCCATTGGTGGGTTTGGTATTGGCTGCTGTTACTTGATTCCAGTCTCGGTCCTGCAGCAATGGTACCCAGAAAGCAAGGGTTTCAGTGCCGGTGTGGCCGTCGGCTCGTTTGGTCTCGGTTCCGTGATTGCCAGTTTCACACAAGCCGCCCTCATCAACGCCATGGGCATTATGAACACGTTTCTCGTGCTTGGCTGCACCTACTTTGGCTTGCAAATGATTTCTGCGCTGGTGATGCGGTTCCCGCCACCCGACTTGATGGCAGCTGCTGTCAATGCTCACTCTGGCGTTGTCAAAACTGGATTGACGCCGACAGACCACCCAAACAACGTTCCCGAACAGCCGCCCAGTACCTCACCGACGCCTCATGACGATCACGCACATCAGGAGGATGGCGAGGCCGGCGGCGCACAATCTAGCCATGCTCTCGCGGCGAGCGCATCGCCTGAACCAGCTGCTACGGCGGGGAACCCAGAGCCGCTCGGCGCATTGCGACACCGCCGGTCGTCTACAGCGCTCTCGATTCACACGATTGAAAACCTGGACGAGTTTATGCAAGACATCAAGTCGGCCGATTACTGGTTCATCTATGTCATCTTTTTCCTGGCCGTCATTCCAGGCCTCGTGATTGTTTCGCGCGTTGCCGACATGGTCCAGTCTGCGTTCCTCAAGCCTGCAGCAACGTCCACGTGGGTTGTAGGCGTCAATGGTGGATTCAACGTACTTGGCCGGTTCGCCATTGGCGCCCTCTCGGACAAGGTCCCGCGCTTTGGTCTGCTCATGGGATGCATTGTGCTGACCATTTGCGTCATGGTGACCATGTTCATCTCGCTGTCCAATCTCATGTTTGAGCTGTTTATCGTTTCCATGTGGATGCTCACCGGTCTCTATGGCGGGGCTTGTGCTGTGGTTCCGGGAATTATTGGCGAGGTGTTTGGATCCAAGCACATCTCGGGACTGTACGGGGCGGCCATGACGGCATGGGCGGCGGGTGGCGTCATTGGCGGCGTGGGATTCACGGCGCTCATCAAGGGCCAGCGCGAGGCAGGCGTGGCCGCAAATCACGTCTACGACTTGTGCTTGTACTCGATGATTCCGTTGGCCGCGCTTGGCGCCATCATCTTGACTGTGTTTATGATTCGGAGGCGGAAAGCGAATGGTGGGAAACCTTTACAGACCCATGCGCATTAGCTGATGAGGGACTTGTCTTCAAGTTGCTTTTCTGTTTGAATGATTGGTTCGATGCCGTTATAAGCGCATTGTCACATAGTCCTCTCCGTGATAATCCCAACATTCATATCTGCGTTGCATGCCGTGATTGTTAACACTACCCATCAACCGTTGGATTTCATATACTTAATGCTTCTTTCAAATTGGTCGCTTATACTGTCCCTTGCGATGAAGACGTTGCACACGTCTACGCTCCGATTCACTGATGACGGCCGCGGCATTGGACGACTACTTCATTGTAACTCGCATGAATGATTTGGTACATGTCAACTTTCAGCATTAATCAAAAGCCAAGGGAAGAAACCATGTACATACCTCGTGATATTTGGGACGCCGTTGTCGTCGCAGTTGTCCGCCAAAGCAACAATCCAGATTGCATGCTGGATCTGGCGAGGCTGTCCTGGGTTTGCCGCGACGCTTACCACGCCGCTCGCCACCAGCTTTTCCGTACCCTCACCATTGTCTTTCACGACAAGGATACTATACCCATTTATTCCGCTGCCAGCCCTTTGCACCATCCCGAGCATCTCTGTGCTCATGTTTCTGCGCAAGTGGAACAGGTGTTCCGCTCGTCCATTTTTCCACGATTTCAGTTGCCACAGTTCAAGTTGGCAGTGACATCGAAGGCAAAGCGGGCATCCCATCGAGTTCGACGAACGCTCGGCGCATTCTGGTACCTCGCCCCGTTTGTGGTGATTGACGGCAAACTGCATTTGGCATCTATGCTTGCAAACGAAGCTGCCCGTGGCGAAGAAGTTGACTCGGACGGCGGGCAAGCCGCGATACAAGCAGCATGCAAGCAGAGCATCGAGTCACTGTGGGGTCAGCCAGTCGATGTCGTCGTGCAAGACGGACTGGTTTGCGTCCCGTATCCCATGGAGCTTGTGAGCCGCATTGTAATTTGCGACATGGACGCGGCGCTTTACCTCTTCAAACGCGAATACTCCATGTTTCTTGACGATATGCCCTCCCTCTTGTCAATACCCGTCCATCAAGTGGATTATCTTGCAGTTTACACGATTGGCAACAATCCCGACATCAGCAAGGTCTACACCAAACTTTCTGCCCGCTATTCCCAGGTATCAGAATGTGACTACACCATTCTCGGCCTGGTCACGCAAGTTCCTACCGTCCTTCTCCAATCGCAGCGCCTCCGCAACTTTACACTCTACCGTAGTCATGCACTTTTCGACGATTTAGACATTTCCAACTTCCTCTCCCACGCCCACAATCTCTGCAGCATCTCTCTTCTCGGCGAGGGTCGCTTTTCCGTCGACTGGACCCAGAAAACACATGGGCCGTTTCACTCTGTTCACTTGACTCACTTGACCCTCGACTATGCATCTTCGCCCGGCACCGTCACATCCGCGCCAAGCCACCTTGCTCCTTTCCACATTCCCAATCTGAAGTCGCTCCTTGTGTCATTTCACATTGCGCACATGCTCTTTTCCGTACAATATCTTGACGACCTATTCCCCACCCCAACGCCTACGAGTGCAACAGCTTTCCCCAAACTCACCGACCTCACACTTGTCGACATTCGTGTGAAACATGACCCGATCCAATACAATCACTTGTCTGGCGGCCGCTACGACGGCATTGCGCCCTTCCCTACATTGCCATTGCTTCACATGCCGCGTTTGACCCGGCTCATTGTTCCAAGCGAGCACCGGACGTGCGCGTTTTCGCAAACGCTTTCGTACGCACAGCTGATTCAAATGACGGCCGAGGCGACCATGCTGCAAGTCCTGCGGCTGCCGTCGGTGATTGAGCTTACTGGATGCCCGAACCCCCCGGAATTTGGTCAAGATCATGCGCACCGACCATTGTGGCCGTCTATTGAGTTTCTGGAAGTGAATTGGCGGATCATGGATCGTGTAGGCGAGTGTGTCAAGTTCCCACATGCAAAGTGGAGAGTGCATCGTTGATTAGCGTGGTGTCATGATTCGTTACCTGATTCTGTGAGTGCGATTCTGTACATGTGAAGTTGTCTCGTCTCTCTTCCCACGCTTGCGGGCAAGTCCCATCGGTTTGTGAGGCAAGCACGGTTGATCACGATAGGAGTCACCAACACGCCACAGAGGCAGAAGGAAGCCGTCCTTGCTGTCTGCTCCGGCAATCAATGCATGCTGCCATATGTCCATGTCCCCTCACAATGCATCTGTTAGTCGTGATCGACCATCAGCACACTTGGTCTTCCGCGACGTTTTTGACCTGGACGCGTCGGGCAACGGATTCGCCTAGTGTCAAGGCAAGGGCTCCGTCACGACGCATGAAGGCCGTGCCGTTGTGTTTCCCAACCTGGGCCTGTACCAACACAAGGTTGCCCCCTTTGAGCTCAAAGACAAGTCGCGGCCCGGATATCGCAAGATCGTCGCCTTGATTTTGGTGGATCCCGAGTGGTACGATCAAGTGTGGTCGACGGCGCTTGTACCGCTGCAACAGGCAGATTGGGTTGCGCGCGAGGAGGCAAAGGGACACAAAGACATGTCGAGCGCAGTGGGAATGTCGTTGTATGAGTGAGGCCAAGGAGCTGAGGCTGGCGCTGATGCACGAGTGCTCAATGGGTGATGATCTGGCTCACCGTCTGGCGTACAGATTAAGTTAAGTCCGTGTGATCATTGAGGCGTGCTGCTGGGTGATTGCGAGTGTGCCACTTGAAAATTTTTAAGACTTCCTCACCGTGTACGTGTCCCTCACTAGAAATTTTCACGTACATCATACATTGCTTGTACACAACAACCCAGGATCCCACACACAGACAAACGGACCCTTCGCAACGAAACACACCCTCGCGACACACGCATCCACTGGGCTTAATCAAAGTGAATGATGGAACGAATACTAGCAAAAGTACGCAGCACGAACGGTGAGACATGGCCCGCTCGGTCAAGTACATGTCAGAAGTGCGGAGGAGTTTGTACCTCTCGCCCTTGTGCATGACATCAAACGACTCATTGATCTTATCGAGCTTGTAGTGGTGAGTGATGACCTCGTCGATCTTGAGCTTGCCCTTTTGGTAGTCTTCGACAAGACCAGGCAACTCCGAGCGGCCCTTGTACCCGCCGAAAGCAGAGCCCATCCACTATTTATTGGGGCATGGGTGTGAGATGGCGAACGGCTGGGCATTATCCAGTAGCAAGGACAGGATGGAAACGCACAGTACGACCAGTGACGAGTTGGAAAGGACGGGTGGCGATTTCTTGACCAGCACCCTGCGAGCGCGGACAATGCGGATAAGGTTAGCGCAAAACAGGCTCGGCAACAAGCCAATCCAAAAACAACGTACAGCAACACCAATGATGCAGCACTTGCCCCAGCCCTTGTGGCAGCACTCGAGTGCGGCCCGCATCAAGTTGACGTTTCCAACACACTCGAACGAGAAATCCACGCCGCCATCCGTCATGTCGACCAACACTTGCTGAATGGGCTTGTCGGCGTGATCCTTGGGGTTGATAAAGTCGGTTGCGCCAAACTCGCGCGAAATCTTCTCCTTCTTGGGGTTGGTATCGATAGCAATGATCTTACCAGCTCCGCACGCCACTGCACCTTGCACGACCGAAAGGCCCACACCGCCCATGCCGAACACGGCCACGGTGGATCCCTTTTCGACCTTGGCCGACTTGACGGCCGCGCCGTAGCCCGTGGTGATGCCGCATCCGAGCAAGCACACCTTGTCGAGCGGGGCCGATTGCGGCACCTTGGCGGCGGAAATCTCGAGAATCACAGTGTACTCGCTAAAGGTGGAGCAACCCATAAAATGGTAGATGGGTTTGCCGCGGCAAGTGAAGCGCGAGGTTTCGTCGGGCATGAGGCCGCGGCCCTGCGTGGAGCGGACGACCGAGCACAGGTTGGTCTTGCCCGACGTGCAGAACTTGCACGTGTTGCATTGCGGAATGTAGAGCGGGACGACGTAGTCGCCTGGCTTGACCGAGGTGACGCCCTCGCCAATGGATTCAACAATGCCGCCGCCTATTGCAGAAACACAGACGGCCCGACGAGGTTAGTCAGCCCGTGCATAATTTTGGACGTCGTTGGCCGGTGTGAGGCGGTTCTTTCGATCAACACGACGTTCATCGGACATGGCACGCGAGCGATGTGCAAGTGCAACAAGAGAGACGAAATCATGAACCGACCTTCGTGGCCCAGAATGCTCGGGAACACGCCCTCAGGGTCCTGACCCGACAAGGTGTAGGCGTCTGTGTGGCAAACGCCCGAGGCGACAACCTTGAGACGGATCTCGCCCTTCTTGGGAGGGGCAACCTCGATATCTTCGACGGCTGTAAATGGTGCACGTCAAATGTCATGAGGGTTCATTGGTCAGAAATGCATTGGTGCCACGAAGAGAGAGCGGGCAGACACATACAGAGGGGTTGGCCAGGGCCCCAGGCGATCGCAGCCTTGCACTTGATGACTTGTCCAGCGGTCGACATGGTATGCAAAGGACGGTGAATTGAGGTTCTTTTGGACGTGCGTGAAGAATTGCGTGCGTCTTTGCGAGTTGCGAGTGAGTTGTATTTATGTGTATAAGATGTCAAGAGCACAAGGGATGAGAGATGCGCATCGATCGAATCGGGGCAGATCGGCGTCCTGCTCAAGGTCTGCTCTTTTTTCAGCGACTCAGAACGACTCGCAGGCAAACTTGCCTGACGTTGCAGAACCCACACTCACCACACGAATTCGCCCTCGGAACTTTTCGCAAAATCCCCCTTGTATCGCCCGAATCGACAGCAATGGCCCGTGGTAAGCAAAAGGAAGAATCTCGGTACGCCGCCCCTGGTTTTCCGGTTTTCTCGCTCCAATCTTCAACCTCCAGCATCCACAAGCCCGGCAATGCATTCACACATATGTCTTGGCCGGCTGTGGCAAATATTGATGATTCCCCACATCTCGCCACTTGCATTCATCCACTTGAATTGATCATGATGTCTTGCCCTTGCAAATTCCTCAATGTTATAGTCTGCGCGCTGAAAAGAACAAGCCAAAGGAGGGTAAGTCTCAGCTCAAGGATCGGGAAAAGGCCATGAACTACTCTTGCTCAGTGTGCCGGACGGCTTGCGCCAATTATAAGATTCTAGTGCAGCACATGGAAGCCAAGCATCCCAAGTCGCCCATTCCCCCGAGTCCTCGTGACTGTGCTTGTTTGGTTTGGGCTTCGCAACTCAAATGACACTCAGACACCAAGTAGACTGTGCCCGATGTACGACGATGTTGTTTGCCGCCGCTCGCTTTTTCTCAAGCAATAGATTTCCTGTTTCCCTGCACAACCTGTTGTCCCTTCCGTTGCGCCCGATTTAGTTCTGCAATCATTGTCGTGACAGTGGCAGGCCAAAATCTTACGTTCCCCTCTCTGCCAACAGTGTGAAGTCCCTATCATTGAGCCCAGAATTCTGAAGGCGAAAACAGTACGTATACCCAGAAATTTTTTCGATCAGATGTCTCACAGCGGGTGTTTCGCGTTGATTGTGGACAGTTCATGGACTGGGGGCGATTTGCATTGATCGCAAATATTGTTGTCACCACAGCCTACTTTCTCTTGACCCGATCCCGCGCAGCTGCTCGCCCGGCTCTCGATGATCCAACCTTGTCCTTCTCAACATCTTCGTCTGCATCCCCTTCGTCTTCACCTGCTCCGTTCTTTTCCCGTCCGCGCGCAAAGCACGCCTTCAACTTGGCCATATTGGCCTTGCTCGCCTCGGCATGGTCCACAATCGGCTTGGGATAATCCTTGCCAACGATACACCCGGCCTGCTTTTGCACAGCCAGCGGCGCCTTCCACGGCTCGTAAATGTACTGCTTGGGAAACTTGGCCAGTTGTGGGAGGTACCTGGCCAGACGATCACAGTCGTCAGGAGAGCTTCAACCCTCACAGGGATCGAAAAAAATGAAATTTGCATACCTCTTGATGTACTTTCCTTCAGCATCCCACGACTGGCCCCACTTGACAGGACTGTACACGCGAAACCACTGCCGGAAGAACACCGATGTGCCCGACAACCATGCCCAATTACCACGATTCAATGCCCAATCATGATCCAGCAAGACGTCCTCAAATACCTCTGCGCCGCGCTCCCACGATATGTACAAGTCGCCGCGCGTCAAGAAGCACGCAAGCGAATGTCTGCCCAAATGATGAATCCAGCCCTCGGATCGCAACTGGGTCATACACGCGTCAATCCACGGATAGCCCGTCCTGGCTTCTGCCCACGCCTTCAAGTCATCGTGCGCCTCGGGATCCGAATCAGCCGCCGACAGAAGCCGCCAATCAATTGGCGTTGGACATGTCGGATTGGCCTCGGTCGCGAGCTCAAACCCGTCGACAGTTGCCCCGTGTGCGAAAAAGAACTCGCGCCAATACAACTGTGCGAGCAAGCTCACGGGCGGCTTGGAGTGTTTTCCCTTTGCTGCCCGGTAAGCACTGGTGATCCGCGAATGAAACAGGCGCGGTGACAGACATCCATACGTCATGTAAGGGGAAAGTACAGTCGTGTCGACGAGTCCCGTGACTGGATCGGGGAGCGCGGCGGGGCTGGTTTTGGGCTTTTCGAACGCAAGCACTTTGGCTGTGTGCGACATGTACGTGTCAAGGCGGGCGAGCGCGTGCGATTCGCCACCAGTGTGAGGCGAGCGAGCAACGAGTGGTGTGAGCAGGCCGAGTTCGGGGACAGTATGGTCCGTGGGCGAGATCCGTGGCAACGAAAGGTCATGGTGTGGACCCGTGAGCGACGCAAATGACACGGGATCCAGCAAAGATTTCAGTTGGTGCAAGGCTGATTCCGAGTCGAGCGGCAATGGGATGGTTGCGGGTGCAGGCTCGGGCTTGGGAACGGTGAGCCGATCCGCCACCTTTGCGAATCCTGTCATGGTAACGGGCAACGGAATGTCCTTGTCACTAGCCCCGTTTCCCGCTCCCGCCAGCAACTGGCTCACCTCAAACAATGTCCGCCCCGGAAACCCGTGAAACTCGCCCCCTTCTTTCGCCACCCGCTGCGCAACCTCCTCGTCCCTGGCTCTCGCAAACGGCTCTGGGCTGGACTGCACCAGAACTTGATCCACGGCCCATGCCTTGACCAGTTGCGGCAACACATCGGGCGCCTTGCCACGCACCACAAACAAGCGCGATCCCAACGCGCGCAGCTGCGAGTCGAGATCGGCCAGCGATTCAAGCAGGAACAACCAGCGCAGGTGGCCGCAACGCTTTTTGGTTGGGACTTCGAGGCAGTACACGGGGAAGAGCGTCGCGGAGGTAGACACGGCGTGCAGCAGGGCTGGATGGTCGTGGAGGCGGAGGTCGCGGCGGAACCACAGCAAGGTGGTAAGTTTCTTCATGGAAGTGGTGGTGGTCGATGTGAGCGTTGATGGGGTCATTTTTCAATACATGGGATAGTCCTTCAATGTCATCAATTCAGAGAGTGGAAGGGCATGTGTTTTGAAGGCGACTTCATTGACGATGAGGCATCGATGGGCGAACTTTTAGATCGAAATCGCGTCAACTGCCAACCACCCGCTCTTTCACTTCAAGTTCCCGGTCGAAGTCATGTTTATGGTTGCAGCAGGGGGATGGACGACGTTTCGCCTTCCCAGCCTTAACAGTATCGTTTACATATTGATTTCGCAGGGAATTGAATGTCACCATCGAGACGCTGCCGTCCGTGCTCTAACTTGGTGTGCGAATAAGTAGACTCAGGCATGTTGGGTACAAAAGACATTGTCGACACATGGTCCTGTGAGGCAAACGGATGCGCTCATTGTCAATTGGGAACAAGGTGTATGAAGCACACACAAAAATGCCATGAACAAAGGGCTGGAACCCTGGAACATACCCGGACGACCGGCATATTCGTAAACAAAAATACACAAACAAGACCATCCACCGTCGTCTTCATCCGCTCTTGCGCTTCATCTCCTTCTCGACCTCCTCCCTCAACCTGACGCCCAACCCCTCTCCGTCCACTGGTCCCCGCACCTTTCCATCGGCCCCACTCTCCTCTGCCTTGACCCGTTCCGCCTCGTCCTCGCGCTCGACCGAACCAAGCCGCGCCATGCTGACGGACCGCGGCGTCGGCGTTTCGTCATTATCGTAAATGATCTCCTCCGACTCTGCACGTTGCGTATTGGCCGCGAGTGCAGCGTTGGTTGCGTGCGACGGTCGCCGTTTCGGGTGGACAAACCGCACAACAATGGCAGACAGGTTGTCGGTCGACATGTTTTCGAGAGCTTGGTGGACAAGCAGTTCAGCGGCACGTTGGGGCTCGTCGAGGCCCAGGATCAGGTTGACGGCTTCCTGGTCCGACATGACATCCCAGATCTGTTGTTGTGGAGACACGTGGGTGAGTGCTTGAAATGAAGAGAAACCCTCGGATGACAGCCGGTGACGGTATAAAAAAAAACCGGGTAAAAAAAAAAAAAGAATGATGGGTACCCCGTCACAAGCCAAAATCAAAAACTCGTCATCGGACGTGATCTCAATCTCGGTCGTGTATGGGTTGCCAACGACCAGCTCCTTCATGGATACGTCGCCCAAACTCCTCGTCACAGCCAACACCCCATTGACCCTGTGATTCATCATGAACCCGCCCGCATCAATGACCCGCTTCGCCTCAAAAGGGTCGCTCCCCTTGTGATCGTAACTTAACCTCAACGCCTGGCCCTTGCGACACAAGACACTCCTGGCATCGCCCACGTTGGCCGTGTACAGCACGCGCCGATCGCCCTCGATCCTTACAAGACTGGCCACAGCCGTACACCCCGAATGAATGCCGAGCTGGGCAAGCTCGCGGTCGGTTCGCTCAAACGCCTCGTTCATGAGCTCGACAATGGGCACGCCTGGGTGTGCATCCATGAGCTCGACCAGAATCTTGTGCACATTGTCGCCACACCACTGCGCGGCTTGCCGCCCGGCGTGCCCATCGTACACGGCAAAGTAGCCTTGCCCGCGGACACCCGCAAAGTTGATTTCCAGCGCATGCGCGTCTTCCATTGTGCGCCGATTCAAACGGTTGCGGTCTTCGTGGAATCCAAAGTAGAACCCTGGCAGGTCAGAGCGGTCGTCATCGTCGTATGTGGAGGAGGACGAGGTTGTTGAACTGGTCGACGATTTGGATGGAGACGAGTCGGTGTGCGTGGGTGCGGGTGCCGGTGGAGAATCGGAGGAGGTGGAGGATGATGGAGGGTCTTTGGACGACATGACGACGGTGGCAAGGGTGAGGGTCTAGTTGTATGTGATGTTGATGTCAAAGTGGAATTGAGATGACTTGATGCCGCCGTGCCAAACAGTTGAATGCGATGGGCAAGCAGATGTGAGGGTCGAGTTGAGCGAGCGTCTTGCCGTTGATCCGAGGTACGAGGAGGCAGTGATTGGTGGTAGCTTGGTGGGACACACGCAAACGCAATGCAAGACACGGTATGTACGTTATGGAAGGAGGATTGTGTGGTTGCTGTGCTGTCAGACACCTGGGCGCCAGACGTGGACGGGAGAGTGAGTTGGTTATGGGTGGGCCAGAGGTTGACAGTACAGGCGTATTGGCATTTGCAAACGAGATTGCATAGAGTGTGAATAGGTGTCAAGCGAGGATGAATGGAGTCGATTTCATTGCTTGTCTTTACTTGCAAACATTTCACTAATTGTTGGACGGCGACACAACATCGCGCGCGACGTGGGCGGCTCGGCGGAAGAGGTCAAACGCCAGCAGGTCATCGGTCAACTGGAAGGCGGCTGGCGGCTGGCGGTGAAGATTTCATCTGAAAGAAAGAAAGTCATGACTGAGCGACTGAGCATCCAAGTCAAGCCTGACCAAGTGCATTAACGATTGACATGTTGATTCCAAGCATATACATACACAATTCACACCCGTACCCTTTAGGAATATCTGCGCCAACCTGCCCTCACATTCTTTCCCATCTGCGAACCCTGCTCCTGGAGCTCCCACAGAAACATTTGTCTTGATGGCGACCTGGCCTATTGCCAAAACTCATTGGCCATCTTTCCGATCTCATCCCGGACTTGTTTATCCCATCGCTCGTCGCCCAGTTTCTGCTTCATCATGGAACCCACCGTCAATACGGCCTTGCGAACTCCCGCTTGCCCACGCAATCGCTCTTGCATGTCACGTAAAACGGGAACGACCATGTTGGACAAGTCGGCGCGAATCATGGCTTCGAGCAGCGATGTCCATACGTTCGCATTGGTCGCCAAAGCCAGAGTGAAAGGTGGCGACCCGGACGCGAGTTGCGCGTGCACAGATGCAAGGCGCATTTGCACGTCGTCGAGGTTGCGCCAATGAAACCCGAGCAAGTCACAATAGCTTGCGACCATGGCTGCAGACACAATGGGCGGATCGCTTGCGACGCACTTATCCCACACTTGCAGGCCAAGGTTCGGTGAGCACGTGCGCGAGTAGAGTGAAATGAGCGCGGATGCAATCACGGGCGACTTGACCCGGTTGCTGCCTGCTGTCAAGGCAGAAACGAGCTGCTCGACATGTGCCTTGGACGCTTGCTTGGAGACGAGTGACAGGTAAAATGCAATGTGCTCGGGCTCGGGAGAAGGTTGGTGTGTTTGCATCCAGCGTGCGACCGCCTTGGTTGCCTTGGGAAGCAGTGTACCCATATCGTCCTCTGAAGCAACCATCACCTTGAAAAACAACGGGTCCACATCGGCCATGGCCCACGTGCGCGGGTGCGCCGCAAAGTGTGCTTGGCAGTATCGCGCAATTTGGCTGACGATGGCGTGGTCACCTCTGCGCGCCGATCGAGTATACAGCGGCAGCAAGTCATTGATGGAAGAAAGGATGATGGGTGATGCATTTGCCGCCTCAGCAGCAGCCTGTTGGACCAGGTTCCAGGTGTCGAGTTGCGCAGCAGACGGTTTGGCGAGCAATGCAGAGCACAGTTTGGACCATCGCGATGGGGTGAGGGATTGTGTTGATTGGAGGTGGGACTGGTAGGCTTGATGGACGCACTTGTATGCATGGACAGCAGCACTGGGACTCTTGTGCCGGTCTCGATATCGATGCGGCGTGCCCGCAGCGGGTAGGTTCGAGTGGAACAAGCGACCAGACTCTTGTCTCACGGTCTTGGTGCGAGATGGAGATGGAGATGATGCGGGCACGGCTCGACATGTACAGTGACTGACGAAGCAGACAGTAGCCGGCCGAAATGCAGCAGACATGGCCTGACTCACTGCAATCGTGTGTCCAGTGTGTATCTGCCGCAGTGCGCGGAGTGGTAATGCTGGGATCATGGTGGGCCAGGGGTGCCAGTTGGGTTACTCGGCCGGCCCGGTCCGTGCCGGCGCTGGCAGCTGCAGCGGCGTGAGCAGAGCACTGGTGTCGGCGCCACCCACCGACCCATTCCCGTTTGCACATATTATCACCGTGAGGGAGGTATGAATGCATCAAGTAAGACTGCATGCAATCATTGCGCATCGCATCGCATCATCCGCATCACCAGTCAAAGTCCACTGCCACAACCATGTCGTCGTCCCAGTCCCAATTCCAGCCGTACGCCCGACAGCACCACGACGACAAGTTTCGCAACCTGCCCGACATTGACCGCGAGTCGCCGGACACGTACGAGACGCCCGACTCGCTCGACGCCCACGAGTTGCACGCCGCTCTGGGATACGACACGGTGGCTGACATTACCTCCAACACCACCACTGACGCCCACTCTGCTGCTGCCGAAGAGGGCATCATCCACTCGCGCCTGCCGCTTGCTGATGCAAAGTCTCGCTTCCACGGCGCCGGCGTCGACGCCTCCAACCCGGGCCCGTCTGGCCTGCGCACCTACGACAAGTCAAAGTACGACGCCCTCTTGCGCGCACGCACTGCAACCGAAACTCCACTCCAGCGCCTCGCTCGCCTCAAGGCCGAGGCCCTCGAGTTGGAGGAGCAGTTGCAAGCTGGCGTGCACTCGCCCTCGTCTCCCGACTCACCCTCGGCGGCCGCAGCAGCCCCAAAGTATGCCGATGCATTTGCACAATTGTCGGCGCTGACAAAGTCGCTCGATCACATCACTGCCACGGTCCCTGCATCTGCCACCTCTGCCGAAGGTGGAGTCACGGCCACCCGCCTGCTCGACCACATCAAAGCGTTTCGTGACTCTGCCGCCAGCTCGCCCGCACCCTATCGGCAATTCTCGGGCACCGACTATTCAACATTGTCCACGGCCACGCCCACTGGCGCTGCCACCACCCACGCCGCCGACACAATCACCTACGAAGTCTACTACACGCCCGACTCTGCCACCCTGATCCGCTCCACCAAGCTGTCGGATCTCGACACACGCCTTGCCACACTTGAAAAGCTGCTCGGCCACCATGTCGAGCCCGATTTGGTTCCCTCAGAACCCCTCGTCGGCATGCTCGCGCGCATTGATCGCCAGCTGCAATACCTCGCCAACCCGCGCAACCTCGACGCGCTCACGCGCCAACTCCGCAGCGTCAACGACCAGCTCGCCGCTGCTGCTCGCCATTCCCAAGGATCCGCCATGGATGTGATTGACGGCGACTTGGCCGCTAAACTCACACACTTGTACGCACTCGTCAACAAGCTTGATCCGTTGCTGCCCGTGATCCCAAGGGTCCTTGAGCGGCTGCAGAGCTTGCAGAGCTTGCATGCAGAGGCCGCACAAATCACGGGCGCCGTGCGCAAGACGGTGGTGGATGTTGCGAGAACCGAGCGGACCGTTAGGGATGTTGCCGACAGCGTCAGGCAGTTGGAGGCAAGTGTTCGGGAGAATGCAGAGGTCACGGCAAAGAATGTCGAGGCGCTTGAGAGGAGGGTCAAGGAGGTGGCAGCCAGGGTCGAGAATTTGGTTTGATTCTTGTTTTGGCGCTGTGTTTGAATTCGCGCGTGTGTGTGCGTTTTCATTCATTCATTTGTTGGTGTATGATAGATCTCAGGCATCTTGTCAACTGTTATACCTCTCCGTGATTGTACGTTATTCCGAGGATGTTGTTCTTGCTCGTCATCACCTTTGGTCGACATCGTGAATTGGACCCGAAACGCCCACGGCCCCCAGGCGACCAGCGCAAAGCAAGCCAGACATCGCTCTTCTCGATCAACGGCCGACTTGACCGGCAACAGGCTGAAAGTCTCCACAAAACGAAATCTTTACCAGAGGCGCTATGGATGTCGCCATAAACAATGGCCATTGTCACCGACTTTCTTCCAGAGCATATCTTTGACGGTGGGCGCATGGGCATGTCATGTGCCCTTGGTTGGCCACACAGGCTTGTCTGCATCATTGGGACCGGTCAACATTGTACATATCCTACTGTCGCCCCTCTCCTCAAGCTCCAAAATGCCAAATCTATGGCATGTCTGTCGCCCCAACGTCACTGATACTTTGATGCTTTCGATACGCACTCGGAAAATGCAGCCAACCGAACATGGTCCCCTTTCAAACACCATCCCATTAAATGTCCAAACCACCCATCTACCCGAACCCCCTCCCAGCCCATTGGCCCCTGGACCTCGACCGACGCCTCATGCCTCGTGGACCTCATCAACGCTGCGCTTCGTGCCAACTTGCTCAGTTTCCCCATCCCATTCACGCTCGATGACACGCAATCCTGGAATGCCAAACGCCAGCACGCGACCGCACTTGGCGCACGCTTTCTTTTCTATTCGGTTGGGCGGGTGGTCGCCCAGTGTTTTGTGGAGAACACAGCGAGTCTGAGGTTGGTTGAAAAGTGCTGGTTCCAGATGGAAGGGAGAGTCGGGGGCGCTGTAGAAAAGGATCGAAAGCTGAGGACATCTACCACTCGTCTTCGAATCCGCCATGGCCAATGATCAAGCAAGCAAGACTAGTCGAGATCAGGGAACAAGTCCGGATCTATGTAAAAGCAAGGCTGTGAGGAGCTAGAAGCTAACAAGATCATGTCAATGTAAATACTGACTTGTATTGGCAGTGGTGACAATCAGGAACGATTCTGAACTACATATATTCTATCATTCGTGATTTTCTTTCGTGTTGCCAACAGGTGTGAGACATTTCCCGCAGTCATGCCATCCACGGCGACTGCACGAGCCCTCGGGCTGCGAACGTCTGCGGTTCGCCGCTCTATTTGTACTATACCTCTTTCGTGACCGCATTTGCATGTAACACGAGCACGCGGGCAAGTAACCCGCACCACGCAAGTGAGACAGCACGGTCCACAATGAAATCTGATGGTGTTTAAGAAGGCTGCTAGGTCTCTCACACTGACGTTTTCTGTTCCACCGCACTTTCCTTGTATCGATGTGTATGTCGTCACTGCATTCGCTTGCTGACTCTTCGATTCATTTATCCTCGTACACTTTGTCTCTGTGACATCGCAAGTATAAAGAGCCCTGACATTTCCTTCCTTTTTGATAACGCTTTCCATACCTCTTCACGTCGCTGTACAAAACTGTGCCAAGGTGAAGCAACAAAAATGCAACCAACCAAGCACGTTCCGACTTCAACAAGCGTCCAGCAGGCAGAACCCGGGGCTTACCGTGTCATTCCACACAATGACCCGTCCAAGACTCCCATTTATCTCACGCCCTTGGCATACAGCGACGCCATAGACCTGGTCAACGTCATCAATCAGCAAGCTGACTCGGCGCTCCTGGACAACGTGCGTAGCTTCCACGTCCCATTCACGCTTGCCGACGCGCACACGTACATTTCAAAGTACCATCAAGTGACTGAGCTCGGTGGGCGCTTTTTTTCGGTGCGCCTGGGCTCTCCCACTGCGCCGATTGTCGGTGGATACGGATGGATTGCGAAAGCGTTGCCACGCGATGGGATCTCGCCACTTGGCGCTTGTCCGTACATTGAGTGGGCAATTGGCGCATGGGTTGTGAGCGCGGTGAGGGATCAAGGGATCGTGGCCAAATGTGTCAGCGAGACAATGCGATGGGCGAGTGACGATGGGAGGGTGGCGAGGGTTGTAGCTGACTGTTTTGTGGAAAACATTGCGAGCCGTAGGGTGTTGGAAAAGTGCGGGTTCCAGTTGGAGGGAGTGGTGCGGGGTGCGGCGGTCAAGGAGGGAAGGTTGCGGGACAATTTCCAGTTGGCGTGGAATCCGCCCGTGTGGGCGGGACCAGGTGGGGAAACGGTCAAGGCCAGGTTGTGAGGAGTCCCAATAAGTATAACCAATTTTGCGAATGAGGTCAAGTCGCAGGTTGTTTGAGGTGTGTGATGAGCGATTCAATACATCTATAGTATCATAGCAAAGCTTCAACGATCATCAGCATCATGTCGTCACTAAGGGCTTCATCAATGTTTCAGGCTGTATACTCTGACTAGAAAGAGCAGCAGCCGGCCTGGTTGTTGGTGTGTCGCTCAAGGAGAGAGCAACGGGGCAAGGGTGGCCAAGGTCACGGCGGTGCTGATCTCGACATAAATACGATCCGGATCCACAGTCGCTCCATGACTGCGCTCTCGATCCATCCTACCAATAGGTTCAATTATGTTCTCTGCATGTAATTTTTGCTTTTGGGCCTGCTTTTCGGCTGTTGGGCAACAGGCCAACATTCTGCCACAACCTTCTTGCGCCCGAACGACACCAGAATTGTGTCTGCACCATCGCGTACAGACATCGCAGTCTATGCGTCTATGCGGTCCGCCGCACACTTCCGTACGCTATAAATACGATGAGGAACTGACTTGCACATAGAATTACCCCAATGCTAAACGTACCGCACGGTCTGCGATGCATGAAGACCGCTCCAAACGACCTGCGACATGATCCCAGCTCTCACACCCGTTCCTATCCCACTTTCGCCCGCGTCTCACACACGCACACATCCATTCACCGCATGTCGCACCGTGTCTATCACAGTACAAGTCTTGGATGGAGGCATTGACCAGCCTTGCATTTGTTCTGCGTCTACACCCTGACCCCCTCCCAACTGGGAGCCCACGGGTATAAAAGCAATCAACATTCCCCTTTACATTTCCACTGGACGGTAGCACGTACAGCACGTCTTAAACTCTCCTCTTTAACGGAGACTCTTGGCACGCAACCATGCAAACGACCGAGCAGCCTCCCACGCCCACCGTCGTCCCTCGTCGACTCCCGACCGGCTCTGTACCGGACTCGCCAGCCAAGCCAACCGCCGTTGCAGAGGCTGCGGCTGACTACCGCGTCATTCCACGCACTGACCCGTCCAAGGCCCCCATTTATCTGACGCCCTTGGGGTACAGCGACGCGGCAGACCTGGCCGACGTGATCAACGCATCGCACGCCGACACCGTACTCCGCGACACCATGCTCAGCTTCCACGTCCCGTTCACGGTGGCGGATGCCGAAAAGTACATTTCAAAGTACCATCGTGTGACCGACCTCGGCGCGCGCTGGTATTCGGTGCGCCTGGGCTCGCCCACCGCGCCCATTGTCGGCGGCTACGGATGGACTGCGCGGGCATTGGCGCGCGATTCGGTCACGCCCATGGATGCGTGTCCGTACATTGAGTGGACGATTGGTGGGTGGTTTGTGAGCGAGGTGAGGAGGGAAGGGCTCGCGGCCGCGTGTTTCGAGGAGACGAGTCGCATGGCAATCGCTGATGGGAGGGTGGCAAGGGTTGTGGGCCAGTGCTTTTCGGATAACGAGGTGAGCCGCCGGGCGATGGAAAGGAGCGGCTTCCGGGTGGAAGGGGACATGAAGGGCGCCATGGTGAAAGGTGGAAAGCTGATTGATGTTTACCAGATGGTGTGGTACCCGCCCACTGTCAAGGAGGGAGCGAAGCAGCAGCAGATTAAGGCAAAGCTCTGATGACTCGGATGGACGACAGGAGCGATCAAATCATGTGTTAATGTGGTTAACATTTAGTGAGCCAATGATGAATTAACGTTTAGTCATGTAAACGGGTTGGAGACGTGGCACCAGCACTCCATACACGTCTTGATTTATGTATAATTCATTTGTGCGGTGGAATTCTTCAACGAGTAAAAAAGTAACGAGTGAGACATGGCTATGTAAATGAAAAGTTTTGCCGGGCGGGGCAATGGGGAATGGTCTCATGATGATCGATCTCGGGAAAAAAAAAAGTGCTGACAGATGCGTGTGGCGACATGGGCAAGTGTGCATGTGCCGAGCGTCACTGAAAAACGAACCATGTCCCATTGCAATTGGACGTCTATTCACCATACTCTCTGCAACCGCCCCAGCTTCACCTGCACATCCGCCTCGGTTTCTCGACAATGGCCGTGCTCTCCACGCTGGCCGACAGCCTACCTGACGCGTCTGCCTTTCTGGCGGCCAGCGTTGGCCGCCCCAACATGACCGCTACACTTGAAGACTGGGTAGCTCGTTGGCACACCTCTCCATTGTCCAAGAAGCTGCTCCTATCCCTCGGCACCTTCTCTGCCCTCTACACCGCCCGCATCGCCTACCAGCTCATCGCCAATAAACGTTTCGAGCGCCGCTTGCTCCTCTCGGACGGCTCGCGAGTCCCCGTGGCACCCGGCACAAAGTGGTATCACAAGATCTTCATCGGGTATTTCATTCGTATTCTGACCGAGGCGCCCTCCTCGGTCATCTGGCAAGAGCGCAACCTGTATTCCGCCGAGCTGCAAGGCAAACCCAAAGTGTACTTGGCCCACTCGTTTTGGGGCGCCCCGGTGTTGATGGTGACGGATCCCAAAGCCCTTTACTTTATCTTTTCCGGCCGCGGGTATGGGTTTACGAAATGGGAGTTTACAAAGCGTGCGCTCGTGACATTGGCTGGGAAAGGGTCCATGCTGGTCGTGGATGGCGAGCAGCACAAGGTTCATCGCAGGTTGGTCAATCCATTGTTCAACATGTCCAATCTGAAGCGGTACGTCTTGAGTCCATTCTTCTTGAAATTGCCTTGTTTATGCCATTCACCTTGCAATCATGTGGTACAGACTGATACCGTACATGGAAGAATGTCTGGACGAGCTGTATGGCGTCCTCGACAAGGCCACGGTCAAGGGCAATGTCGTTGATTTTCAAGAGTTGTCGGTCGCCCTTACGCTGAACGTAATTGGCCGTACTGGTTCGTCGACATCTGTGTCGTCACTGCCTTATTAATTTGCTTGTTTGCCTCACTCACTTGCGCCACCCGACCATCAGCACTCGATACGGAATTCGACGCGCTCAACAACACCCACTCGCCCCTTCACTCTGCTTATAACCACCTTCTCGAATCCTTTTCCATCTCTGCCTTCAACGTGCTCCAGGGCTTCCTCCCGTTTCTTCGGTACATGCCCATCAAGCGCAACCGCGACATTGCCCAAGCTCGCGATGTGACGCGCGATCAAGTCACTCGCATCATTCAACGCATCAAGACGGACGGGGCACAGGCGGCGAGTACGTCGGTGCCGAGCTTGATGCGTGTGTTGCTTGAGAATCAGAAGCGCCAGGTGGTAGGTGAAGATGGCACCGATGGAAAGTTAACCCAAGACGAAATCCGCGATGAAGCATTGACTTTTCTTGTTGCCGGTCCGTTCCGTCGTTCTGATTGTCTCTGGCTTTTTTTTTTTTTTTTTCGTCCACTGACCCGCATCGAGAATGTATCAGGACACGAGACAACATCCAACGCTCTGTCCATGACGCTCTACTTCCTGGCAGCCTATCCGGACACCCAATCGGCCCTGTACTCTGCGCTGGTCGACATGCCCGACCACGCATCGCTCGATGACCTGCTCAAGCTCGAAGCCCTGCACCAAGTTGTCAACGAGGGCCTTCGCGTGCACAGTCCTGTGTTTGCCACCAACCGCATTGCGCTTGCCGACCAGCATGTTCCGCTGTCGGATGGGCGCACGCTCTTTATGCCCAAGGGCACCATGTTGGTTGTTCCAATTGTACGTGTTTATGTCATTGCATCGTTGGGCTCAAACCAAGCTGCATGCCCGATCGACGGAACAGCGTGTGTTTCGAATCAAGTTACTCACCGAGTTGTGCACGCACACGAAACCATAATAACAGCAAGCAATGCATTACGATCCGGAACTATTTCCAAATCCACATGTGTTCCAACCGGACCGGTGGAAATCCTTGCGCCTGGCAGGCCACGACGACGCCGACCTGACCTCACCAACCACGAGCGGCGGCAGCGGCAGCGGCGTGCGACGCGATGTCCACCCAATGCAGTTCCTGCCGTTTTTGGCGGGCAGCCGCGCGTGCATTGGCCGCAACTTTGCGCTCATGGAGCTCAAACTGTTTTTGGCGGGCATTGTCAAGCGGTATCGTGTGCGGTTGCCCGACGAGGAGCATGCCAGGGTGGCGGGCAAGGGGGAGCGGCCCAAGGTGCACTATTCAATTACGGCAAGGCCAGAGGTGGTCCGGTTGGTGTTTGAGCGGAGGTAAGGGTGGTGGTTTGGGGAGGGGTGGGAATGTGTATTGGCATTCCGAGTTTAGACTTGAGCTCTCGTTCCTTGAAATGGTACTCAAGTCGTTGGGCCAATTGTTGTTGTGCATATTTACAATGTAGTATCTTGCACTTGTCTGTCGTCGGGCATCAAGGCAATTCCTGCGGCAGATGCGCATTTCTTGTTTTCGACATGATTTTTGCTAACACAGCAACTGCATGGAATGTACGTATTCGAGAAGTGCAGATACAAGTGGATATTAATACAGTCAGCAAACATCATGGACTGCCGGGTGTGATAAACAACTGCATATGGATACAACGGGCATCAAACTGGGAGTGCGGACTCGGGCCTTCACCTCCCACCAATACTCGCAACCACGGCCGCAACAAACAACCCCGCAAGTCCAGCCCTCAGCCATTGTGTGACATGGTCACGCGCACTTGCACTCGACGCCTTTGCCGCGGCAGTTGCAGGCGCCGCCGCGGCCGCATCTACCCCGGGTGTGGGCGCCACACTGGACGTTGAGGTTGACGAGGCCGACGGGGGCGCCTCCACAACGCGAATATCCGCACACGCCACATAGCTCCCGCCATCCTCGCGGCTCGACCAGATCCATTGGAGCTCGCAATTGCCCGCGCGCGTGCCCGCAGGCACCACAATTTGCACCTGCCTGTCCTGCGCCTTGACGCCTTTCACCAGCGGGGTAAACGCCTGCTGCCCAGCACACCGCAATGCCAGTGACACGCCTGGATCCGACAAGTGGTCAATGGTGATTTCCCATTTCACAATCTGCGGGCGGCCTGCAGTGAAAGTGGCCGAGGGCGCGCCTGGCTGTGTGGCGGCGTTGCCGCATGTCGAGAAGAAGCGGGCGTCTTCCGGAGACGGGATTTTGATGCCCTTGTTGTCGGCCCCGTTGGACCCGGCGCGCGCGGGCGGCGAGGTCAGGATGGCGTGTGCGTGGACGTGTGAGGCGGTTTGGGTGATGACAAGGAGTGCGACCAGCGCGACCGTGGCGAGGAGAAACGTGTGGGTGGGCATGGTTGATGGCTGGAGAATGCGTGGAGGGGATGTTGGCGGTGGAGCAACGAGGAGAGAGCAAGAAGGACCAGCCTTTGAGGAGGACGAGTGAGTGGGAGGGAGGGGGGGGGGGGGAGGGGTGTGAATGCAGCGTATATCAGAGTGCACGGAGTTGCATGGGGCGAGGCTGCGCAGTATAGTATATCCCACTGCGATACGAGATTTTCCTCGTCTGCAGATGGAAGCGAAGAGGTCAAGTGGTCAGCCTCTTCAATCATGACTTGCAATTGGTCGGCAACCTGAAGTTCCCACGCCCGCTTTTTGCCTCACGATTCCATGTGATGATTCCACTTCCACAAAAGAGAAGAACTTTAAGAGTCTATTGAATGCTTGACTAGATTCATACTGATTGAGAGCACGGCGTCTCGGCCAATCATCCTCATCATCCAAACGATTGGTATGTACACAATGTCCCTCCCTTTCACGCAGCATTATCACCAAAGCTTGCGCATCACGGGCACATGCACCCGCTGTGCAGCACTCGTCGTCGTCGTGGGAACACGACTCGTCTGCGTCATCATTGGTCCTTCGCACGACGCCACGCGCAAGGGCGACCTCCGGCCCTCATCGTCGCCGCGGTCCTTGGTGTTGGGCGCTTGCACGGGTGCTGCAACGCGCTTGATGCCCGAAGTCGTTGTCGGTTGGGCTTGCGCCGAGGCGGGTCCTGATCCGAAAAGCATCGACATGAAGCCCGGGGCGCGGCGCGCCGGTGCGGGCGAGGCAGTAGGTGTGGACGACTGCGACAGGTTGGTTGCCGAAGTCGACGTTGAGTTTGAGTTTGCGCCAGAAAGGGCAGTGGTGAAGCGAAGCACGTCCATGGTTGTGGGTTTGGGTTGGCGTGGGTTCCGATTTCAAAAGAATATGGCAGCGAATATGAAGCGAGTAGGTTGTGTGAGGAAAAGTAGAGGACAGCGGGGGGTTAATCCACGTCTATGTACAAGATGGAATGTGAGTCAAGTGACGACGACACGACCCGAGGGGAGGAAAAAGAGTCGTACCGCGACCAACGTGATGCTTGGTCTGAGAAAACTGGTAGTAGGCCATGCAACGGACTTCCGAGTGCAGGGCGTGCGCAGATGGCAGGTTTGGTTTCGTAGGTTGTGGTCGGCGGGCGTGGGAACGGGAAGATTGCTCAAGAGCAAGAGGAGGAGCAGACAGAGTATCGATTTCGGGGCGGGTCGTTTGCGTCAAGACTGCAAAGAAAAAGCCGAATCAGGCCGAAGTTAAGGAAGCGGGTTGGTTAACGTCTTTATACGGCAGTCATGAATATATATATCCATCTGACTCAAGTCATGGCGAAAGATAAGATGAAAAATGCATCGAAATTTTTTACTGATGAAGAACCAACGATCGGACAACGCTTTGAAAAGCCCCGCAAATGCCGAAGCATCAGCCATCTTGCTGTGACAGTGACACGAATTCACGTGCTCACGTGCTCTGCAACTGATGATCTTGGGAAGGAGCGTCGAACATGATCGAATTTTGTGAGCTCATCGGTTTATGTCCGGGCTGTGTCCGTAAGCTCCGTTCTGGATCCTCACAAGGCCGCTAGGCCCAGTCCCTCAGTCAAGGGCCACGTCAATGTAGACGACAAACGCCGGCTTCTTTCCCAAGCGACACGTCGGCATTTGGCGTCCTTTGTGACCTGGGAAAGGAATCTGACTCGATGCCATTTCCCGTTCGGCCGCTTGAACACATGTATTGACGACCAAAATGATTCATGAACCCCTTTGCCTTGCCGCCCACATTGGTACCCTGCGACCAGGGTTGCGGCGCATCAGAACCACATCGCACTGCGCGAGAACGTAACCAAGTGAATGGAAGAATTCGAGTCAAAACGAATGCATAAGTTACGTCAACACAAATCGCGAAAACACAGGCTGTGGGATGTGTGAGCTGGATGCTCGGGAAAGAAAAACAAGGGAGAGGGAAAGTCAAACAAGCACCAACGACTTACATCTCCATGGCATCCGCATCCGCATCGACCGCCATCCCTCCAGCTCCCGCAGCCCCCGCGGCCTCTGCCGCTGCGACTCCCGCCGCCGTCCTGGCCATAATGCCGCCAATTGCGCCCGTGGGTACGCCCTCCTCGTTGAACATGAACTGATCCTGGAACTCGCGCAAGTAGCCAACCGACCGCTTCTCATCCAAAAACAGCGTATACACGCGCTCAATGTCTTGGACCTCGACCGACCCCGACTTGCGCTTGCGCGCAACCAAATGCGACGACGTAATCATGTGAATGGCATACCGCAAGCTGGTCTCAAGGCCAATGGCCGTAAGCGCATCGAGTGCGTCGTCGCTCATGTCCACATCCTCTTCCTCGCATCGGATGGCCAGAATGCGCCGCAGCTCGGATTGCGTGTAGGGCGACGTTGAGATGATGAGCGCACGGTCCAGCAGGTCGACGGGAATGCCGTGCGGCGACCGGTACTTTGTGCCGCGGATCCGCGTGATGCCGCGGTTGGATGCCATGATGACCACGGGCGCCAGGTCGTCTTCGAGGGCACGGTTGAGGAACGAAAAGCATTCAATGTCGAGCATGTGCACTTCGTCAATAAAGAGGACCTGTTTGACGACAAGTGTCGTGTTTAGCATAGGTATCGGACAAGAGAAATAAAAATATAAAGAACGTACACCAGGAACAATATCCGCCTTGCCCTGCTCCCTCCACTCGGCCACCTTTTGGTTGATCTGATCCCTGACTTCGGGCTTGATCTCGCCCGTATCACCGGAAAACAGCGCCAAAAACCCTTGCGTGGCGAGTTGATGACGTCAATCTCGTGCAGCGACACGGTGTGCACTTGCTCCCTGCGCTTTTGCAGCTCGCCCTCGGGCATGCAACAAACTTGGTGTCTGCGCCCATTGCATCGTAGTCACGGGCGCGGGCAAAGGAGCGGCCAAGGCGGGTGATGCGGCCAGAGGCCTTGTCGATGGTGATGACGTCGCCAACACTGACTTTTTCCTTGTTGAGGGCCTCGACCATTTTGGCACCCAGGTCGTAGATGGTTTCCATTTCGGTGGTTTTCAGCGTGAGCTTGCCCGTGCGTGTTGGCTATGGAAATCGAATGCAGAAGTGAGAGAGTAAATGGACGCAAGTCCATCAAAGAAAGGCGCGAGAAAAGAACGAACCCCAGTTGTCGCCCGATCGACCTGCACCTCGACCACCTCTCCCTCAATCACCTCCGTCTCCTCCTTAATCCTCACGCCAATCGACCTCCGGAACGCCTGTGTCAACGCCTCAGTCTTTGACATTTCCAAGGAAAAGATCTCTGACCCGGCCAGCATGGTAAATGGAACATCGGGCCCCAACGCTTGTGCCATTCCCATGGCAATGGCCGTCTTTCCCGTACCCGGCGCACCGGCCATCAATACGGCCCGGCCGGCAATCTTGCCCTCCTTGATCATCTCGACAATGACTCCGGCGGCCTTGCGGGCCTGCAGCTGGCCGACCATGCCCTGGGACGGGCGCGCGGCTCGAGAGCGTCGTCGAGGCCCAGGCCGCGGATGTGCGAGTGTGCGCCGATGCGTTCGACGGGGCAACGTCCTTTTCTTGCGAAGTGGTTGCGATGGTCGATGCCATGGTGGAGAAAGTGATCAGGGCAGGGGTGGGCTGGGTAACAGAGGCGGAGGGACGGTCCGGAAATCGGTAGTTCGGTGGTGCTGGTTGCAATGCGTTGTCTGGAAAAGGTCCTGCAGGTTAGCGGATGCTTGAGCCGTTCATGCAATGATTGGTGTGGGAAATGTGTTCAGCATTACATAAATCCAGAGAAGTGAGCAGTCTTGGTCCGTCGATCGGCTCATCGGCTGAGCTGATCGATCGGATCGTTAACACTCTGTGTGAATGCAGTAAGTACTTACGCGCATCAGCAGTCATGGCAGCCAATTAATGCAAGAAATCAACCCGACACAATCATGGATTCACACTCTGCACCTCTCTCGTCTCCCGAGTCATCCTCGGCGTCGTCGTCAGGACTCTCGTCGCCACTTTCGCCACACGCGCCCACCACCCACGCTTCGGTTGACGCGCCACCGACAACGAGCAGCCTGCTTCAGGGACCCAATCATGGCGAACCAACACACCATGCCCCAACAGCCGCCACCAACGCAAACATCGCCGAGCTTGCTCCCGGGTCATCCCTCTCAGTGTCTGCCACCACTGCCTTTCTCACGCACGAAGCATCTCTCAGCGAATTCTCGTCAGTGCCCCCGCCACTCTTGCTCGCGACGGCTCGGCCCCGCTTCAACAAGAAACGTGCGTGCGGTGGTTGTGCTTGACGAAATCATGTTTCTGCATACCCCAACTTACGTCCCTAATTCATCACATCTCCTCGGTCTTGACCAGAATTGAAACGTTGTCAGGTACCGCAAAGGAACTCGCCAGCCTCAACCAGTTTGCCACACAACGCCTCACGGCCAACAAACCGAACTTGACCAACGCCGTGCAGCAGATTCGTGACTTGAAGGTGGATCTGGATCTTGCACATCGGAGGCTATTCAAGCTCATTCAGCAGCTCAAGCAAGTGGATCCCGAGGCGGTGCGGATGGCAGAGGAAAAGTATCCGCTCGAGTTGGAGGATGATTGAGCATTGTTGCTGCGCTGGTCGACTCGATCACTGGATGGAAACTCGCGCTTTGGCAGGAAGGGCGTGCCTCCTTGGTGATGATAGGCTTGGGCGCTGTCACATCGATGCCCACTTCAACGAAAACAATTGCAGTTTGTCGAGTGCAATGTGAGCATGAATGTACGCGCTCCTTGTTTCTTTTTTTGCGTTTCCTGTTTCTTGGTCTTGTCCCACCGTCTGCTCCAAAAACACTCAAGGGACAGACCGCGCTCTGACCGCAACTGCAAGGTTGCTTGTGCTGGCCGTGACCGCCACGCACGCCGGGCGCACAGTTCTCATTGCCATCATATCCACCAAACCACGCTTTCCACACACACATGCGGGGCCACACGACTGACTTATCATCCTCACCTTACACATCAATCACTGCCTGTTTTCCCTATCATATCATCGCAACGACAACCAAACCCATGCCATGAACAATCAAACTGCCCGCAATCACAGGCCAAGCGTACCAAGAAGGTCGGCATTGTCGGAAAGTACGGTGTCCGCTACGCGCCTCCCGCTGATTCGGCAGGGTGAAATGCCGACATGTGGAATGCGTAAATACTCAGCTCAACAGCCAGCGACGTCTTTGGCAGTGGATGCGCGATGCAAGTGTTGTTTTATGGATGCTCAAGCTGTCTGATCGTGGTTGGTTGACGAATGCATGATGCAAAAACCAAGTCAAAGGTGAGTCACAACGCCACGAACTGCAACCGCGATGTGAGACAAGAATTCGTTACAAAATTCTGTTTGAGCCATAGCCATCGTTGACTCATCAAGACCACAGGCTCGATTGCTGGCAGTCAATCCGACATGGAAATGTACATGGATGTCATCTAATTAATCTACATTTGGTCCACCCATCGCCGACGCGAGCACCGTAATGACGCCGGGGTATGGCTTTGTGCCCTGGCAGTTTACTCTTTCACGCTCGCTTTTCGCGCGCAATCGGTTCGATTCCGACCATGGCTCCACTGGATTCATTTACGCGGATTGCAGGGAGTTTCGACAAGATCGATGGCCAGTGTCTCGCCCCAGGTCCACTTGCCCGCCTGCTTCACACATACCTCGATCACACATTCGCCCACCTCTCACTGGATTGTGCGCACCATGGGTCGGGCATCTTTCGCGGGCTCGGTGCCATTCCCATGCAACACGATGCATTACAAAGTGGTTGGATTGGTGCGCAAGTCACGTGCCGTCGCGCAAAATTGGTTCGCGTGCATGACAATGCACCCACTTTTTCATCCCGACGGTTTTGTGACATTTGTCCGTTGCCACCTCGTACCGATATTTTCCGGTAT
>MCFL01000126.1:0-67287 GCA_002102555.1 Catenaria anguillulae PL171
AAGTTGGAAATTGGTGCGACAGCGTTTGAATGGAAGCTGCCAGCGAGGAGGCTCAATGAACACAAGAGCACTTTTAGTCATGCGATGAGGCTACTTTCATTGAAGAAACAAAGAGGACACATCGCCGAAAAAAAAACACCGAGACGCTCCAAAGCGAGCGAGGAGGGATCGACAAGAGGACATCTTTCACGTGACTTTCACGTGCTTTGAACACTCAAGCCACACCCTTTGCAAACCGGGTAGAACACTACGGGGGAGGACTCCCCTCCGCACTGACATCCTATGTATATCCCAATAGTCTTGCATCCGTCCAGATCTAGTGAGCTACGATGCGATTGGCAGGCTGGGAACTGCTGAAAAACTAGCGACTTGTGGGCGGTATCTCGAACAATTGGGCATTTGCGCCGGCCCGACATCCACGCCGCTGCTGACAGCCGCGGCACGGAACGGAGCGAGCAGCTGCGTCGAGGAGGCCAACAAGGCCAGAGAGAGGCGAGCCAAGGCGAGCCAGGGTTGCCCACTTCATTCCCACTCCCACTTGCACATGGCAACTTTTGTATAAATATCCATACATAGGCATGGGCATGCTGGGCTCCTGGCTCCTGTGCCTTGAAAATCGAAGCAGGTGTGAAGCAGCCAAGTTGATTCACGCAAAGTCAAACTCCCGCTTGACACAGACATTATCTTCTCACAAGCAAATGATGGGGATCGGATCCAATACATGGAGTAGGGCACGATACCCCGAAGTCAATAGAAGTGGTCCAACATGCGTCGACCAAAGGCAGCGACCATTCGAATTCGCGAACTAGTCCGCAGCTGTGGGATCCCTTTATAAATATGATAAGATCATCATCGGTGCCAAGGCGGAAAGAGCAGAGCTAGATGTAAGTAGACACGCAAAGATCAAACGTCGACGTCACAACTCCAGTCCAGTCCTGTGAAGAGGCAAGGATCGCATGCCGACAATACCGACGAGCAATACAGGTATTCAAAGCGCCAACCCACCATGCTGCTCCTTGATGTTCATCCTCGTCAATGCGGCACCTACCATCGCCTCCTTCACAGATTGGCACAACCCCAATCCCTTCCGCTTCCCGCGCGCAGCCAACATAACGGAATCGACAATCGACCACTCAACCTCCCTCCTTCCCTGATCCCTGCACCAATCCGCCCAAATCTGCCGCACTTTATAGATGGACGCGCAATCGCGATTATCCGAGGGATCCATGACCGGTACGACCGCCACGACTCTGTGCAACGACTCGCTCGGCCGCACGCTCGCCAATACCTTGAAAGTGATCCGCAGGCCCGTTGCGGGTATCACAAGCACGTTCCTCTTGGTCGGCTGCATCATGGTGTTTTCCAGTCGCAGCGCTTTCAGCCGTGGCATCTCCCCCAGGGTGGCTGCAAAACGATCCAGCGTGGCAGGCGACAGGAGTAACTTTGATGGAGCCATGGGCGGGTCGGTCCCTTCGTGCTCTGGGTTTGGTTTGCCGATGATGAGTGACGCGAGTGTCAGAAGGGGTGGAAGGGATTGGAGCGAGTCAACCGTGATGCCTTGCTCAAGCGGGTGACAGGCGATAGTAAAAGATGTTGTTGCTGTGTGCTGGACCGTGTCGGAAACGACAGACGCGTTCAGTGAGGATGGGGAAAAGAGGAAAAGCGAGTCGATCGCGGGGAGCTTTGCGAGTATTGGGTTCAGGATGGGTAAAAGGGTGATGGGTGCGACGAGTTGGCGAAGCCGAATGCCTGCTTCGGGCAAGTCGGGAATCGAGAGATTGGATTGTGAGGCGGAAAACCGCTCGCAACACACACGGAGCGAGATCAACGACGGAAACGAGGACCACTTGAGCGCATACTGATTGAGCGCCCGGGAGGGCAACGGGGAATCGGTCACGGTCAAGCACTCGAGGTGTGGGAATGCGAATCGGCATGAGAGAAAGCACACCACGCCCAACGGCACCTTGAGTGAAACAAGCCGACACTCGTCGAGTACCCGAGGGAAGCTCGAGGATGTGCATGACGTGCCGGTTTGATCGCACAAATCTGCTTCCAAGACGAGCGTCTTGAGTTGAGGAATCGACATGAGAATCTTGAGCGACGACTCGGAAACGATTGAACTGCATAGCGTCAAGCGTGTCAACGAGGGAAACTGCGTTGACCAAGTACTCATCATTTCTGCCTGGACCAACATTACGGTTGAGTACTCGTTGTTGATGACCAGGTCATTCAAGTTGGGAGCCGCAAGCTTCTCAAGCAAATGAAATGACCAATACGACGAGACACGGAACGATCGAAGCAGTGGGGCGGGAATATCGAGTGGGAATGGGTTGCTTACAATCGACACGGTCGTCGTGGCCGCCATAAACCACGGTTTGGATTCCCAAGCACAGAGGTGGACGCTGGGACCCTTGTGGTGTCGAAGAACGGAGCCAACGACCTCGAAGTTAATGGTGCGCGCACATAAACTGAGCTGGTGGCACGTGAACCAAGGCGGGCCGTGGAGGTCGGTCATTGTGCACGGGCTGGCAGTCTCGTGACGGTTCCCACAAGCATGTGAAGCGTGGAAGTGGACGGATCGAAGCGAAACAGGCTGAGATCCGGTCTTGATCAAATGTTGGCGAATGTAGTCGGAAACGATCGCATAATCATCGGCGCATCGCAAATGCACCCGGAGGTGACGCAGCTTGGGACACGTGTCGAAAGCTTGGCACAAGTATCCAGCGAGCTCCTCGGCGGTGACGGCCAGGGACAAGTCGATAGACGTAATGAAACGAGTAAGGTTGCGCTCGTGACTTGGAGGAACACGTTGGCCGGACACGCGAATGCGGGACACTGGATGAGTGCTTGTGTCAATGACCATGGATTGCCGAGAATGGCGCTGAGTGTTGCCATGGCCGGCAGCGTGAGCGGTTGCCGATACATTTAGTTTGCCGTTCGATTCCAACAGAAACCAGGTATGAGGCTCGTTGTCGGCGGTGGAATCTTGCGACTCAATGTTGCGCAAATGCACGACCCTTGCGATTGCTGAACGGCACGGCTGGTAGAACCGCGAGTGAACGAGTGCGAATGAAATGAGGGAGAACACGTCGCGTTGCCGGATATTGAGATCTCTTTGCATTGAGGATGCGACCGAGTCAATTATTTGGTAAAGAATCTCGCTCGGTATCGTCGTGAGGCAGAGAGGTTCTAGGAAACAAAGTCGCTTCGCTATGTCAGTGGATGAGGGGGTGACTTGGTAAAGTAGAACCGCTTTCGCACCTTGGTGGGCGGCCAAACTCAGAGATGCACTGTACTCGCTTGTTTCTAGGACTTCGATTTCGTCGATCTCCTCAAGTTGGCGAGATTTATTGTCTTCAAGTCGCGGACGTGGGACTGAGGAGGCTGAACGCGCCGCGATCACGGTCTGCGCGGAAGACTTGGCAACGGCAGCAGCGGTGGCCGTTGAGAGCATGATCGAAACGAGTGGAAGTTATCAAGAGGCAGTTTGTATATATTTCGCTTTTGCATGAGGTGCACTGGGTTGCATAATGATAGTGTGAGCGAGGCAATTGCTCAAGGCTTGGGAACCTCGCGGATCACCACGAATGCGAGCTTCAAATCGACTTTACGTGACTTGTCCGTCCATGACTATACATCGCGAAGAGGTTGGCCCAGGGTGGCCCGGGAAAATGGAGAGGTTACTGAGCATGCTTATATACTGCAGTATAGATGCGACAACACTACATGACTCAAGGAGCAAGGGCATCCGTCAGCTCGCCCGTAAACAATGTTCCCTCAACGTTCAATCCCATGTCCACTTCTGCACTGCCTCGCTGACCGACGGCGTGCACGTCGGTTGTACTTGAAGAAGCGGACGCCGATGTTTGCAGCCGCACGGCCTGCAAAATCCGCTCCCGGTGGCCCGCAAACATCAAGCATGTTGCGCCCTGGGTGGCAATCCATTTCCGGTCTGCCGGGTACGCCTGCATGAGAAGCTGTACCGTGGTGTCAGCACACGGCGCGGATATCTGAATCAGGGGGGGGGGGAGCAATGGCAAAAAGCGTACAGTAATGGCATGCACCTTGGATACCTCAAACTCGAGCGCCTCCAACCCATACTTCAACGCCTCAACCCGATCCTGATCCATGGCACCGAGAACCTCGGCGATCGACGGCCGATCATTTTCATCCACGAGATCATCCTCACCGCCGGCCCCATTGTCGTCCAACACAAGCTCGCCATGGTCAGGCGGCGGTGGGCCAAACAAAATGGCCAACTCGGAGTCGGCGCGCATCGACGCGAGCGACCCGTGCGGTCCCTCACGAGTCAAGGGCGCTGATACACTAGGCACGGGTTCCATGGGTGTGGAGGTGGCACCAGCCGCGCCAGCAGTGTCGGTTATGGAGGCGACGGTTGACGAAGAGGGTAACGCCGGGCGAATAATAGGGAGCTGAAGCACCTTGGCAAGCGTCTCAAGTCGCTCGCGATCCGTTCGTGGCGGGTGGCGGAGGGTGCGGTTATCTGGTCGAGGCACGGGTCGCCGAAGGACATCGGGAAAGGTACGAGGTAAATTGGCCGAGGGGGATTGCGGCGGCGACCCGGCCATGGACGAGTGCCGAGAGTGCGACTTGACTGCTGCCGCAACTCCACCAGAAGCGCCGGATGTATTCCCTGCATTCTTGCGTCGCCGGCGACGGACCCACTTGCGCCTCCGAACATAGGTAGTCAGCGAGCACGTTGGCGACCAAGGAAAACCGACAAAGTTGAACGAATAGATCCATCCATCCGGGTCACACTCGGCAACCCCCGGCAACGGGTTCATATCGACCATCCAATCGCCCGTCCACTCCCACTGGCCATCGGCTGGCAACTGGATGGCGTCACGAGGGAGCGAAAAGTTGCCATCCGAATCCGACCACGGCCGACGGTCCGTGGGCAGCAGAGACCGGGCAGAGAAGCGCGGGCGGCCGAGAAGACCAGTGCCGCGCTGGTTCTCCCAAATGGATTCGGTTACGAAGGCTGCGGCGGCGCCAACGCCAAGAGCAGCGGAGCGAGAGGCGCGGGATTTGGAGCGCGGCGTGCTTGCTCGGGATGTGCCAGGGGCGGACATGGTTGGAAGACTCGTGAAGTGGCAGGCTTGGGTGATTTGGTAGACCAATGGCGAATTGCATTGGGTTGTGAATGTGCCCGTTGGGATTGCATATATATCCAGCATACAATGCTGACGACACGGCATTTCGTGAACGAGCGGACGGATCGATGAGATGAGCCACAGTGAGGCCGAGGTGTATGTGTGTATTTACATCTTTGGCCATCGTCGAAGCATGCTCGACCTCGAGGCAAGCCAGCGAGGGCAGTACACAAAGCTACGCACATGGGTGCATATACATGGCATGCTCCTACTCATGTCTCGAGTCCTGTCCGACTTGACTTGATGCTGTTCAATAATACGTGTCCGCTTCATGTCCGCGCAGCTCGCCAACTCTGGCCAAGGACAGGTTGCGAGTATGTAGGGAGTGGGGAGTCTGCTTCGTTTAGTATCCGAGAGCGATAGGCGAATCTTGGCTCTGACAATTGTATTCCTCATGCGCGGCAGCTTCCGAGACCATGCACATGTCTGGGGACGCTGTCGATTCTCCAAATACTTGGGTGGCGGCGCCAATCGGTGTGTCCTAGTTTGGCTATAGGATTACGCAACCAAGGGCCTGCCACACCGTGCGGTGGAACGTCGCGCTGCTGATGGCCTGGGCGCATTCCTCTGATTCATTCATGGCGGTCTCGGTGGTGACCTGAGTGGCAAGGAAATCAGTCTCACGTCGTCTTGGATAAGTCCGCAGGAGCTGCGAACATCCCATCACCAGCTGCACGCTAAGTAAAATTAGGTCCTTACACATTGAAAACCAGGTGCGTCGCTCTCACTGTAGTGCATGACGTCTTTGAAATCGCACATATTCACACTGCGGTCTGCACACGTTTCTTTGGCATCACATTCCAGGGCTTTCAGCGGACACAAGTTTAATTATTCACAAAGCATGCATGGCACTTGGCCGTGGCAGTGCCAGATCATTGTCTTCACGGCCGCGCACCATCTCGATATCGATCGGTTTGCAAAGCAAAGACTAGGCCGCCGGATGCCATTCGGTTTAATGAAATATCAATCATCAATTGCAATGAGCGATAATATCCTCAAACTGGTACTGGATTGTCCCTGCCCTCGCCTGCAGAGCATCGGGAGATCACGGCGGCCAGCAGGGCAGGACATCAGTCCACCTGAACGGATGCAGACCTCCTCAAGAAGCCTCCCATCCCCCACTCCAATATATACTTTAATTGCTAGGGCGACAAAGAGCAGTCCCGTCCTGGGTTTGCAATAAATCTTTCAGTACAGCCCATTGCAGTCGAGTACAAATCTGACTATCAACAACAGCTCAGGCGCTACGCCACCACCACATTTGCGTTCCAGTTTGGTTGTTCTCTGACCCAATTTTGGAGCGGTGACTCCTCCAATTCAAGAAAGCTTCACCACGCAATCATCGACACAAATTACACACTTATCATACTCATTCTGTCTCTCGACTCTGTCTTTCGCCATCTCTCGCCGCCCGTCAACTGTGCGTACGTACTGTCTGTCGTTCACGATGTATGTATTTACCCCTGATTTAAAAGTATTCGCAATCCATTTCCATTCCGCCCCTTGCGCTGCGTGAGTGTGTGAGTGAGACCACCTGACCTTTTGCTCTTTGTTCGCGACTTAGCTTGATCGGTCCAAGCGAAGTAAAATAATCACTTGACCATTTCCCGTTTTTCTGTGTGCGCACTGCCCGCGGCCCACGAGCCCACACAAGATCCATACCAAGTTCACCCCTCGATACCCATCCTTGATCCCTCGCCGCCCTGGCTCGTGCTCAAAATGTCTGCCACGGCCGTCGCAACCACTCCGCCGGCGCTATCTTCCCATCTTCCCTCGACGTCGCCGACTCGTGCCCCGCCCGCACCGCCGGCACCTGCTTCCACCATGTGCCCCGGCCCCGGCCCCGTCCCGATCCGCACCGCATCGCCTACCCTGGTGGCCGCCCGCTCGGACCCGCCCAGCCACCATGAGCAAACAACACGACGCACACATTCCGATTCCGCATCTCCCGTGATCCACCGGCAACCCTCGTCCATCTCGCTGCTTGCCTCAGCCTCATCCTCCATCTCTGGCGGCTACGCCTACGGGTATGGCTCGACGGGCTCGTCACCAACCGCGACCGAGGTCACGTCGACGTACGCCTCGCTCGCCGACCTGCTGCCCAACGGCGCCTCGCCCGAAGATCGCACGTCTGGCCGGCTCACCCTGAAATGGGTCGCCACTACGGTCACCCGGCTGTTTGAATCCTTGGGTGTTGCCCGATCGACTCACGAGCAAGCCGCGCCTGTGCCCGGCCACGCCCTTGTCTCTGGCCTGCAACGCGACGGACGCGTGTCTCCATTGCTTGATCACCATCACGAGGCCAGCATGCAGCGCAGGTACTCGACAGCAACAGTGACGCCAACCCGCGTATCCGCACTGCCGCACTTGCCCGTCCGCGCTGCAACGTATTCGCGTGCAACGGGTGGTGCGCCTGCGGCCTTGGCCAATGTGTTTGCCCCGCCGCCGCCGGCACAACCTGCAGCTCTCGAGTTGCCGACCGAGCAGTCGCCCTTGTTGTTGGCTGCGGCTGCCGCAGCCGAAAATGGCGATGCTCGGCGGCCGGCAGGGACCACCGGATTCGACAACGCAATGCTCGTCGACATTGCGTCCATTGTTGCGGCGCGTGAGCACTTTGCGGGCGCGGCAGCAAACAAGGACTGGGACGATTCACGTGCACCCGGGTCATTGGCGGATCCGCGGGCCAATGGACGGCGCTCAAGCGGGTGGGCGCGCCGCGCCGTGCGCAAGTGCGTGGTTGTCATTGGCATGATGGTGGTGGCCATGTTCGGACTGTTGGTGGTCGCGTCCTTGCTTGTTCTGGTACATATGCGCGCAACTCTTTGAGGACTTCTCCGATCAATGGCTAACCTTTCGTCTGTCTTGCGTGTATATCCATTGCACAAAGCTCACATCCAAAATCATGCGACCAGCACCTGCGCTTCTTCCGCTCCAACCGCACTGCTTGTCCCCCGAACAATCCCTTGAATGGCCGACGGAACTGGCCATTGCCACAGCCAACCTGCGCCACCTACGCGTCGTGCTGGCGAGCGGGCCCGCCGGTACCGTGCACGTGGAGCGCGCCCGCACGGACCCGCACCAAGTCAAACTCGTCGCCACATGCCCAGACCTTCCCGACACTGTCCCCTTGGCCATCCGAACCGCCCCTGCGCTTGTGAACGCAGAGATGCAACGCGCCGGATCACACGTGGTGGTGCGCTTGGCGGGCGCGGCCGTGGTTGTCAACGCAACAGCAACACCCGCATCCGTAATGTCTGGCCAAGACACTAGCCAAGACGCAGACCTGGGTGCATGTGCCGTGATTGCCTGTGCGCGCCCGCATTGGACATTGCACGTGCCCGACTTGCGAGACGTGTCGTTGGCCATTGACGAGGATCGTGCGGGCGCCGTGGGTCCAGGATCGGGCGACTTGGGCGTGCGCGAACCCATCTTGTTTTCAACCCCAACGACCATGTCCAAATCAAGTGTAAGCACATCAACATCAACGTCGTCGTCTCTGCAACTCCTCCCGAACCGGTCCGTGATTGTGCACTCGTTCCCGACACTTGGCGAGCTGGCCATCTCAACGCTCGGGTCCATCTCTGTCCGATCGCCCATTGAACGCGTTGCACGCGCCGCGCTACGTGCAGGATGCGACGTGACGGTTGCAGGCATTGCGCCCAGTGCAGGCAACGTGCAAATCTCTGCATTTCAAGGATCTGTGCGCATCGACCGCATGTCGCTCGTGTCGGCAGCCATGACGGTTGCCAGTCCCCCGCAAAGCCCAGCCTCTGGCAAGCGGTTCGTGTCACTTGTGGCAGCCATGGGCAATGTGCATATTGAGGCCGATGTCAAGGGTGGGTCGTATGGCCCCCGGTCGGAATCGGGATTGTCGGCGCAAGCGGGTCCGCGCGTCGTGGATATGCGTCTGCGTGCACCCAGAGGGGTCGTGGATGTTGTGCCGCTCACGGACGTGGCCGCAAAGGCGCTGGGCGTCATGGCCGCCGTTGAGCAGCCCGTGACCGAGTGGAAGGGGTGGGTGAGTGTGGATTCCACGCAGGTGGCGGCACCTGATCGCGTTGCACAGCTGGACGGGGAGCTGCGGTGGGTTGATACCAAGGTGGATGTGGTGGCCATGCATGGCAAGGTCGAGATGTGGATGGCGTGAGCGAGGCGGAGATTGGTTTGCTAGTCATAGTTTTAGCACCATTTGTGTTTCCGTATTGTTTGTTTGCTTGTTGCCCAAGTGTATGTAGCTCGTGGCTGTCAGAGGGCAACAGTAGTATTGTTTTTCCATGTTTCCATTTCCCACATCTGCCCTGCAGCATTGTGTGTAAGTACCTGTGTACCCCTTGGGCGTGACTTTTTTTTTTTTTCTTTCCTTCCCTCTATCTTCCAGTCCATTTCATAATGCAACCTTCCGGTATTGTTTCTCGACGTGGTCGCGCATGCAGACAAACTGGAGGAAGGCAGATGCACGTTTTGTCTCCACATTCGAGCCGCCACAGCCCCGAAACCACAGTCCATGCAACGATTTACGATTCTGGCCCAGAGTGCATTTTGCTCAAGACCGCCGGCGAGCACGATTGCCAAGAGTTGCCGTCTGCGGGACCCTGGTTGTTTCATTTCGGGCTCATGGCCATGTCGCACCATTCAAACTCGAACGCCCTCAACGCCGCCGGCACAGGCAGAGGCGGCTGTGAGTTCCACACACAGAATACGTTTGCCTCACTCGGCCCATGAGTCGACGGCGGCATCGTCGCCATCGCCATTGACTTGGTTGACGACTCTGGTGCCTCGACTCAGCAGCGGTGCAAGAGTTGCCCAGGTGCGGGGCCACTCTGGTCAGATCACGGGACCGGTGACTATGCGCCTTCAAGTAGAGTCTTGTTTGTCTCGCACCACGCTCACGCTCACTTCGCAAAACACACACAAATGGCCATCACTGCCGCTCTCTTTGCAGTCCATGTCCATGTCCATGCTATTCTCGCCACCCCCACCAGCATCATCAGCATCACTGCCGCCAAGCACACCACCAACGCCTGCCGCCACCATGTCTGTCGCCGATACCATCGAGGCCTTTGCCAAGCTGTCCCTCGCGGGCACCCCGCCCGCGGCCTTCCCGATCGACAAGCTCATCAAGGTCGAGGGCTCGCAGCCACAGTTCAACCCCATTGACATTTTCAAGCTCATCATCACCGAGCAGGTGTCGCAAGTCACGGGCGCCGCGCACGACCTCGTGTATGCCTCCATGGACATTCCCAAGAACACGGACAATGCCGACTTGTGCATTGCGACTCCGCGATTGAGGATCAAGGGCAACCCCGTCCAGTTGACACAAGACTTTATCGGCAAGGTGTGTACTGTTTTTGTTTTCTTCTTCTTTACTACGTTGTTCGCCTGAAAACCACCCTAACACAAACTCTCCTCCCCGTTTGTGCTGCCTTTACCAGTTTGTACTCAACGAGTACATTGCCTCGGCCGTCGCCTCAGGCCCCTTCATGAACTTCAAAATCAACCACGACCTGCTCAAGTCCATCACGCTGACGCAAATCCACCACATGGCCGAGTCGTACGGCACCAATGACTCAGGCAAGGGCAAGCACGCCATTGTCGAGTTTTCATCGCCCAACATTGCCAAGCCCTTCCACGCAGGTCACTTGCGCTCCACCATCATTGGCAACTTTACGCGCAATGCCCTCAAGGCCAACGGCTGGCACACCACGGCCATCAACTACTTGGGCGACTGGGGTAAGCAGTACGGCTTGTTGGCCGTTGGGTTTGCGCGCCACGGTGACGAGGATAAGCTCAAGGCCGACCCGATTCGCCACTTGTTTGACGTTTACGTGCAAATCAACAAGGACGCAGAGGCCGATCCAGCCGTTCACGACGAGGCCCGCGCTTACTTTAAGAAGATGGAAGATGGCGACAAGGATGCGCTTGCCCTTTGGCAGCGCTTCCGTGACTTGTCCATTGTCAAGTACAAGGAGATTTATGGCCGCCTTGGTGTCGAATTCGACGTTTACTCTGGCGAGTCGCAGGTGGGCAAAGAAATGGACGATGCCATGGAAATGCTCAAGGCCAAGGAAATTGTCAAGCTCGACGACGGCGCGCAAATCATTGACTTGAAAAAGGACAAGCTCGGCATTGTGGTTGTGCAAAAGCGTGACGGCACCACGCTTTACATCACGCGCGACATTGGCGCCGCAAAGGCCCGCTACGACCAGTACAAGTTTGACGCCATGCACTATGTTGTGGGCGCCCAGCAGGACATGCACTTCCGCCAGCTCTTCAAGGTGCTCAACCTCATGGGCTACGAGTGGGCACCAAAGTGCAACCACATCAACTTTGGCATGGTCAATGGCATGTCCACGCGCAAGGGTACCGCCGTGTTCCTTGAGGACATGCTCAACCAGACGCAAGAGGTTATGTTGGAGGTGATGAAGAAGAACGAGCACAAGTTTGCGCAAATCCCCAACCCCGACGAGGTGGCCGATTTGGTGGGTTTGTCGGCCATTGTTGTGCAAGACATGAGTGCCCGTCGTGTCAAGGATTACGATTTCGCTTGGGATCGCATGTTTTCGTTTGAGGGCGATACCGGACCGTACTTGCAGTACGCGCACGCCCGCTTGTGCTCGATCGAGCGCAAGGCCGAAATGGAAATGCCCCTCAAGTCGCTCGAGGGTGTGGATTTCTCGCTCCTCAACGAGCCCACCGTCAAGCCCCTCGTCCACATGCTTGCCCAGTTCCCCGACTTGGTCCGCCAGTTGCCTGCCAACGGCTTCGAGCCGTGCAACGTAGTCACGTACTTGTTCAAGTTGTGCCACGCCGTGTCGTCGGCGCTGGATACCTTGTATGTTGTTGGCCGTGAGGAGAATGTCAAGAAGGCGCGTATGCTCTTGTACTGGTCGACCAGGGTCGTCTTGGGCAATGGCTTGAAGTTGATTGGGTTGCGCCCGCTTGAGCGCATGTAAGTTGGGGACGGCAGGGGGCGTGTATGTGTTTGTTTTTTTCAAGTATATAGTTTGTTTTCATTCTTGTCCTGTTTGCAAATTCGTCCCGCATTTTGCGACTGGCTGGCCCCTTGAGCTTTGACTCGTTCACGACTCGGTCCAAAGACAAGATGAAGACGGCACGAAGCAGCAAGACTACTCAAGACCATGACCGGTCGGGCAAGGTCGTTCTCGCTACTACTCAGCTGTGATAGGTATTGCTAAGCGTGGCCACACACAACTTGACTCGACAAGAGTGAAAGGCATTCCCAAAGGGTTTGAGGGCCCTCAGGCACCGACGGCACTCGTGAGTTTTGGTTGCTGAGACAAGAAGCATGCTGGTCAGCCCATTCGGCCCTGTCCCAGCAGTGAAGCAGGCGCAGCATGGAGGACCGTCGGGGGACGTAAAGGACGCACGGTATTCAGCCACACTAGGATTACAGTCTGAGGAATTACATGGATAGAACGATAACCAAACAGCTGGACAGAGTGTGGGCGAAAGGATACACGAGCAATGATGGACAAACATGGACGAAATACAACACAAGACATGAGGTGAGGTGATGGATACTAAACCAGGTTGAACTGAAGGCACGTCGTGCCGTGAGAGACGACCAGCAGAGCGTTTCAACAAATGGGGAAAACCAAGGCGACTCAAGCCCATAATGGAAAGGGCAAAGTCATCCTTGCTCCGCATTGCTGAGCTTGGTCACACCGACCGACTCAAGCAAAGTGTAGCGATACATCGGGCCAACACACGTTCATCCTAAAAACAGACTGTTCCACATCCAAGATACAGACCTTCCGGGCTACCAAAAACGGTACGAAAAGGCACACATTGGGAGAGGACTACCGAAATGCCATAAGGGCCTGTCAACCGCAATCAACAGAACCGTGCCAATCCACCACCCGACCGATCGCGCGCGTTATGCATCATACCAAGCAAAAAGTGCGGCAGAGGACCCGATGCGAGTCATGCACGCAAACACTGTTTTGCTTCAATGGCCTTCTAGGGGGCGCTGGGAACAACATTGATAGGAAGCATCCATTTGTCATGTACACGCCTCTGCACCAAAAGCCCGGATATTCTCGACAGGTCAGATGGGCAGCAGGCAGTGCGGGCAAATGGGAATGTGTGCAAGAGGCTCGCAATGAAACGGAACACTTTGAAGAGTCGACGGGAATTTCATATTCAATACATTGTGCGTATCGCCTGTGGCAATTATACTGGACGGGCAAGGGGAGATGTACAGAGGGAAACTGCCTGCATTTGTAGCTTTCCCTTCAGCGATTCCGATTCCTCTGCTCTAGACCCGTTGCTCATTGAGATCCCTCAATTGGGATCCTGGGAGCTGGCCGATTTTGGGAGACCAATATAGCTGCAACACAAGTTGGTTGGTTGGTTGGTCCGCGATCCCAACCGCAAACAGCGCGAACGATGTCAAGTCCCTCTCCCACTCTTGCTGCTTGTAGTGACACAAACACCGTTCTACCTACCACCAACCAACTCGTTCATCCATCGCATGAACCTTTTGCTTTTGTCAGGATGGGTCATTCGTTGTCACTGCTGAGATGGTGCAAGTGAATGCATTACCCGCATGGCCGGCGCATCTCGACTCTGGGTCGTTGCTGAAATCACGTCAAATGCCGCCCATAGGTGGTGCATTTTGCTCAGAACACACGTATTTCTGGTCGCCTGACTGAATGCACTCAGAAGCGAAAAGCTATAACAAGGAAGGTGGGTTGGATCATGTACATTACGGTGACGAGAGCACATATTCGCCGAGGGGTTGTGCGAGGTAACAGAGGATTGTGTACACCAAGAAAGGAAAGAAAGCAAACACGCCCAACGAAAACCAGCAAAGCAAGAGAAGCGAGCAGCAGCCAAGGGATCATGGTGGCAGTGCGGGGCGGGAAATGGAGCAAGAACAACCGAGTGACGACAGGCAAGAGAAAAGGAGAGGCCGGGGGACGATGGCCTACTCCGTCGTGGTATGTGCCCGCTTGTTCGACCCGTGGTCTTGGTCGCTCGACCCACGTTTCCTCGTTGGACGCACGCGGGTGAATGGCTTGGGCACGGGTGCAGGCACGGGGACGATTGCCGTTGGATCAAACTCGGCAGACCCCCCACGCACACGCTTGCCGCCGCTGGTACCGACAAAGTGTTCTTGACCCGCCGGGTCCATGTCGCCGAGCTTGCGCTTGGTGACCTTGCCGGGCGCGACGGAAGTGGCGTCAAATGTGTCGGCAAGGTCCGGCAGTTGGTCGCGAGAAGCGAATCGCCCAAAAACGTTATCGGCCGTCAACTTGGCCGCGGGCACCCAAACGTGCCAAAGATGTGGCGTCGTTGGCGAGCGGACAAACGGGCTTGTCACGCACATCTCGCCAAATGTGTGCCAATGCTTCCGGGTGTCGGCGAAGACGGCCAGGCAGTCGGCGAGCAAAAGCTTGAGAGTTCCGTCGGCAATGGGCGCCGGCCACCCGGAAACATCAGTCACGGCCTTGAGCACCTTGGCCGGCACGATCTTAGCCACACCCTTGGCGGTCACCTCGAAGTCAAAGCAAGTTTTGCTGTACCCAACATCGCGAACAAAGGCAACCAGCTTGTTTGCAAGCTGCTCCCTGACGCTCACCTTGCCCAAATGAGACACGACTTGTGTGCCACCTGAAATCGACTTGAAGTATAGCGCAATGATGCTCCGGGTGACGGCTGACCGACGAACGGACTTGGCCTCAATCAAGCAGTCCTTGAACGAAACCACCGCGTCCTACAATGTATTCATATGTACACCTGAATTAGCCATGGCCATTTTGTTTGAAACGAAGGACCGTTGTAAACAAAACAGAATCATACCTTGCGACCGACACTGTGGCGTTGGAAAAAGACAAGGTGAGTCAAACAGATGCTCTCGTGGATTGAAACATAAAGTGTTCGCACATACAGGTTCTTGACAGCCTTGCTTACTGAGGGCAGGATGCTGCGCCCAACATTGCCGGTGCTAGCTGTGGCTGTGCTGAAGATCGAGCTTCGAGCTTCCGGGCATGTTGCAAGTATATCAAAGTTGGGGTGGCGATTGCGCTTGTCAGGTTGGAGCCTTGCTGTATGGTCTCGGTCGTGGTCGTTACCTTGCCCGTCGGCATGTTGTCCACTTCCATCTCGGACCCGACGTGCTCGTCTTGGATGGGCGAGAAGTTCCAGGTTGGGAACATGGTCGTGGCGCAGTGTTCGTCACCGGAGTCGGTTGAGGAGTCTGACAATGACGAGTCCGAGCGAGTCGATTGGTCCGCAGTCGCAGGGTGCGCTTCCATTTGGTCGTCGGCCTCGGTGGCTTGCTGGGCGTGAGAGTCTGCGTCCATCTCAGCAAGAATCTTCTCGACGAGCTCCTCGCTGAACGCAAGTGGGCTGGCCCCAATCTTGTCGGCACCATCGCCCTCGTAATCTGGTTCCTGCTGCAGGTACTTCTCTTCTTGAATGGGCGTCTCCTCTTCCTCCTCGTCGTCCGCTTGGGCGCCCTCGCGACCCTTGGGGCCGGTTTCGGGCTCGTCTGGCGTGGTTGTGCGCGGCGTCGCTCCGCCATAGTTGTCAGAATCATGGCCACGGGCACCCGACCTTGTAGCGCGGGCGGCGGTGGGTCGAAGGGAGCGTCCCGTCGACATGATTGGATGCTTCTGTTGAAGCATGTGTCGTGTGACCGCAGGACAGTGAGGTAGAGTTTCTTTGGGCAGGTGCGAGATAGGTTCGGGCTGGCTTTTCCCACGTCAGGTTTTGGCTTCCCACATCAGTCACAGATGAGATCCCCGTCGTAAGATCTTGCCGAGGCTGGGCATTCTGAGGCTGGGCGGCGCCTTGATGTTGTGTAATGTCGGCAGTGGTTGGTGGGAGTCGACAAGCAGAACAAGTTAATGTAACCCACGAGGAAAGCAGCCCCAATGACGGTCGCGGGAGTTGAGTTTTCGGCAAGTGATCGGCCGAGCCACACATGGAGCACAAGTTTGCTTCTGGTTCGAACGTGGGGTTGGGATAGCGAGCAAGCATTGTTGGAACAAGAAGATGCGCGGCACTAAAGAGCTCGGCAGTTAGCTCCTCAAACGTCGCGAATGACAATGAGTGATTTTGTCTTGGTAGTCGCGGGTAGAGAGTGGATGTTGCTGGGCGATCATTCCCTGGGCGAGCATTTGCACGACGAGGGTTTGAGCACCTTTGCCTAAACAATTCAAGCACGTAAATGAGATAATCGCACCGTCTGATGATTGATTTGATTGAGACCGCCATACCTCGAGCATAGAGTGGGCGGATGAGATCCTTTTCCTCGTTCGACAATCCCCACCCCTGTGTATTTACGCTTGCGGCGACGGCGGCGCGGATCCAAGTTCTCGTCGTCATTCTCGCCGTTCATGGCGGGGTCAGCGTGCGCCTAGTCAAATAGTCAAACAGGGGCAATGTGGGTTAGATATCGTCGCATCATGGCAAGAGAGGAAACCATGTCAGCGATCAGACCTCGTCTTCGTTCTCGAAAAGTTTGCAATCAGAGTAGTTTGACGGTCAGTACCTCTTCGGTAAGTACCTTGAGACATAAATGATGCCAGCATACCGAATTCGCAAAAGATGAGCCGATACCTCGTCGTGCATATCGGTGCTGTGGTCTTGCAGCGACATTCGTAGTAATTTGTTTGAAAGGATGGCAATACAGGACCCCCTCCGCCAGTCCTTCAGCGTTTTGTGAGCATAAAGCGCAACCCCGGCTGCCCTTGTTCGAATTTTACCACTGGATCCGACTTGGATGGGTGGGCGACCGGGGATGGCGTTGCGGACTGTCATCGGCTCCGTCACGAGTTAGTTTGCGCCAGGCAGGCGAGGAATTTCATCACTTCATCGTCGTAGGAGAGGGCGCCGCGGCCCATGGCGGCCGCAACAATTTCGGACAGAATGCACGGAGTTTTGATGGTGTTACAGATATATAGACTGGCGAAATGACGTGCTGTCCTTCTTGACATGATTTGTGTCAGGGTGTGGGATGTGATGAGGCGAAAGCGATCTGATTCATGGATCGGCAGCCCTGTGACCCCAGCTCTTCCGACCAATGTCCGAAGAAAGCGGAAAACCGCAAAAGGAAGGCGGGATATCGCAGGATTATGGGTGCGGAATTGCGTATATGTGTACGAACATCATTCTACCGCCAATTCGTGCATCTATCGCATGGAACTTACGCTCTTGTCGAGATGCGTCATTCGTTGCCACCGCTGAGATCGTGCAACACATTGGTCGACATGGCCTCTCGCCCATGCAATTTCTGTTCAACTGCACTCAGAAGCGAAAAGCGATGACAAGGTAGGTTGGATTATTTACATTACGGTGACGAGAGTACATATTCACCGAGGTTTGTGCAAGGAAACAGGATAATGTACACGAAGAGAGGAATGGAAACCCCAAATCACGCCCAACGAGAACCAGCAAAGCACGGGGAGCGAGCAGAAGCCAAGGGATCATGGTGGCGGTGCGGTGCGGCCTCAAGCACAAAAAAACCAAACGACAAGACGCCAACAAGGGCGAGAGGGGCGGATGTTGAACTTGAGACCAAAGCGCCCTACTGGTCGATGTGGACGCGCTTATTGGACCCTTGGCCATCGCCACTTGGCCTGCGCTTCCTCCCCTGGCGCGAGTGCGGCTGGTTGATTGGCGCTGCTGGTGCAGGCATAAGTGGCGTCGGGTCAAAGTGCGCCGACCCACCACGCGCGCGCTTGCCGGCTGGCCCGAAAAAGTCGTCGTCGCCGGCTTGATGGGCATGGGCACGTTTGCGCGTCGTGACCAAGCTGGGCATCATGGGCTCGGGCGAGAAGATGTGGCCCAGGGCGGGCAGTTGGTCGTGACTGGACAATCGGCCAAACACGCTCTTGGCAGTCATCTTGGTGGCGGGCCCCCAGACATGCCACATGTGCGGGGTTGTTGGCGACCGCACAAATGGACTCGTCACGCACGTGTCCTGGAATGTCTGCCAATGGTTGCGCATGTCGGCAAAGACGGCAAGGGAGTCGACCAGCAATAGCTTCATGGTGCCGTCTGCAATGGGTGCTGGCCAGCCCGACACTGCCGTGACCGCCTTGCCCAGTTTCGAAAAACCGTACTTGACCTGGTCATTGTTGGTGAGCTCAAAGTCGGGAATCATGAGCTTGTTGCCGTTTTCGCGCACAAATGCCACCAACTTGTTCGCGAGGGACTCCCGGACGGACACCTTGTCGAGTCCGACAATCACCTGCTGCTCGGTTGGCAACGTGCCAAAGTATGCGCCAACCAAACAACGCGCAACAGCACTGCGCCGAACCGACTTGGCGTGCTCCGGGTACAGGTCAAACGCAATGGATGGCTGTTATAATCATCCATTGAGTCGTAAAATGAGACAAAGTCATAGCAGTGCAGAAATGGCGCCGACAGCGCACCTTTTTTCCAATGCTGTGTTGAAAAGTAAACAACAAACAAGCGAAAGGCAATACTAGTGAGACATTGGCCATCTCATGCACACGTCAATCGCGTTTGTAGGTAGATGCATACAAATTGAAATTGGTGACAGCTTTGCCCATTGAGCGCAAGATGCTCCGCCCCACGTTGCTGGTGCTAGCTGAAGCGCTGCTCAAGATCGAGCTTCCGGGCATAGTGCGAGTTTTTCAAGTGTAGCGGTACCGGGAGGCTTGACTAAACTGGAAAGTTGTCGCGGCTCGTAGGATTGGCTAGCGGGTTGGGTTCGTTGGCGAAGCGGGCAGGGCTCGCGGATCAGCTGTAGTTGGGGGATTCTATTGCGGTTAAGGGAAGTGCATATAGTGTACAGTCTATTGCAGAGTCTGAAGTGTAGGCTGTGGTGTCTTGGAGTTGTTGGATGTGAGCTTGAATGTCGGGCCTGTATTTATGTTGGTGGGAATCTGTCCTGACGCGTTGAATTGATTGACGTGTGCCGTCAACCCGTCACGTGCCAACCGCCTGCCCTGAGATGGTCGGCTGATTGGTCAAAGACAGTGACTTTGCCTCATGGAGTTGGTCTCTCCGATATCTCTTTCGTAATTCCTCGTGCTTTACCACGCCAACAGCCATGAATCTATCGTCACACGTGTCCACCGTCACGGGCGCACATGGTGGAACTCCGCTCGCTATCCCGGGCCTCGCCTCGGCCGCCCCAGCAGCTCCTACGCAAGCCATTCTTCGGATCAAGCGCAAACGCACGGCCGAGCCACTCGATGCCCTCCTTCTTGAGCCCACATGGACGGGCACAAAGCGTCTCCGCCGCGGTGCCGGCCCAGGTCCCAAGGTCTTTCGGCGCACACGGACCGAAGCAAGCAACGGCGAGCAGGTCATTGTGACTCAACCAATGCCAGGATCGTCGTCGTCGGCATCGTCGTCGTTGGCGAGCGTGCCACCACCACCTGTCACGAATCAGCAAAATCAAGCATCAGTCGTGTACCGTGTCACGCATGCGCACTCGCACCGTGATAAGGACGGGACCACCGTTGTTGTCGACGTCCGCACCACCACGTCGCCAGCAGCGACTCTCACCCCTCATACCCATCGAGACCATGTTCAGCCTCATGCCGCCGCCGAGCCGTCAATTGGCTCCACCATGACTGACGTGCCCGAAATTGGTGACATGGACGGGTTTGCGGCCATGCTTCAAGAGTACATCAAGGTTGCCGACCCGGATGTTGCGCAAGCGTTGCAAGCCGACATTGACCAACTGGCACCTGGCCGGTACACGACACCCGAAGAGCCCGTGATGCAGCTGGACTCGTCATCGGACGAAGACGACGACGACGACGACATGGTGTACGATGTGTTTGTCTCTGCACCCGACAATGCCGCTGCTGCATCCGCGTCGCCCGGGTATGGTGCCAACGGCAACGGCGGCATTTCGGCCTACTCTGGGTCCCGGGTCGTGGCTGAAATGCCCATGGCAAGGCTGCAGTATGACGCATCAGTGCACGGGTGGGATTTGGAGGGTTTGTTGTTGAACGATGGTGAAGGGTGGGATTCGGATGGCGGGGCAAACGATGGAGTGGATGCAGACTCGAATGCCGAGGATCATTTTGCAAACGATTATCCCGATGAGGATGAGGAGATTCTGTTACGTGAGCTCGGGCAAGCGCTGGATGAGGATTTGGCGAGTGAGGAGGAGCGAGAAGAGGTGTATCGGGATCGGGACGATTCAAGTGACGATGAAGACGCGGATTGGCGGTATTGGACCAAGCGGACGGCACCCGTCAAGGTGAAGCGGACCAAGGGTCCGTGGGAAAGCGATTCGAGTGTTATGGGCACGACGGACGATGAGGGGGACTCTGACTGACACAGTCAAGACGTTGTGCGAATTGCTAACTCAAATCGACCCAATGAGCCACGTTGTCTCCTTGATTGATAGGCTGTGTATGGTGTCCAGGCGTCAATGTACATATCCTTTGCTGGCTGGCTGCGATGATTTGGTGACTCGTCGATGCTCAAGAATGGCTCAAGAAACAAACGAGCGCTCGCTTGATTCAAGGCGCACCGATCGATTGGCTTTGGCCGATCCCACCCACCTTACCGTCAATACATACACAGTTGGGTGATTCACTGAGTGAGTCAATTAATGAGCGAACCAAAAAGCGCAATGTGACTCCGCTCGATGATTGAATGCCCAAGACTGCTTGCATTCCACTGAAACCGCCCACTTGCCTTCTGGTCCAAGATCCTCACACCACTGCCGCCATCGCCGCTGTTCGCCACCTCGGTTCCGACGGAAACCTGCCACATCCTGTCTTCCGGCAGACCCTTGACGTAAAAGACGAACCAACCGAGCCCCTGCTTGCACTCTGGCATCAACCATGAGCGGCAATGGTGAGGAAGCACGCAGCACGTTGTCGAAAACGCTTCGGGATCGGTATGCTTGCCTGCGCCGCTCACAGCCAGCTTCCTTAGGCCTGTCCAGGCTTCATCACTCACGCAAAGCTGTGGCTCAATTTCCGGACAGGGTGCAACGCAAACCGCACGACCCTAATCTCTTGGCCACGGTTCGTCTCTGGATCCTCCCTTGCCCCCGCCTCGTGCCTGCCATTGCTCACTCTTCGCCATCATCGATCAGGCCCTCTCCATCCCCAATGCCCAAAACCCGCCCAGCGCCAGCAATGTTCATCGTGGCAGGCGCTCTGAGCCAACTGAAGTCCTCTCGCGTGGTTCAGCTACCCCGACTGTCCGCGTCGGCTCGCAATTCAATCCCGTCAAAACGCTCGGTGTCAAATCGGCAACGACCCCCTCGTCCTCGTCAGTCTCCCACACTCGTATCCAGGGTCATTTCGGTGGCGAGGGGTTTGTACAGCATCTTCCCGCTGGCGTCCACAACCCAAATACCCGCCCCTCTGTACCGCAAATGGGCATGGGCCGTCCTGCCCCTCGGTATCGCGCTCTGGTGTCCAACCCGCCATCAACATTCTCACCAATGCGCTTCATGCGTCGCATGCATCTGCTTCCTCGCCATCGCAGCTGCCGCCAATCTCGAATCTGACTCAGACCCCGCGATCACGATCAGCTGCTGCGAGGGACGCGGACGATGTCGATGATGATGAAGTTCAGGTTGTTGGTGAGACGCTGCACAAGGCGGAGCCACCCAACAAGCGGCCGCGTTTGGAAAACGGCGAGGCCGATGCGGATGCACATGTGATCAAGCTGATTCTCGATATTCCCCTCTTTGTTGGGCTCAAATCGCTTGGCCAAGGTTCACTCCGCCTGACACGTCGCGGATTTCAATTTTCGTGGCGGTCCGTGACATTTCCCAGGGGTGGAAAAGTGGCGCAGATACATGTATGTTTATCACGTCTGTTCCACCAAGTGCTCATTTTCTGCTCTGGACTAATAGTACTTGTGCCGCGTGTCGATAGATTTTTGAGCAGCCGACGCAATCTTTGATTGCCGTCAAGTTCCAAAACGAGGCGATCCCGGAAGACATGTTTATTCCAGTATCGCAATACTCTTCATGTACGCTCATGCACATCACTCCTTCCTGGCACCGCTCTTCGGATTGGCTCACGTATAACCCGCTGTTGTCGCAGCTGCCCCTCACCCATCGCAGTCATTCATTCGCTGTATCATTCCCGGTCCGCTTCCAGTCGAAGTGACAAACTACGTCCTCAGTACACAGCGCTACTTCGCGCTCACACGGTGCGTCGGCTCTTTCCCCTCACACTGTCGACAAGCGCTGTTTAACCAATCGAATTCTTCTGTTCACCACAGTCGCGAGTTCGAAGAGCACCATTATATGGTCGTCAAGGAGGCCATGAACCGCGTTATCCCTCAAGCTAGCCCCAGGACCGTACCCCCTCCCGGATCGCACTCAATCCCGCCAGATCAATTCTACCAAAGCCAAGGTGGGGCGTACAATCAATCGACGCATCCCCAGCATCAAGCCCAAGCAGCTCAACCCTACCCCATCAACCGGCAATCGCGCCCGCCTCTCTCGACGCAATCCCAGCGCGGCTACCAATCGGCCGACTCATCGCGTCTCCCGTCTGCCGGCCTTCCGGCGCCTCCACGCCCGCTGCCACCACCGAAAACGCGCAGCAAGCCTGAAATCATGCACATCGACGACTCGGACGAGGACCAAGACCGCATGGACGTTGACGCGCCATCGGCAAGTGCAAAAGGCGGGCGGCAAACTCGCACAGTGGCTGCAAGCAAACGCCAACTCAAACAGCGCCCCATCAAAGAGTTTCTGGAGGCGGAAATGCCGTCAACAGCCGTCGCGCGTGCCATCAAGCAGGCGCATCAAAAGGCCAGTGGCGGGCCCGTCAATTTATGCTCTGACGATGAAGACGGCGACGAAGCGCGCAAGCCAGCCACGGGTCGACGTTCACGCCCGCAACGGCCCAAGACGCGCGGGTCGGCCGCCGAGGATGATCCAGAACTGAAGTCGCCCAGGGCCATGATTCAGCAATGGATGTCGAGGCACCCTGAGGCCGGGACAAAGCAGTTATTCACGTACCCGTTCTCTGGTCTCAATGCCATCACCATTGCGCCCGAAGATGCCATGCGCCTCGAGCACTGGGAGTACCTCAACGACAACTTGCTCGAGTGGTACTTTCGTGTGCTGCTGCTGGAAAAGTGCCGCAACCGAGCAGACGAGGTGCATATTTTCAACACGTTTTTCTACACGCGCCTGAAAAAGGCGGTCGAACTCGAGCCAAAAAAGTCGGATGCAAAGTCGGCAGATGCAAGCGCAGACCCGCCAGTCAACCAGGAGTTTGAGCGCGTGTTGCGGTTTTGCAAGAACGTCGACTTGTTTACCAAGCGCCTCGTTATTGTGCCAATTAACGAGAACCTGCACTGGTATTTGGCGGTGATTGCGAATCCGGGCAAATTGTTGGTGGATCCGCCAGAGTTGGCGACGGCTGCTCGGGATGAAGAGAGCGCGGCGTCGACCACAAGTGCAAGTGCGAGTGCAGCAGACTCAAATGCGGGGGCGGATGCCGGATGGGCATCGGCGACAGGATCAAGGACTGAGCAGCATGCACAGCGGACCACGGCGGATGGCGGAATGGTGGGCATGGACACGACCACGTCTGCGTTGGGCGACCAGGACGAGTTTGGTCCAGATGCGGAGGCAGCAACTCGCCCGCCGTCGTCGGCAGCTCCAAGTGACAAGGGCTCCGTTGAGGGTGACGACGAGCCCGGATCCACGACCCCGCGCGCTGCTCAGTCGCCTGTCAAGAATGGCACATCAAAGTCCGATCAGGATTCACCCACTCACTCGGGGTATGCTTCGTACTCGGCGCCGCCATCACCGCAACTGTATGCGGCCGACTTGGACGCTAGGGACATGGAGCCAGATGTGCCTGCGTCGGATTCATCCATGCATACAAAGGCCGGCCGCTGGGATGATGAAGACGACAACAAAGAGACAGCGGTTGCCATGATCCAGCGCTCCAATGCATCGCTCCGGGCGCCTCGCTACGATCAAGACGAGTCAATGCAAGTTGACGACAGCATCATCATTGGCGGATCCCCCGAACCCGAGGCAATGACGGTGGACGTGGTTACTGTGGGTGATGAAGACACCGAGGACGAAAAGATGGAGCTGAGCGAGGAGGACGACGATGCCAAGACTGATGGCACCACTACGTCAGCGTACTTTCCGGCCCCGCCCAAAAAGTACAATGCTCGTGCCAACCGCCCTGTTCGCCCGACCACGAGTTTGCCCGTGCCCGCAAACATGCCTCGCAAGCCAACTCCGCTCACGGCGCCCGTTGCCGCTCCAACTCCACTGCCCGAGTCCAAGGCGTCTATTGGAGTATCACCTGGCTCGGCAGCATCCACCACCACCGCCGCCGCCAGTGGCACCACGAGCTCTGCCCGTTCGTCTGGTTCGAGCAAGGACACAACGTACGACCCGGACAATGACGTGCTTATTGTCGTGCTCGACTCGCTCAATAATCCGCGCACCCAACCAGCCAATAATCTTGAAAAGTACCTCAAGAGGCTGGCGGTCAAGCGCGGATACACGGTCCTCGACAACCCGCCCATCCGCAAACCCAAGCCCAAATCCCCGCGGCAACCCAACTCGTGCGATTGCGGTGTGTACTTGTTGCACTACGTTGAACGCTTGCTCTTGGATACCGACCACATGCTCCAGCATTTCGCTAGGGTGCCCGGCGTGGATACCAAGGCTTTATGGGTGGACGAGGAGATTCCCAAGAAGCGTGTTGCCATGACCGACATGGTCACCAACTACGCCGAGCTGTACTTGGCCCAAGTCAAGTCCAAGAAAATGGACGATGCGAGTGCGGCTGAGGAATCGGACCATGATGAGATTCAGGAGGTGGTGAGCAAGGATGCACCAGAGCCCGAGCCAGTGAGCAACAAGCGTGCGAGTGGTGGTCAGCGGCTCGGCGGACGCTCAAAAGCCGAGCTGGATGCTGCAGCGGCAGAGGCGGGCAGGCAAGTGGAGTGTGCAGAAGCCGACCAGCATCGGCGTGACATGTATTCGGCCGAATTCTTTGGTGATGACTCCCACGACGAGCAAAGGTTTGCGCGCGACACAGCAACGCACCATGACCAGCCCCGCACGTTTCCCGGCCTACCTCCGTTGCCACACGGGCACCTGGCTCCCTCACCATCGTCGCAAACCATGTATGCCGCACGCGATCGGGTCGCCAAGTCCCGCCCTGACACGCCACTGCACCATGCCTCCCACGTCGCCACTCGTGAATTGTGTCACGTTCTCGACTCGGACGACGACGATGGCGACATCAATTCTGCCGCCGGTCAACCGTCAGTCGACGACGGCGAGGGCGACGACGATCTTGTTGTCCCACGCTCACGGCACGTTCCAAGGTTCAAGTTTGCGTCTGGTGCCAACATTAGTGCTCGGCCGCCGCCCTCCGTCCCAGATCCGTTTGCAGCGAGTAAGATAGGGTATCAAAGTGGGATCCATGGGCGTGGGTTCAACGACGTTGACGCGGATATTGAGAACGACGATGACAATAAGTCGCCGGAACATTTGCACATTGGCGATACTTCGCCCTCGCAAAAGACTCGCGCAGTCGCCGCTGACGACGACGTTTCGCATGATTTTGAGATGTCGGCCAGATATCAGTCGCGTCCAGCGTCCCAAGGCCAGTCCCAGCATTACGCTGCTGGCTCGCATACTCGAGACCAACACCATTTCCACGACCTCGCTCCTCGTCCGCGGGCACCGGATGCTGCGCCAAATCCGCTTCCAATTGCGTCTTCGGCTTCTCGTCACTCAGTGATTGACTCTGGCGAGCAAGATGGCTCCGGTGCTGGCAACAACTCTAACGACGAGGAGTTTGACGCCGGTGAGTTTGTGTTTCACAATCAACCGGCCCTGGCAGCTTCCAAACCGACTGCCGCAATCGAACTTTCTGACTCGGACGAGGACGAGACACGCGACGGGAGCAATTCGCGGCCATCACCAAAATCAACCACCTCTTCCTCTGCACCAGGCGCCGACGACGACGAGGATTCGGAATACGACCCATGTCGTGACCCAGCAAACGCAACCCACCGATTCACAACTGAACCTATCCCTTCGTCAACAGCTACCGATTCTGCACTTTTGTCCAAGCCATCCACCAAACGGCCTCGCCCAGTTCACCCCTCCCTCCGCAACAATACCGCAGCGTCAACCAGTCAATCCGCGTCTCGGCCGGCATCGCCCGTGTTGTCGAGTCCGATCCAAGTTGGGCGTGCATCATCATCAGTCACGACCGCTGCGTCCACGGTCAAGCACGCGCAAGTGGATTTGACTGGGGATACGGACACGGACGACGAGGAGCAACGTGCAGGGCCACAACCGCCGGGTGCCAAGTCAAGTGGCCGTTCAGCAAAGGCCAAAAGTGGCTCGGATACCCATGCTCCTTCGCAAGTGCGAGCCCCACGCGGACGTGGGCAAGTTCAATTTCCTGACGCCGACGTGAACGAGGCTGAGGTACAGGTTCAGCCGCGCAGGAGTACTCGGAGCAAGGCGGGAAGCGTGATTGAAAAGCGGAGGGCAGAGGCAGCAGCCAAGCGGCATTAAGCTTCATGTTGGATTTTTTGTGGCGTGGAACAGAAATGGTTGGGATATGTGGTTGTGCTCAAGCGCGTTGATTGTGTGTGCGCATGTATGTGGAGTGCTGTGTTGTGTAGCGTGTATTTTTCTCAGAGTCAATACTGCTGGTGGTTTGTTTTGAGCTCAAGTGTTGATTCTAACCGCTCGGGCGTGCCTGCACAGGTGTGGCGGACGTTCAAACGAGCCTTCAAACTGCGACCTTTTGATTTCCGGGGACACAGCGTGACATGATCAATCACTTGAGAAACTGAGGAATCAAAGCATGCACTGTGGGATGTGTATTTTGGAAGAAAGACACGCCTCAGGCACGAGAAACAGAAAACAACCTTGGCACACAAATCCCCACCCGGAAAGCAAGCGACGAATGTGGCACATACAATACCGAATCGCCCCAAGCTCGCGCGCGCGAAACCAATGTCACAAGGCAGACTTTTTCTTTTCAAGTGTGTGTGGGGTCCTTACTGCTGAGCGGGGGCAGCGGGACGGCCACGGCCAATACCGCCACGGAACTGCGGGTTGTACTCGCCAGCGGGGGCACCCTCCTTCTTGTCGGCACGGCGGTAAGACTCGCGCTCGCCCTCTTGGCGGGGACGGCGGGCATCACGCTCGGGACGGTCGGGGCGCGAGGCAGCGGCGCGAACCTTCTTGAAGGTGGCGGGCACAATCTCGGCGGGGATGTGGAGGTACTCGCGAAGGTACTCGATACCTGATTATTGGTGAACGGGGATCGGGTTGACAGTTTGGTAAGTACGAGGTGGCGAGATGAGTGCGAGAACAGGGATTGAGCAAATTTATAGATACACAATTCGGGCTCGCTTTGGTCAGTGATCCGCATGATCCAGGTCATTTACGAGCAAGGAGGCAGTCTGTTTCGTCTGTCCAATCGGGCTGCGTGTTGGGACAGTGAGGCGAGTTGCATCGAGAGCATGCAGTTTACTCCCCGTCACGCTGAATAGCCGGTCAGAAGTCGGAATAGCGTGAATCATTGGCGAGATCGATACAATTCATGGTTGCTCGACGATGACGTGGGTGAGGGGAGGTTGGACAGACGAAACAAGACTTCCAGTCGGCAAAGTCGTAGAATCATGATGGTGATTGGGGGTGATGACGACGGGGTACGGTACCGGCATCGGTCAAGGTGTAGTAGAACCATTGCCACGAGAATTGCGACTTGACGAAACCGCGCGACTCGAGCGATTGGCAAGCCTTGAGGACGGCCAAGTTGGACACGGGGATGTCCTTGTGGCGGGGCAACTCAAAGTCCTTGCGGGCGACGAGCACACCCTCGCGGAAAAGGTACTCGTAGATTTGCTTGCGGTCGGCCTTGGAGATAAGCATGGTGACGGCGTCTTACATTGACTATAGTCGAAGAGGGTTTTCGCTTCTGTACATTGGTTGGCTGCGATTCTGCAACCAGATGGATATGGCGCTGGATGAATCGGAGGGCCGGTGCGCGAAACGCCACACTGCAGATCCTCCGGACTTGACCCATGTCTGCTGAACGCCTGATGGATCTTGTGGGAAGTTGAGGACTCTGGCATTATGTACATTTTTACGATGCCTTGGTCACCCGGGATTACGCAAAGTCAATGTGAATTTTAAGCGTCGCAAGTATCTGTCCAAATGTACCCAACAATGTCTCACCACACTCCTCGGATGCCTTGGGGGAGGATGCAGTTCAAAAGATCTGCATGGCAGCAACTGTCCTTCCATTGCACAAAATTGCTATTGCCATTTTGTCTCCCAACATCTCTGTGCATTTTCAGTGAGTTGGTTCTACTCGACTCTCCGCAATCTACATATTCCCACTCAAACCGAATCATGGTCCAAGGTGGAATCAAAAAAGCCAAGGTTGGTGCTGCCCTTGCCAAGCACCATCGCAAGCCAGGTTTGACTCCACTCCGTTTGCCGAAGTACTCGCCTCACTTGTCGCTCACTACTTTGTATCAAAACCCTTTTGTAATAGAGAAGCAAAAGGCCGGCAAGGGTGGTGTTGCCAAGAACTCGGTTTTGCAAAAGGTACCGACACATGTGCCTCGGATGTGAAGCTATCGTCGTCCTATTATTCAATCTCCGTTTGCTTCGCACCTACAGAAACTCAAGGGCCAAAGTACCCAAGACATCGAAAAGCTCATGGCCACACGTGCTGCCGCCACAGGCAAGCTCACGATTCTCAAGAAGCTTGCTGGCCCTACCAGTTCGCTTCTCAAGGACAAGTCTAAGAAGGGCAAGGAAAAGGGCACCAAGTAATCGCACAGCCAGTCACCCAGTTTGTCTTATTTATTTCTGTATGTATCCACCCCCCAAATGCACTTGTAAATAGATACTCTTGTGCATCGAATGCCTGGCCACCCATGTTGTCAAGATGAGGGTTTTGGGAATACACTTGAGTCAAAGACACCCGTGCCGCACATCCAATGGAATGCGATGTCGGCAGAAGCAGAAGCAGAAATGGGCAAAGAAATGGTTGGATCCGAGTGATATGCAAGCACAGCAGCGAGAATGTGAGGACACTATTTAACGAAACACAGCGAACACAAGACCGACAGACATGTCAGCGACCAAACCTGTTGTTCCAATCGAGCGAATAGAAATAGAGGATAAACGGACCACCAGAGACTCACCTTGCTCCACAACCAGCGACCGAAATGCCGGACATGAGCAATGGTTCCCATCCAGCAGGCACACAGCAGGCAATTGGCCCCAGATTTGTGGCAATCGCATGGCGGTCCCAGCAACACTTGCACCGCTGCTCCTTCGCGAATTGAATCCTCGGCGAGACTGCTGCTGCTGTTGAATCTCTTGTAGTTGCTGATTCCGAAAGCCAAGTACAGGTTGCATGGCTTGCTGCATCCAATCGACAATATCTCTGTACCCAACGCCGTCACCGTCACCAACGCCTATTGGCTGTGGCAACGTTGAACATGCATTTCCACCCGCTCCGACTTGGTTCGGGTCAGGTGGAATCAAGACCGCAAGAGACAAAGGCGGAGGGATTTGGGTCGGTGTCGACAGATCAGGTGGCTTGAAGACAACGATGGTAGCATGATCAAGGATTCTGAGTGCCTCGTGCACGAGTGATTCTGGCAAGAGGGTAGCCAGATGGGTTAAGAGTCGATCAGGCAACTTGCTCGAGGTTTCGGAGCACTTGTGTGGCGATCCGGTTGGAACTGGCGTGCCACTGTGGCCGTCGGCGCTGTCCCGTTCAATAAGCTGCAGAAGCAGAGAAATGCATCGAGAGGAGCAAGTCATTGTGGCAGTTCTAGTCTTTCTCATCTGAATTTTCAGGAAAGAACAACTCCTTTTGGGTTCGAGAGCGTAGTGCTTCGGAACGCCGATCCACACATCACTAGCAATTGCCAGCAGACGCGTCATTCATGTCGCCAAAGGCCACAGTGAAAATGAGAACGTGAAGACCACAGCCTGTGCGAAATTGCAATGGACATTGCTATTGAAAGTGGACGGCCATAGTCCGAGCCAAGAACAAGCAACAGTCAATGGGCCTCCTTTGCTCGAGTCGGAATCCTTCAGCCACCATCCTTCACGCCACCATCGATGGACCATCACTCCGTTTCCGCATTACCTGCCCCTGGGTTGCTGCCCGAGGGGCCGGTCATTCTTATTGAAGACGAGGCCGGAAAAGTCACCACTCCCATTCAACCCGGTGTCAGTCATTCTGCAGCGTCACTGCATGCAGACACCAAAGCACCAGCACGAGGATCGCAAAGTCTTCGCATTACGTCCAATGAAAAGGTCAATAGCTCCAAAGGCTCCCGTTCCCAAGTGGGTATATCTTCTCGAACCTCGGTTGCAGCCCTCTCCCAAACAAAGCACCCAGCCATGCCTTCTTCAGCTTCGCTGCACCGTCCCTCCCTCACCTCGTCCAATGCCAGCGTGCACAAGGGTGGGAACGCTGCAAGAAGCAAATCTGCTTTAGCAGTCAATGGGCCACCCGATCGTGCGACAATGCGGTCCTTGTCCCGTGGCGACATTACAAAGAAGGAGATTACGAAGTGGGACGAGTTCTACAACGAATACCAGGCCGGAATGGGGGACATTGACCGAGTCCTCAAGTCGCTGACCTCCGCCAAATCATTTCTTGGAGGCCATGCGACAAGTACACACTCTCTCAAGCGCTCCTCGCCATCTGTTTCTCGACCTCGAACCCCATCTCCCGGCAAACCGCCATCTCCCCCTTCAAGGCAGCCCGTCTCGGCATCATCTATCCTGCGGTCGAGTGGAGGTTTGGCGCAACGATCTCCGTCACCAGCTTCGGGTCGGCGTGGCACTGGCACACAGCGGGACTTGAAGCCAACAGCAACACCAAGCAAACAGCAGGCAGCCTCTTTGCGGGCCAGCGGCTCTGTCAACTCTATTGGACTGGGTGTTGGAAACATGGCGCCATCACCGTCGAGAAGCTCCCTGATGCATGTTGGATTCCAAACACCTGTGCGCGGCAGCCAGGTGCTGTTGTCATCGAGCCAGCGCGACCTGATTGAAAGACTTGAGGCGGCTGCCGCGTCACAATCGATCGCACAGCAAAACGCAGTTCCCACCACACCTGGATCACCTCAGGCCGCTGGTGTAACCGCAGTATCTGCAGATGATAGCATCGCTCTTAGTGCGAGTTTGAGCACCCCAGCAACGGTATTCACATGCAACCGCAAGCATGCTTTCATCTCCGGTGACCGCTAACCGACCCGATTCGTTTTACTGTTGTTCTCTACAGCCTTCACGATCTCTCTACTCGAACCATGTCGATGTTTCTGTTCCCGCCATTGCCATTGAACCGCCATCTCGCCTTCAAAGCGTCAACCTCGATGACGACAATCGAACCTCACCAGAAAAGCCAATTCTCGCACCTTCTCAACAATCCATTGCAATCATCAACGCTTCAAGAGCGTCCGTCGACAATGTCGCGGACGTGGTCTTCAACCGCTCGTCCGCCAATCTTGGCATCGGCCAACTTGGAGCTCCCGGCGAGTCCCATATTGGCACGACTGGTGTATCCGCTGCAAACTTGACCCCATCGCAAGCAAACATGTCTGCGCTCTTCTCTAACCCGGATCTCGACGCCAAGCCCCGCCGCTCAACGGCTCGCCTGATGTCCACGACCCGACTGTCAAGCCAGTCGCCCTCAAGGCAGCAGCGCAGCGGCCACGCGCCAGCACCGACCAACACACCGCCCAATGAGCGCCAAGGCGGGAAAGAAGACTATGCCGCCACCACGCGCGCCGCGGCCGCTGAAGCCGCCGTTGTGCGCCTGCAAGCGCGGTTGACAGAAAAGAATACTACCATTTCCAACTTGGCGTTTCGTGTTCGACAGCTCGAGCGGCAAGTGCACTGGGCACAGGTGCAAGGTCAGGCAAATGCCGCGGCAGCCGGGCTGGATGCCGCGCATCGGTCACGCGTCCGTGAGCTTGAGAGTCGACTGGCAAAGGATGCTGAAGTGATTCGAGGGCTGGTCAAGGAGATTGAGGCATGCCAAGGTCGCGAGCGGGAAGCAAAGGAAACAATTGCCACACTGCATCAGCGGATTCAGCGGGGGACCGCGGCAGTATCTGCGCCTGTGGCACCTACTGCCGAGGTTGTGCGGGTTGTGGAAGCTGTCCCTGTCCCTGTTGTCGTGGATCCAGCCTTCATTCGGCAAGTGGGGATGGCTGTTCGCAGCTGCCAAGAGAGCGGCTTGCAGTCCAGACAGTATCCGCAATTTGCATCGGCCATCTCCAGCGCCATTGAGGTCGTGCGGGCAATTGAATCAAATCCCGGCGACGCGATGAACACGCACAGCAGGCTGCATCATGCCGTCCCGAATCCAAGTGCCACCATCACCCGCCTGTTCAACTGCATTACCGACTTGACTGGTGCGATTGAACAGCATTTCGTCAAGCAAGTTAATGAGCCAGTGATTACACCTCGAGTCCCGAAAGCCGACGCATCCACCCAATCGTACACGCCATTGGTCGTTCACTCGGAAACGCAGTCGGCTCCAGCTCCAGCAACGTGGGAATCGTCCGTGCAAGCCAACGACCGTGCCGAAGCACAGATCACCCCCCACAAGGATGAGGCGGTTGGACCGGACTCGGCGCCCATTCATGTAGCTGTATCGGTCGCAACGGAAACAGTTCAACCGGCAATGGTGCAGCATGCGTCGGCGGGCACCGGTACGGACGCTGTCAAGACGGATTCTGCTGGCGTTCAAACTGCAGACGACCAAAGACCCATTGTGATCCCAAATGGCACTCAAACACGAGATGAATTTGTCAAGCCAACTCTCAATCCTGCCGGCGTGAGCGCAAATTCGTCTGTCGATGTACTGCTTGCCATGTTTGCCAAGATGAATGCTCAAAATGCGCCCATCAACGGCTCTGGGAGCGAAGTGGACCAATTGCTGCTGCGTTTACTCTCACTCAAAGGCGAAAACGAGCGCTTGCGCCGCCGCCAATCAACTCATCATGCCGTTCGTACAACGCCTGCTATCCCGCCACAGCAGCAACAGGCAAAGGATCTGGATGGCACGCACTCCCGTGAGCTGGCCGAGCTGCGTCATGCGATCCACCGCCTTGAGGAGCGTCTGTTATCGCATTCCTCCTCGTTCACGCCCAGCACCCCGTCGACAACCAGCTCGTCCATCCCGCCGCCACCGCCGCCGCCTCCAGTCTTGTTCCCGGCTGAAACAAAGCCAGCGCCAAAGCCGAGCAAGTCGCACAAGAAGGGTCGCGACGATGATTCGTCAGATGCATCCTTGTCGTCTTCGGATGCGTCAACACCGCCCCGCCGCTCTCGCCATCGCCATCGATCAAGTCACATCCCGCCGCCTCAAAACATTGACATCCAACTCGGTCCTTCTCCGCAATCCCCAGCAATGGCGGATCCGACTCCAGACCCGAAACTTGTTTCTCAGCTCGAGTCGGTCACGCAATCCAATCAAGCTCTCGCCCAAAAGATCCAAGCCCTGGAGCATCAACTGACGGAAATGCAAGTCACAGGCGTTGAAGCGCTCAAAGCCGACCAACTTGCATTCAAGTACCAACCTCCCAATCTGGATGCGCTTCGCGACGCCGAGCACTCCAAAGTCATCGCCGAGTACCAATCCCAGCTCGCACATCTCTCGGCAACCATTCAATCGCTGCACGACCAACTCGCGCACCGTGACCTTGAGATTTCCCACCTTCGCGACCAGCTCGACGCTTTGCAATCCCTTGGGCCACAATGGTCGGCCGATCTTGACAAGCTCGTGGAATCCTTGTCGCAAGCGGTCGCCGAGCAACAGCGCCAGTCCGAAGCGCACTTGCAAGCTGCACAAGGCATGGTGCACAAGGCGGTGGCGGGCGAGCAACAGGAACGCGCCAACGCGCAAGTACTGGCCGATGCTGTGCGTGCTCATGTAGCAAGGGCGGCCGACCTGGTGCGCGAGCTCGATGACACGCACAAGCAGTTGAGTGCAGCCAAGGACGAGGTGGCTCAAGTCAAGTTCGAGTTGGAGCGCGAGCGGGAGATACAAGCGCAGGTCAAGCAGCTGGAGCAAGAATGCCGGACCAATTTGGGGAGTGTGCAGGCCAAGTTAATAGCATACGATGCGCAGTGGGCCAGCGTGGCACATTTGGCGCCCGCAGGTATAGTTGAGGGTCAGTTTGCGCACGTGTGCCAGCACTTGGCGATGGATCTGGAACGTCAGCGTGATCATTCGCGGGCCATGCAGGCAGAATTGCTGGGATTACGACAAGCAAAGGATGCAGCCGAGACCTCGTCCAAGGATCAAGCGGCCAAAGTGGACCGGCTGGCCGAGCTTGTGTCGAGGGCAGAGCGATCCAGGGAGGATGCCGTCAAGTCGTTGACCAAGCGGGTCAGGGTCGCAGAACGTGAGGCAGCTGATGCCAAAACGCGGCTGGCCAGAGTGTTGAAGGGAGTCTACTTGTACGTGGCAAGCTCTAGTGCGGGGGACACTGCGTCGCCATCATCGACCGGCATCATGCAGGATCATGCAGGGGTGACAGCGAGTGCGATTCCTCAGCAGTCAGCACAGGTGGGGTCGGGGGATGTGGAAGCCGTTTTGGCCACGCTCGCTGGTGGCGTGTTCTCTGGCGCGGACAACATCAATGACCCTCGCGATTCGTCCATGCTGGATGGATTATCGGAGCTGGATTCCTTTGGAATCGAGCTATCACCCGTTCAAAAGGTTGGTCATTTGCCCCCACCATTGCAGGATGACCTTCAAGCCATTCTCAACGAGCAAGTGGACGATGGACCGCGGAGGGACACGGATGGCCGCGGCGGCCTGCAAATCTAACGTTTTGCATTGCCCTTACTTCCTCTGGCCGCTCATAGGTCTCTGTTTTGAGTCTCTAGAAAGCCGCACTTCCCTATTTATCCAAACACTTTGTTCATTTTTGCATTAAGCACTTCTCAGTATTCAAGCCAACACGAACAGTGGAATGAGCTAAATTGAACGCATCAGAGCTCCTTGACATAAAATCGAGCCGTCCATCCATCCTGTCTGGCCATGTGAGTCTCCTTGTACCCTCGACGCTGGTAAAACTGATTGTTCTTCTTGTTCCTGGCCTCGGTTACCAGCGCAATCGCGCGACAAGGTGGCAAGCGTCTCGGAATCGGAGATGCAGCAATCTCTTGGCCTTTCGAGCTCTGGAGCCACTGCTGAACCCCGCTCGCTACTCCATCGACCTCGGACACATCCTCGCAAGTCCATCCCCGACGCAAAACCCACTCCTCGGCAAAGTCCATGCAGTCTCGTGCATACCCTCGGCCCTGAAACTGAGGCAGCACCGCGAGCATGCAAATGTACCCGACATGCGTCTCGCGGCAGGCACAAGACGCCTTCATGAGCGCCTCGTTTCCGCCAAAGTCCTTTTGCAAGTCATAGGTTAAATTGTCGAAATCCACGGCAATCGTTGCAACGGGCAGATACTTGACGCCCGCGGGATCGAGCACAGCGGGACACGTCGAGTGCAAGTCAAAGTGGATCCATTCCTCGTCGTCGATGGCGTACATTTTGCCTTGGCCTTTGCCGTGCTTGGATTCGTAGCTGGCAATACTGGTGAGCCAGTCATTTTCGGGGATCCAAAGAGCAAAGAGAAGGCGGGAGCCAGCATTTTGGTGCATAAAGCTCGACTCGACCGCGTGCGCGTCCCATGTAACGAGTCGGGTTGCGAGAAAAAAGTCGCTTAGGGAGCGGGTCAGTGGGGTCTACGTAGATTATTGAGCGAGTTGAAGCGACATTCCATGTTAGCGCAAGGAACGTCGACAAGGTCGGTGTCAATGGACGCACGATGATGACCGAATCGCGCCAGAACAACTGCGGTAGATTTGCGAGGGATTCGGCTGCTGCTGGATTAGCATCGGAAATGAGTGAAGGCTCACGGGTTGGTGGCAAGTCGGAGGATTGAACCATGGTTGCTTTCGGGGATGATTGTGGTCCGCATGTAAGAGAAGCCAGGGGCATGGGAATCGGACTTGAGGTACTATCCAAGTAAATGGGCAAACGGTGGAGCCCTCGCTTCCGTCTTTGTAGTCCAGGTATTCATTGGTGTTTCTTCCCGCACAAGAACGCCGCCCAAAAGGCCCAAGTCATTGCCGCTATACCGAACCGGATGATAGCGCGGGAATGGCAGCTGCGGCCAGCATAGCGAGAGCACCCCATTGATCGTGACTCACTCCATCATCCTGCTGCGTATCGGGTAATATTTGCAGCCCATTTCTCCGCAGGATGAGAGAATCCTCATTCCTCAGCGCCAACATGATTCAGGAATGAGCAGGAATGCGGCTCTTGAAGGTTGCCGCCAGCGGCTTGCATTGCAAGAAAACAAATTGTTGACACAACTCGAATGACGCAAGACTGAGTGGAAACCGAGGAATGTGCGAACGGGCGCGAGACCGCCAATTCACTCACTCACAGATCCATGACGTAGAACTGGCAATCTCCCCACTCCTGCGGAATCACTTGCGTCTCCCGATACCCTCGTTTCACATACATGCGATTGACTCTTTCCTCGCCCGCATCCGTCGCCAGCGCCAATGTCTTGACGGGCGGCAATCGCCTCTTTTCCTTCAACACGGGCCACTTGTCGCACCCACAAACCTCCACGTCAGCTTGATCCGGTGCGTCCTGACAAGTCCATCCGCGCCTCAATACCCACTCTTCCACAAAGTCCATGGCATCCCTCGCCAGCCCGTGCCCTTGCCACGGCTCGACAACCGCCAACATGCTCACGCTTGCAACCTGCGTGTCACGGCATGCAAACCACGCCTGCATCTTTGTGCGATCGCCGCCGAAATGCTCGTCCAAGTCAAACTCGAGGTTGTCGAAATCTGCAGCAATGGTCGCCACTGGCCGCCACTTGCTCCCGGCCGTCTCGAGCGTTGGGAAACTTGCGCGTGCATCGACCCAATCCACGAATTGGTCCTTCCAAACCGAATAGATCAATCCTTTGCCGCCGCCCCGTGCCACAACTTCGGGCTTACATTCGTAGGCGTCGAGCTGGGCGTGCCAGAGGGGCTCAGGGATCCACAGCGCAAACATGTATCGCGAGCTGGCGTCTTGCGCGGCAAATGCTTTGCCCACATTGTTTGCGTTCCAGGTCAGCAGGCGTGTTGCGTAGACAAAGTCGTGGAGCTCGCGAGGCAAGGGAGTCTATTGGAGAGAGTCATGGTGGCAAGCATGCCCATGAGTTTTTCTCGAGATGTCCGTGACAGCTGGGAGAGCAGGCAGACCAAAGACGGACAATCACAACACTGTCTTTGCGCCAGGTGAGCACGGGCAGCATCAAGTCAACCTCGCATGGCGGCGCTGGTGGGGTTGGGTTTGGGGACGCCGGGACTGTGACTTTGCCTTGCATTGTGTGTGTCAGCTCTATTATCATACATGGTCTCATAAATACCTGTCGGCCGACTTTCAGAGTGTGCTTGAAGATGTGTGCTTGGTGTCCGATGATGATCCTTGCCCGGCCTCCTTTTGTTGTTTCCCGGCACCGGCCTCGGACGTTCCCACCACTCAAATCCATGTTGCACTTGTGGTCGTCAAGTCAAACGTCAATGATAAATAACCAGTCAACTTCCATTCAACAAGTCGCTCACGGCAAACGCGAGGCAGATCAAGTCATCACCTCATGAGGAAGAAGAATATCGACATGACGGATCAGAGCCTGCGCAACGAGGGGAAACTACAAAGCGACGACAACAAGTTGAACCGAAGAGACAAACTGGACAAGACAACAGACTGGGTGATGGGTAACTGGCGAAAACACAGCTCCACTGCGAACACATAGGAGAGAAACGCGCTCAACAGCGTACTCGGGAAACCAACATGCACGTTCCCTCTCTTGTCTTGCAAAAGCCGCGACCACGGTTTGCTTACTTGGAGTGACTCTTGGGCGACGACGTTGCGCCGACATGCGTCAAACCCTTCTTGATCTGATCGGGCGTCAAAGCAGCCTTTTGCGGCGTCTTGCCAACCGTGGGTTGCGCATGCACACCCAACTTGGCCGAGCCTGCAGCGGCCGACGACGAGCTGGCCTTGGTCGCCGAAGCCGAAGCCGAGGGCGAGGCAGGCTTGGTAGGCGACCCCGCCGTGGGCGACCTCGAGGGCGTTTGCGACTGGACAACCGTCTTTGTCGTGACCTTGGGCACGACGCCGTGGTTGGGCAGCACCTTGGACTGGATCGAGCCGCCGAGCTTGGCCACTTCCTTGTTGACCTGATCGCGCAATTGCTTGGTAGGCGACGCGGGCTTGGTGGGCGACGCGCCGTGGTGCGCGTGCGCGTGCGAGCCGGGAGCAGGGATTGGAATGCGGCTGGGCGAGCTACCGGCAGCGGCAGAGGTCGGCTTGGCGGCGGCCGTCGGCGACACGGGGCGAGCAGGTGAAGCGGTGGCAGCAGCGTGTTTGGTGGGCGACGCGGGGGCATGCGCGGCCTTGGACGGCGAGGCAGGGGCAGCTGCCTTTGAAGGGGAGGCGGGAGCAGCCTTTGAGGGTGACGCGGGGGTACCCGCAGCCTTGGCGGGCGACTTGGACTTGTCTGTTGCCAACACACAGACGGAAAACGTGAGCAAATTGAGAAACGAAAACGCGTCGCATCCGACGACGAGATCAAGTGCACAGTCAGCAACACGGCACGACACGACACAGCACGGCACACGCAGTCGCAGTCGCAGTGGATGCAGTCGAGGTTTATGAGCTGATCGAAAGTGCTGCCTTTCAGTCCTTGTCGGGTGGATCAGCTCCAATTGCCTTGATCGCGCGATTTCGGGTATGGGGAGATCGATCGTTGCGCGATTCGGGAGTCGAACTGGGATGAGGATGCTGGATCGCATTTCAAGTCGCTGGATCGGACCAGTGCAATGTTACAACTTGGCGGTGTGTGCTGCAATCCAAGTCCCGGTACAGCTGTGCCGTGTGCGGTCTGACGCGTGGGCAAGGTGGGTAATCGTTGGCGACGTACCACCAGCGTAGGGGGACGCGGCGTCCTTTGCCTTTTCGCGGAGATCGTACGACTTGCCAGAGGGCATGTTGACAATGGGTATGGGATGTTGGAGGTGGGTGAGTCAGTCAATACACGCGTGTCGAGCCTCGGTAGCGTTGACGTGTAGGCATAAACATAATTACGGCAGAGGGGTCGTGGTCTGCTTTTGTACGTAAATATACACTGTCTGCTTTGGCTTTGGCTTTGTGCGAGTTTGCTAATGAGCGAGCGAGCGAGCGAGCGAGCCTCGAAAAGGGGGGGAAATGCGCCCGAAAACAGGATTATCCTCGATTTGCGCCTGATTTTGTGCAACAAAAATCCTCGAAAACGCAGCTGCGTTCTGTTGAGTTTGCTTTCTCAAGCATTCAGACTGATGTGGAGAAACAGTGGCACTTTTCCTGTCTCCCGCTCCCTTCTTATACTTACTTACCAACCGACCTTCGCAGTGTTTACCAACCGCCAGCACACTCGCCTTACCCATCCCAGACCCTACACTACACATTGCATCGAAGTCCAGATCCGGATTGTTGGCGGTGCTACCAGCCAGCAATGGAAGTGGTGAGACTCAGAGGATCCAACCGCGCCGGCCACGCACTTCCTCCCACAATTGCTATACTGACAGGAATCATCATTTCGATTTGAGATCCCCGACGTGTCCGGACAAGACTGTCGCACGCATGCAAGCACCGCGACATGCAGGCCCTTGCGCGCTCAGAGGTTCACGAGCGCGTTACCAATCACGTGTGTCCTGTGTGAGCAAAATGCAAATGTCCAATCCGGACCAGATCCGGATCAGCACCAACAAAACCGCCACAGGTCGCAGTGTGGGCTCCCGTCCGTCATTTCTACCGCCCAACCACGCAAACGCACCCTCACGCATCGATATTCGACACTCGACCGGCCCACACTCAATGACCAACGTGCTGTCCTCAACCGTTTTCAAGCCACGCGACTCCCCACCAGGCCTCCTCCTGGTCTGTTTGCTGCCGGGTCGGCGACGACAGCGACTTGGCGCAAGCTCAATTGCTACTTCATACCCCCCCCCCACCACACAAACAGCCATGAATGATGATCAAATATCCGCGCTACCGAGACAAACTCACCTGAGGATAAACAATATTGGTTGACATTCATTTTTTCTTTTTCTGACATGGCTTGTATCCCCCTTTCCATTCTTATTGCTCGTTTCTGTGGCAAGAAGGCTCGCACGCACTTCAAAAATGTCTTGATGATGGTACTTAAGTAATTTGCGTTCGACGCCAAGTGTGCTGATGCCTCGCCGGGTGTCGTGACGGCCATTTGTGCAGCTGAGAGCACCTTCTTTTGCTGAAAGACTTGATGCCATGCGTGTGTGCACTCTTTGCCCGCTTGCTGTTTTATCCAATGCTTCTTGCACTTTCTCAAGAATGTATCGGCCTGTATTGGTTTGATGGGATACAAGTGACTCAATGAGCATGAAATCTGTTGCATGACGCTCCCTGCTCAGGTGCGAATGATGCCCAGTGACCGACGTGTTGCATAAAACTATTTTACGAAGATGTGAAGAGGTTATTTAGCATGATTGGAATATTTACAACCGCCATTTCAATGCGAAATCATGTTCATTTGTGCAGGGCCGGAAAAGCACATGCACATGCACGAGAAAGACAAACCGTGACCACCACACAAAAGCTCCCATGTCATCCTCCGATGCGCTCACACTTGATCCCAATCTCATCACTCTCAATCCTCCATCTCATCCGGGTTGAGCGCCTGCTCGGCATACTGCTGAGCCTCGGCCACCAAGTCCTCGGGCACAAACGCATGCCTGAACTTGGACTCTGCACACACCCAAGACAATTCAATCTCAAAATCCTTGTCTTTGGCTTCGTCGTGCACAACGTGCAAGATGCGCGCGGCTTCCTTGACGGCCTCGCGCACAGTCAGGTCATCGAGCTTGAGCTTTTCGATTTCCGTCTTTGCAACTTGCTTGCCCTTGCCGATGGCCACGCCACGGTAGCCCTGTTACGAGAAGAGGAGATGGATCCAGTCAAAAAAACATGCCCAAACAACAATATCAAAGGGTCGAGTGCCAAAAGTCATCAACGTACAAAGTACTGCCCCGCGGGATCAATCATGTACATTTGCGGGCCAAGCTTGTCATCCATACTCGCCAAAATGACGCCAGCGCCAAACGGGCGCACCGACGAGTACAGCGTGTAGGCTTGGACATACATGGCGACACGATCCGCAAGCTGCTTAGCTTGAATGGGGCACTTGTAGGTTTGGCGCCACGACGCGGCTTCTTCACGCGCACGCCCAACGAGGTGGCGGCCGTCGGCTTGCAGGCCGGCGGGAGCAACGCCAATGTGGTAGTCGACGGATTGCGTGCGCTTGTTGGATTGAGGGACAAGAAGTTTGGAGGGCACGAGTTTTTCAATGGCGAGCACGACGCCGTCTTTGCAGCGCAGGCCAATGGCAGTTCTGATGTTTTGTGGATGAGAGACAATGGCGTTAAGAGAGGAAAAAGGAAACACGGCTTGGTCCTGGGACAAGAAGGAAGACGACAAGTACCCCGAGTTTTCAACGGCCTTGTTGGCGTACTCGACTTGGAAGATGCGGCCGTCGGGCGAGTAGGTCGAGGACGACAAGTCGTACTAAACGGTGGCATGACATGGGCGACGGCCGACGCGTCGATGTGGGTTGATTGTGGAGAAGAAGAAGCAGAGGGCGCGTTGGTATGCATGTTGTTGGAGGACGGTGGAAGGGGTTCCATTGGTACATTGGCAGCGGGCGCGAGTGAGTATCCGGGCAAGTGTGCGTGTACGGCCAAGACATTGATCAAGGGCAAGAGGAACGAGGAGGTGGAGGACATACGCCGGTGCCGATTGAGGTCATGTTTGGACGTGGTTGCGGTGTCAAAAAGGTCGAGGGAGCGTCGGGGAAGCAATGCGTCGAGTGTTCAAGTGCATAAATGCATACAGGGCATGAGATACTTCGTGTAGATGATCCATATGACTCTCCTCTGTGAAATGACTTGGTTGATTTGGACAACGATCGATCATGTTGAAGAAGCTGATGATGGATCGGCGGCCCTGCTGCACTCGGAAAGCATTCCGGCCTGCCTCTCGGTCAGTGTCTCTGTCACGAGCCATCAATCCTTATTTAACAACTTGTCCATGGCCACGAACGAGTGTTGTATATAGTGAATGTTTTGGGCACGGTCAATCCAAGCATCATTGACAACTCGCCAACAAGCACAATCACGGATCACCGCAGTCTGATCCCGGCAAAGTTGCGGGCGCGATTGCCGGATGACGGATCACGCGGAACGGCTGAGACATGCAACGCTTGGGATGCCTTGCGGAATCGTCACGCGGAGGTGCGACGTGATACGGCTGTGACCACCAAACCAACAGGCAGTCTCATGACTCCATCCATCGAGGCCGAGGCCAGGCCGTACTTTCTCACCAGGATTCATATAAGAAGGGGAATCAACCCCCTCTTCCAGTCGTGGCCATCTGTCCATCACGTTCTCAAATTCAATTCTCTCATCCATCCAGCTTTCGTCGTCTCGTCTGTGCCCACCTCACCTTCTTGGCCACGGTATAATACTCTTCAAGGTTTGTTGAACTGACGTTTTTTTTTCCCGTGGTCTCTGCATCTCTGTTGCTTTGCCGGCCGTCACTTGCTACCTAAGCCTCACCGCGGCTCTACTGGAGCAGCATGTCTGAGTCTGAGTTGTGAGCCCATTCAACCTTGTTGGACCATGGCTGGCAGGGGTCTTCTTGGCGACCGTGACGGTGATGGGTGGCACTCCATCTTCAACGGGGCATTTTTCACTCACTTACTTTTCGTCGTTTGATTCCGTTTCCGTTTCCATCCATAGTAATCAGTCATCATGGCCCCACCACAACCGCCATCGCCACCATCCGCAAAGGCATCCCCTTCCCCACTATCCTCTCACCACCACTTTTCCGAATCGTCGCCGCTTCTCGGCTCATCGGCGCCTGCCACCATGTATACCCCAGTCCCCACTTCGTCGTCCCGTTCCCATCACCATGCCCAGGCTCAGGCTCAGGGGACATCTTCGTCTTCTGCGTCTGCATCTGCGTCGGCCTCGCACCCACGCAAGCGCCCACCCCCACTCCTCGCCACCCACTCGCAAGCATCGGCATCGTCGTCGTCGTCCAAACTCTTCAACAGCAGCACTGATGCTTGTTTCTCGCCCACGCCCATCCTCCACACCAACGACTCGCACCATGGGTCGGCCGACCCATTGCTGTCATCGGACCTGATTCCAGACTCGCACGCGGTGCTGACGGACGCAGAGCGCGATTGGCTCGCGCAAGACACGCGCATCCCAAAATCCATTGCCTTTATCGTGGGCAATGAGTTTTGCGAACGTTTTACGTTTTACGGCATCAAATCGGTGCTGCTCATCTACCTCACCCGTTACTTGCGCATCGAATCCAACTCTGCCACGGCCGCTGTCCACGCTTTCAACATGTTTGCCTACACGGCCACGTTGCTCGGCGGCACACTCTCGGACGGGTACTTGGGCAGGTTCCGCACCATCATCTACTTGTCACTCGTGTACTGCATCGGCAACTTGGTCTTGTCACTCACGGCCGTCCCCGGCGTCATGCCCGTGAACCCATCGACTGGCGCGCCGTCCCCCTGGGGCGCACTTTTGGGCTTGACGCTGTTGGCGCTAGGCACGGGCGGCATCAAGCCATGCGTGTCTGCGTTTGGTGGCGACCAGTTCCATCCCGCCCAAGTCGCGGCCATTTCCATCTTCTTTTCGCTGTTTTACGCCGCCATCAATTCCGGGTCGTTGCTGTCCATGTTTATCACGCCCATTTTGCGGTCCACGTCGTGTTTTGGACGCCAAGATTGCTTTTCGCTGGCATTTGGCCTCCCCTCGGTGCTCATGCTCGTGTCAACGGCCATCTTTGTTGCCGGACGCAAGTACTATCGCATGTCGCCGCCTGAGGGCAATGTACTGGGCCGGGTGTTTACCGCAATTGGTGCCGCTCGACGTGAACGGGCGCGTGTGGGTCATGACGAGAACGTGGACCATTGGCTCGACTATGCCGCCCTGGACCCGGAATTTGCGGGCTCTTCGGGCGCCAAATTTCTGGCCGATGTCAAGCAACTGCTCAGCGTGGTGTGGGTGTTTTTACCCTTGCCGCTGTTTTGGACCTTGTACGACCAGCAAGGGTCGCGGTGGACGTCGCAAGCGCTTCTCATGCAATCCACGCTTTCTGTGTTTGGCCTGTTTGACGTGACGGTCAAGCCCGATCAGATGCAAGTCACAAACGCGTTGCTGATTTTGTCGTTTATCCCGCTGTTTCAACGGTTTGTGTACCCAAACGTCAAGTGGCTCGATGGCAAACCGTTGCGGCGCATGGCACTCGGCATGGTACTGACGGGGGTGTCGTTTGTGATGGCGGGCACGTTGCAGTATGCGATAGACGCCGGCGTGTATGCCAGCATGGAAAACGGGCAATTGGTCGAGGTCACGGATCATGCGGCACGCGCAAAGCTTGCAGAGCAAGGCACGCTCGTGTGCCTGTCGGGATGCGTGCCCATTGTGTGGCAGGTGCCCCAGTACATTGTTATCACGGCGGGCGAGATCTTGTTTTCCATCACGGGCCTCGAGTTTGCCTATTCGCAAAGCCCCCCCGCACTCAAGTCGGTATGCCAGGCCGCGTGGCAAATGACAGTGGCCGTCGGTAACTTGCTTGTCATTGTGATTGCCGAGTCACGCATGTTTGATGCGGCACCCGAGTTGTTTTTCTTTGCCGGGTGCATCTTTGTGGCCGCGGTTGTGTTTGTGGTCATGGCGAGCGGGTATGTCAAGTCGGGGCATGCAAGGCCAATGTCGCCGGGCCCTTTGGACGCTGGGCGGCAAGGGCCAGAGGATGAGGAGGTGGACATGTGAGGACCCCATTTGTCTGACGGATTGTGGGCTGATGATGACTCGTAGGTATGGGTATGCCAGGCCAAGCGGGGACGTGTTGGTGGAGGGACCCGAGGCGAGGTGCTCGCCATGAACTATGGATGGATGTTGCGCTTCCATGTACATATCTTTTTTTTTTTTTCTTGTTTTCTTTCCGCCCACTTTTTTTTCACTTTCCAAGCATATGCAACTGACTGCGTCATGTTGTTGATTTGTTGTTGCTCGAGAGTATTTGTTTATCCCACTGCTTTCTATTGACACTGCCGTTGACGCAAGTTGACCCTGTGTAATGCAATGCACTCGCACCACCCCACATCAATAATTTTATGTATACAAATCAAGTCTTGCTTTCCAACCACTGGCCGGCAACTTGCCATACATTGACGGAATTGTCCCTGTCACGCAGCTGGCCCTCGTCCATGGACTCGACTTGATACCGTCGACTGCCCTGTCCCGTGGCCCACCACTGCCCACCACCCACCACACTACACGCCGCCACCACCTCGTCTTGCCTGTGACTTTGCATGACCACCCGTTGCATGGCGCCCGTGGCTAAATCCACTGCATGCACTTGACTTGCCCCCGGCCCACAACCCGCAATGGCGACCCAGCCATTGTCAAGCACTTGGACACTGGTGCGCATGTTGGATTTGGCCGCACGCATCCAGGTCCACACGGGACCACGCACATCGCGCACGTCATGACATGCAATGAGCCCGTTGCGGTGCGAGCTCACCAGGTAGGTGGATGACAAGGGGTCGGTAGACAGGCAAGTGGCGGGCGGCAAGTGGCGGATCGTATGTGTGGGTGTCAGGGAGGATGCGTCAACGAGGTACATGAGCGAAGAGTATGAGGACACGGCCAGCGAGGAGTAAGCGGGAAGGTGGACGAGTGAGGAGAGAATGCCCTTGAGTTTGTTGTTGTTGTTGTTGTTGGAAGTGCCAGTGGGTGACGGTGACGTTGAGGGAGAACCCGAAGGTTGGGTCAGGTCAAAGGCGTGCAGTTTGGCGTGCGGGTAGCCGGCGACAAGGCGTTGCGGGTAGTGTGGGTGGAAGGAGAGGGATGTCGGGCCAATGAGCAGATCGAGATGGGTTGGAGCCGCGTAGGTGGCCAGTCGTGTGGGAGTGGGTGTGGGCACGGGACCCGAAGAATCATCCGGGAAAGGAGGGGCGATGAGGTGGATGGGTTGTGAGGGACACGAGATGGCCAGCATTGGCGGATCGACTGGAGACGGCGACCAGGCCATGTCGGTGATGGATTCGGCCATGGAGTAGCGTGCGGGTGTACATGTATTGTTGGCATTGGCATTGGCATTGGCATTGGTGAGTTCGGTTGATGCTGTTGCGTGTGTACTCGAGAGGAAGGTGGCCGAGGGCCAAAGGCGGACGGAGCGGTCATTGTGCATGGAGGCCAGGTAGGAGGTGGTATGGTCAAGCGACCAGGCGACCTGGCGCGTGTAGTTGTTGAGTGTTGGGATCTTTGTGGGCAAGGCAGAGGGGATGAGCGGCCCAGACGAGGCAATGCGCGCTGGTGGCGTGGCAAAGTCGGGCACAAATGTGAAGCGAGTGACGGTTGGAGTCAAGGCGTTTGTGTCGGACGGGGTGTCAGTGTCAGTGTTGGCGTGCGCGGGCAGGCCGAGGGCAGGCGCGCAATCAGAATCAGAGGGACCAGAGAGGACGGCGTCCGAGTGCATTGCATTTCATCGAGTGTTTTCAAGTCCAGCTGCAGTCATATTAATATTGTCGCAATCGAGATTTCTGAATACACCATCTTATGAAACTCATTTGGAGAGGGGATCACCGATCTGCCATTGCTGCCGCCGAAACGAGACGAGACTCGACGCCGCGACTATGGTGACGACAGAAGCGCATGCAAATACATAGATATATATATATATACATTATACTTACCGGCCATTCTTACTATACTACACGCTCGATGAAGCAATAGCAATCCATCGCAATGGACGATACCGACCCTTACGCGTCCATCTACGCGCCACACGCCTCGTGCTCGGTGCTCGTCGTCCCCGTCGGCCCGATCCGCACCCGCGCCTTCAAAGCTGCCCTCCAATTGCTCCGGTCGTGCTCGCCCGTTGCCCTGCAGGACCTGACGCCCACGCTTGGCGGACCCGCAGGCGATGTCCGCTCCGAATTCACCGCCCCGACCTTTCCCAACGGCCGCCTCCGCTTCCAGTTTGTGTCCGAGTACGACGACGAGTACTCGACCCTCGAAGAGTTTCACGCCTCACGCCGCATCCTCGCCGTCATTGGCATCCTGCACTGCTCGCCGTCGCCCTCTGCTCCCCAGGACTTGGAACACGCCGTTGCCGCCTTCACGCATCACACGCTGCCAAAGTTCACCTCGGCACTCGTCACCAAATGCATTGCTTTTGCGCCCCAGGACTATGCCCCCGACCGGTCCGTCAACTTGGGCGCTAACACCACTTGGATCGCGGCACAGCCCAACCAACCCGAGACCGCTTACGCGCCTGTCCAAGCCGTGGTGGCCGATATCGCCACGCGTTTGCTCGAAGGGTTCCACGACATTGCCACGGCCATTGCCGTCCGTTCACTCATTCACTCGCCTCCAGCAAGTGCCCTTGGCAGTGCCTCACCCTTGGGCCCCGACGCCCTCGTGGCCGGTGGTACTGCCACAGGCTCATCCACAGCCACGGGCGGATCGCCCAACTCGCCGCTCGCCATGGGCACCGCCGCACTTGCCTCGGCCATGCAACAAACCACAGCATCCATGATGCAGTCCAACGAGCAAAAGCTCCGCAAACGCGCTCCGGGCCGTGCCGCCAAACTCGTGGCCGATCTGCTCTTGCTTGCCGGCAAATTGCCCGCGGCCATTGACAAGTACCTCGAGGCCATGGATGCCGCAAAGGCCAACACGGACACGTTGTGGCTTGCCGCCAGCATGGACGGCCTGTACACGGCCATGTTAACACTGAGGGCGCTCATGCCCCGAGCACATGACGAATTGCCCTCGTTACCGCTGATTGTGCGCGAATGGCTCAAAGCCGCAGGCGTACCGGAAGTCGACATCAAGTTTCGCGAAGTCATCGGGCTGTACGAGCGTGCAGATGCGCCCGTGCTTGCGGCCCATGTTGCCCTGCGTGTCGCACCCATCTTGATTGGCGGTTTGGGCTCTGGCCCGCCTCGGCTCGTGCCAGGCCACTCACGCATGGATGCCCTGGCGCTTGTCACGCAGGCCATGGCCAATGCAGTGGCCGACTGCATCTCACCACGCACGCAGCTCGACTTGAGCTTGCGCGCGGCGGCCCTGTGCGCACGCCTCGGGTTTGCCCGCAAGCAAGCCATGTGCTTGACACTGGCGGTGCGTGCCATGATTGCCGTGCTGACGCAGGCCACCACGGCCAGGATCGATCCCTTGACGCAGTATCATGTCATGGACAGGCTCGCAAACTTGTACGGCTTGCTCACAGTGGACGTGGTTGGGTGGCCCAATGTTCAGACTCTGGTTTTGGATGTGTGCATTCAGTTGGCAGATGCAGTCGAGGATCCCGGCGCGTTGACCAGGTTGATTGTGCGGTGTTTTCAGAGGTTGCAGAGCATGTTGAGCATGGATGGCATGTTGGACATTGTGGCGCGGTTGCAGAGGGCCAGCAAGGGAGGTGGGGGTCCAGTGAGTGCATCATCGCCGACAGCGCTCGGGGACGCGTCAGGTATGAGCATGGGCGAGGGAGCACCAACGGCGAGGCAGTTTGGATTTTTGAAGGAAATGACCATTGTCCCGTACGTGTCCTCGTTCCTCCATTTTTTTTTTAAAAAATTCTTCCCGAGATCGAGTCGCTCACATTTTCTGCTCAAGTACCACACAGACCACCGCCCGATCTCATTGTCCACAAACGCCCCTCCACCTCGGCATCCACGGAAAAGGACCCCTTCCTGTACTCTGCGTTTTCGTCCAAATCTACCGCCACGCCCGCCACCACGACGCTGGTCGCCACGGAACCAATAGCATTCACGGTGCATCTCATCAACCCCTTCCAATTTGCCGTCACTCTCGAGTCGCTCTCATTGCTTGCCGCACCCGACGACTCGTCCGGCCTCGTGCCCGATCCAATCACCATCACACTCCCCGCCATGGCCACACATGTCGCTGTGACGCTGCGCGGAACACCCACACACCCGGGCACGCTCAAGCTCGCGGGTATTGCATTCTACATTTTTGGCGTGCGCGAACAGTGTACCTTGTCGGCTGCCACCACCAAGGAGCCTCGTCCACCATCGGTGGGTCGGCCGGGGTTCGCAAAAACAAGATGACGAGCGGCGTGGACGCCATTCTTGCGCCAACGTCGTCGTTGTCGTCGTCCAACTCGCGGCCACACTCGCCCACAACTACCTCGGCAACAACAAGTGCCATGGCCACTTTGGACTTTGTGGTGATCCCGGCCCTGCCACTGGTGCGCGTGCGGCCCGCTGGCGCCGCGCATCGGCATTTGATGCTGCTCGCGGGCCAACAGTCGCGCGACCTGGCGCTGCATCTGACCAACACGAGCCCAAGCAGTTTGCCTGTGACTTGCCTGGCGGTCCAGTTTTCAGACATTGCCGGACCTGAAGCGGCGGCCGAAGCGGTTGACGAGTCGGATCCCGTGGCCGTGCACGACGCCGACAAGTACGACGTAACCCATGCCGTGATGCGTGTTGCGCTTGGGTCACAGGTTCCTGAGAAGGTGCCTGGCGGAGGCACAGTGGTCAAGGTACCGCTTGATGTGTTTGGCAAGCGCCATCAGGTCGGCGTCAATGTGTTGGTCGAGTACGGCGTCCAGGGTGTCGAATATGTCCGTCGGGCAGTCGCAAGGGTCGGCGTGAGTGTGACGGCAAGTGTACATGTGGTCAATGTGGACGTGACACGTGACGCGGAGGCGCCGAGCGCAGGCGTGGGATGGGTCCGGGTCGGGGTGGATGTGGCGAACGAGTACAATGTGCCCATTACGGTGCGCATGCACAAGAACGACAAAGAGGAAGAGGCGAGTGCAAGGATCCAGCCCGGGTCCACACGCAGGCTCGTCGTGCGTGTGCCGCAGTGTACGCTAAGCGAGGGCGAGCTCACGGCCAACGTGCCCGAAATTAAGGCCAAGCAGTTTGTCATGACAAAGCACGGCAAGAGGCACGCAGATTATCGTGAGCGGGTCATGGCGTTTTGGCTGAGGGAGTATTTGACCTCGCTTATGAGCGCGACGTGGGAATCTGTCCGTTTCACATTTTTTTTTCTTTTCTTGCATTCGGTTGGTGACACTGACTGTCAATCATCGTATGTAGGACGACGGGCGTGTCGGCATCCTGGACCTGTCGACCATGCGCCTGCTGCCGGGCCACATTCCAATCCTATGGGAACAATCCATTGATGTGCGGCTCGCTTCGGTGTGTATTCCGGATCCGGTGCGCGCGCCGCACGTGCATCAAGTGACACTGGCCGTCAAGAACCATGCGCAGGTGCCGCAAAGTTTCTTGGTCCAAGTCCAGCCCGACGAGCTCGCGCTGGTGCGCTTGTTGGGCCACGGCGTGGCAACCTTGAGTGAGGTGCCTGGGTTGGAGTCGAGGGAGGTCAAGTGGAAGGTGTTGGTGATTGGGAGCAGCAATCCTGAGGCAGAGGAGCACGACAAGGCCGCGGGACAGTCGTGGACGCTCTTGTGTCACGTTACGCGGGTGGCAAGTGAGCATCCGTTGGTGCATGTCACAAGGGTCGAGGTTGGTGGAGCGGCATGAGGCCCATCGAAGATGTTGGGTCCATGTCTTTAGGAGAAGTTTTTTTTTTTTGAATTGAATAGACACCTGTCTCGCGCCAGGGTATTTACATATGAATATCCAATGGGTCGTTGTGGGAAGTTGAAGGCTGACTTTGGGCTGCTTGAGCCTGCCCTCATCGGCCAAGACCGCCGTCCTCTTTCGCGTTTTTGTGCACAGCATCGAGAAACGGGTCTGGCGAATCGTGTAAGATTACCCGTGATGTGACGAAGTTGCCTGGAATCTGGGACGGCGTGATTTGGTGCTGGACCAATCCTGGCTCATGTCGTACAATGTCTCGCAATTGAAATGAATTAGGACATTGGATTGCCTGGTTGTTCACAATGATAGAATCAGGCAGAATTTCATTCCATGCGTCGCCAATGAGAGCGAATCGACGGAAGTCCTCGTGGCGAAAGGTTTTGAAAAGGAGCACATATATAACAGTCAACGAAGGTAATACATAAACGATGCTTCCCGCTGCCGAATCACTGTTTCCTTGTCTACATAGACATTCAGTAGCCACTTATTGCACTTTTCGACGCAATTGTCACGCGTGATACCCTCCTCAGCTGCCATTGAGCCAAAATACGGAACAAGATGCGCCGCTGCGACGAATTGGTCGAGCCCAATGACACCAAGGCGGTCCTTGGACAGAATCGGCACACCGCTTGTACCCTCTGTGAGAAGATAGCGTTGGAGGGGTGGGCCACTTCCTGACGTGAATCGAGTGAAGTAGCGGCCAAAGCTGACGAGATACTGGACAGGGCGAGAGGCGTGGACGGCGTCGATTGTTGGAAAGTAGTCAAAGCGCAAGAACAGATGGGGAAGGAACACAGATTTGGTGTTGTTGAGGTTGTCAATCTGCAAATGAAATCAAGTGGCTGGTCAGAACATAAATCATGTGCATGGAAACAGGTTGCGAGCATGTGTAGATGTACAATTGCAAAATCACGTCGGACATGTCCATGAAACGTGGTGACGCGACCAAAAATGGTTTCCTCGACCACGGCTTGGGCCACGTTGCTCCATCGATCGATTACGAGCTTTTCGGCAGGAGCAATCTGCGAGTTTGGTGGAAAAAAAAGTGGGAGCAAAGGATGTGGTGGCAGTGTGAGCAACACAACAGAGAACCAAGCAAAATGAGACGCACATTGTGGATTCGATAGCGTAGAGTCTCTTCAACGTCACGGGCACTGAAGTCCCCAAATGGACGTTGCCTGCAAATGACATTTAGTCAGCAAAGTGTGGGAAGAACTGGCCATTCAAAAATGAGAAACATACTCAATCGCCGTCATGACATATTCTCCAAACAACCGCCGTAATCCCTTGAGATCAGCAAAACGAGCTTCGAGATCCGCAAGCGCATCCCACGCTGGCCCACGGCGTGCTCGGAGCTTGGTGAACAGCGACCATGCATGGCGATTCTCACCAAGGATTTCGCCGACAGAGGTGGCGGAATTTTGGGTTGGGGAAGAATCCTCGTCATCTGAGCAATCGGGTAACGAGCAGTTGTTGGATGCTTGATATTTGGCTGAGGCTGGCGGAAGTGATGGGCAGCGCGGGTCATTCGCCATTGACCCAGACCGGACATCTTCCACGTGATGAAGGATTGCTCGAGCGGCAGGTCCCCAGTTACGATGGTTGACAAGGTGTGGATGGTAAAGAGCCAGGTGGGTGAATTGCGCACAGAATGCATCGTATGCGATGACGCGGTCAAAAGAAGCAGTCTCAAGGCTGCCTCGGCCATTTGTGCGTTTCGAGGGTGCCTTGACGGCGGTTTTATGAAGAAGCTCGACGTGCAATGCGGTTGTTGTGCCATGTGTTGTACCAAAGCGGATGGTCGACGGCGAGAAATGATTGATCATGTGAAAGGTGACTGCTTGAGGGACTGCAGTGTCAAATGCATTGAAGTATTCGGGAACGAGAAAGAAGAAGTGGTCAAGCTCGTCGTCGAGTTGGGCAAGCATGGTTGACGTGATGTGCCGCGCACGGGAGAGGTGCATGAGTGTCGCAAAGGAAGTGAAGATGCCGACGACAATCATGTTGATAGTGGCCGCATTTTCGCCGTCAAAGAAGTCGACAAGAATCAATGGGAACACCTAAATGATGGTTGGTTGTGTTATGTGTCAGTAGGGAGGGAACGAGATGGACAGCCTGGCACAAGCAGCCGTACGCAAGCCAGGGAATGCCACTCGGCACCAGTAAGCATGGTGAAGTCCGAAATCGATAAGGCACGAAGAGCACTGGCTGTGCACATGGGAACAGCATGAAGTCGGCCGAACAACTTCTTGCGCACGGCAGTCCGATTGGAACAGAGCGTGGCAAGTACTCCACAGAGATGCCGCCCAAAAACGCCAATCAAGAGCTGATGCAAGTCGTCTGTGGTAAAGGCGTTGTAAATGTTGAAGTTTGGAAGATCCCAGAAAGCAGACTACATGCAAATCAAAAACGGCCGTCAGAATTGACACTGACAAGAGAGACAAGTAAATGATTGGCACATACCCACACGCTCAAATGAATGCCATCGTCCATCTCTTGCTTTTCGACTGCTGCTTTGGTCACCATGCCTGAATGTGCAACTCCATATAGGTCCTTGACGTCGGTCATTTCGCGTGCTTGAACATGCTGGCAACGCATCACAAATGATTCGGCCTTTGTTGGACAGATAGGACATGCACGGTTTTGCTTGGTAAGGCCCACAAGGGCAAGCTCGGGAAGGTCGGCAATGTAAAGAAGAAGGTGCGGATGCGCCATGTAGTAATTGCCGTTTGGGAAGCGCATGGGCGTGCCGCTAAATGAATGAAATCATGATGGCAACTGTAAGCGAGTGACTGTGGCAGGTTGAAATGAAAAGTGAGTAGTCGAACCTCGTGCAGGCATCAATGAAGTCGCTTTTGCCGAAAAACAAGTGGCGAAGGGCCTTGTGAAACACCTCCTTGTTGATATGAGATGCATCAGACATGATGGAAACGTCGATGTGCTCTTCTGCCGGTTGCACGAGATATCCAACCAAGACAGCGGCCCCAGTACTTGGGCTGGCTCGAGCTTCAGACGAATGCATTGCACAGGAGAGGTATATCGGCCACAGAGAGCGGCGGTTGAACACCTGAACGATGTGGCGGCGGCAACTGAATATTGAGAGGGATTCAGGACAGAAACAAACAGATCAGACATGGAGAGAACATACAACACTCTTGTCGGAAGATAGGACAAGTGGGACAAGGACATGGCCAATGGGAAGCAGTTTGAGAGCTTCCGCCCACGCGTCGCCGGTCTTGATGTCACTGAAAACGCGCTCAAGGCCACTTGGAGTGGAGCGCAAGTGAACCTCGGGCTCCATGGAGAGTTGCGTGGCAAGATGCGGAAGGGAGACAATAGTGCGAACACAGGCAAGGAGATCACGGAAGTAGAATGTGTATTCGCGCCCGTGCTCGTCCTTGAAAGTCACCTTGTTGCCGAGGAGAGCAAAACTCGACTCCATGATAAGCTTTCGACTTTGGGTTGGCGACAAGATTTCGGATGCACGGTCGGGCATTTGCGCCATGAGTAAGTTGTTGAGAGCAAGCGCTTGCGCATCGGAGAGTCGAGCCTCCACGTGCATGAAATAGGCGAGCTCGAAGGAAAATAGACTGGGGAATGGGTGGAAAGGCGGTAGATGTGGATCTGGAGGCTCGGGAATGACCTCGTCTGGGATGATTGAAGGGTCGAGTGGTGTGGGAGGATGGCAATCTGAGGCGAAGAATTTCCCTATTGGTGTGGTGTGCATGTCTTAGTACCATTGCCAGTCAATTGGGGGTGATTTGACGCACCCGCTTCGTCATAGCGAAAGCCTCGAATTTCAATGCCAGGGCGGGTGTTTTGGCCAGGGTCGGTGTCAACGTCCATCACTGACGGGTCGGGGGCAGAGTCGGACACATTCCGATCGTCGGGCATGTTTCGTAGGCGAAAGTCAGGCTCCGGATCGGGAGGCGGACCATCAGGAAAGTCAGGAGGTATGAAATCGGGGTCGTGGCCGTCACGGAAAACGCTCGTCGGTACTTGGTTGCTGGCGCCAAACTCATCCACACATGTGCCGCCTCGCCAATGGCCCTGGTGAATCTTGCGGCCGTGGGCAGATTTGAATCGACAAATGCAGAGTCCACACGGGTACGGGTATGTTTTTGGATCTTGCTGCTGAATTGTGCGGCGCGGTGACATGTTGACTTTGGAGCTGGATAGAAGAAGACGGTCGCTTTCAGTACTCGGTATGATACCCTGGTTTTCATAGCAGACGTGGCCAGGCGTGAGCCAGGCTCAGGCGGAGCGGAGGGTTCAGCAGCGCATTTATACTGTCACGAGCGGCAAGTCCATTCTTGTGCACTGGTACATTGTCCGAGTCGAATCTTTCTGAATGCTCCATGATCGAGGTAGATTTACCATGCCCGGAGCCGCTGACGTCATGCATGAGTGGCGATGCACATCAAACTGCGCATGAGGATGCGGTGCCGGTCCATTTCATGTACGTATGCCTGCAAGACCCCATTGAAACAGTGCGCCCGTATATTTGTCACATGTAACGGACGAAATGCTGGACTAAATCTCCTCATTTGTCGGTATCGCGTCAAATTGCCCACAATTGCCTCAAATGTTCGCACCTTCCACGCTTCTTTCGCGTTGCATAGAACAGTCACCGCATGCGTGTCGCGTGCACTTCGGTTGTCCGCAAGCTCACTTTCGTTTTATTACGCTGCAAACGGTCGGCAAGGCCCATGCGCCATGTATGTCGGAAACGTTTTCGTTGCACCTGAGAGAAACCGAAGCAAAAGATACAAATGGTCCCCCCCCCCCCCCGCAACATTCACCGCCCAACGGTTTCATGGATTCTGAGTTCAGTAGCCACCATCGCAATTCCTGCTCACGACCACCGTCTAAAACAATGGATCGCATGAATAGTTTCTTGGCTGCCTTCGGTCAGCTCTCCGACGCCGAACGCCAACAGCTGTTCGCCCAATTCAGCCCTCCGCAGACATCCCAGCTGTCGTCGGATCCCATCGGCCTCGAGCCGGCAGCACTCGCTTCGTCTCCTTTCAGCACTGCGCTCGACCACTCGTCCCCAGCCCTACTTTCGTCCCCTCTCAACCATACCGCGCGCTATTCGTCGCCCACAACTCGCATCTCGACGCCTGCCACGACACCCTCAGTGCAGCAACAAGTCACGGCACCTCTCTTAGAGCTTATTCCCAGGACCCCTGGCCCTCGCCCAGCTACTCTTCGTCCCGCGCCTCGCTCGGCCGCGTCCGTTGGTAATCCAACTGTCACCGCGCGGCCTTCCATCGCCCACCCCAATGTCACCATGCAGTCTGAGGCTGTGGATGTGACCGCAACACACACGCCCGCTCCACAACCGAAGCCAGGCCGCAAGTTCTCCAATCTTAGCGACGCGATTGCCACCATGACGCCAGATCAGGTCAATCAAGCCGTTCAGTCGTCCAAGCGCTCCCTGGAAGAGGTGCAAATGCCGCCTGCGCCTGTCAAGAAGTCGCGGAAGAACGAGCCCGAGTTTGATGGCGACATCGTCATCGATAAGAAAGAGGCCAGCAAGTGGGATGGTGACGTGTCCAGGCACATCCGCGCCCGGCTCGTTGCTATGCTCCCAACGGACTTCAACTCGGCGGTGCGGGTCCTGTATGCGGTGTCTGGTGTCAAGGAAGGGTACTTGACCCTGACAAAGGTATGTATTACTGCCACACTCTTCCAGTTTGGTTTATCATTCATCCACTCATGTGTAACTGCACTTGCACAGTACCTCACGTTGCTCGAACGAGCCAAGGTGGCATTGCAAGCCCGCAAGGTCTCTGCCGCCCAATCCGCCCTGGCTCAGAAGGAATTGCTGCCCGGGGCTGAGGCGCTCATTAACGACCTGGATGGCGCCAGCTGCGCCACCGATTCTGTTTTCCTCAAGTTCTCTGCGGCCCGAGACGACTGGGCCACTATCGCCATGGTCTCCTGGGATGACAAGGATGGTGCACAAGTTGCCACCGCTCGGCCAATCTTTGTGCAGTATGTGGCCAACATCGTCACACACAGGAGTGCGTTCCATAAGCTTATCCTCATGCTTCTCTAATTGGTGACTAATCTCGATGGGCACATGATTCAGCTGCCAAGTTGGCCGAGTCGATGTCGGCACAGCTTATCGCTGCGAACAAATTGGCCAACGTCTCGCAAGCCGCGTACGTCCCGTCCCCTCTCGTCCAAGATCGCCTCCCGCAGATTTTGGCCACGTGTGTAGTGATGGTATGTCTGCATTTGCACGTCATACTGATTGCCAGTGTTTAGCTTGCTCATTTTCGTACCTCACTTTTCTTGTTTGCCAGTTTTTGTCCGGCTTCAAGCAATCACTCCCCATGTTGTCCACGCTCCGCAACATGTGGGATGGGACGAAGCATGGCGACACCAAGACTGCCGCAATCGCAGCGTACTTTGCGGCAAACCCGTCCGACCCCGTGCTGGACGCATTGGTGGATGGTTTGCGCCCGCATTTCGTCCTTCTCGACGCCAATGCCACAGCAGTTTGTGCGTGGCAAGGGTCAGCGGCGGTTGAGCAAGGGCAAGGGCAGGGGCAAGGGCAAGTGCAGGGGCAAGGGCAAGTGCAGGGGCAAGGGCAGCAAGGGCGAGGGCAGGTGGATGGAGAGCAGGCGGCGGGTGCGGTGGGTGACGAGGAGTGAAGTAATGGTCTGATCGTTTGGTGTTTTGTGTGTTTCTGTTCAATATTGTATTTATATTGTGTATTGTACGATTAATGAATTTTGTGTCCTTTATAACCAAAGCTCGCATTGATTGGGGTTGCATGATCGGATGAAGTTACCAAGAATTTTGAGGGATTCGCTTGGTTACATTGGTAGAAATGAGTGGGCATTCTCAACAAATTGGAGAGAATCGTCCCGGATGGGTCACAGGCCACGATGCATAATGACCTGCTATTGCTTCGAATCCCAAACAATTGTTGATGTCACATTCGGCCCCATTGCGGACAATTCCTGCCGATGCCACCAAAAAAAAGACATTGAACAGAATGTCACAGCATTGTCGTGAATCTATGATCGATCGCCACATTAGCTGCTATTGTGCGACATGGCGCTCAATTGCGCCGAATGCTTGCCTAACCCGATTCCCGATGCATGAATACTCCCTTATGCTCGCCGCGACAGTACACTTTGCCACAAAGGTCCAAATGGTCAATCGCATTAATGACGAGACAAGGACGAGAACCACAAAGAGGAAGACAAGGTGGGCGGGTCATAAAAGATTGCAGAGAGAAAGCGTGGTGGGTGGGGGGGGGGGCAACTGTACAAACATTCGACATGGGCAAACAAACAAAAGCAAAGTCCAAGGTGGGCACACAACCAACGGAAAAGAAAAATGAGGGGGAAAAAACGACAAAATTGCCAAGTGACAAGATGATCCAAGTGTTGGCGGCGGCGTCAAGCAACAGCGGGCAGCACGGCGACAGATATCAATGCGTGGAGGGAAGAGAGGTGTGCGTATGCGGGCAGAGTGGAAGGAGAAACGAGCAAGTCAGTCTTTAGAAAAAGCAGGAGAGAAGAACGAAAATCAAGTGCAGGCTGTCGGATGGAGGAAGAAAACCGGATTGAGATCGGCGCAGGGTAAAAAGTATACACGGAGAGCTGGCTGGGGTTTGGGAAAGCGGGCGGGAATAATAAATAATGAATAAATAGATGAGGGGGAGTGGTGGAGAAGGCAGGGAATCACGCAAACAGCCAAGATAAAGCTCATGCAGCAGCTACTCCTGACAACGACTGCTGCTGTCCCTGCTGCGACTGTGCTTGCTACTGCTGTTGCTGTGACCACCCGACGCCATCCCCACCATGCGCGGCCGCTGCGCCTCCGCCGCCCGTTACCACCAATCTGGCCACCTCCGGATCCGACATGATGCACTTGAAGAATTTCTTGAACTCGAGCGGATCGCCCTTGCGCCGCATAAACAACACAAGCCAGATATCCCTTGTTGGGCCGACGGCCTGGATGCGAATGTCGCCCGACAGTCGGCACCGCCGTGAATCCACCGTGGTAAATGCCAAATGACATGTGGAATCTTCGTCGACTTGAAGGGTTGAGCACTTTGTGACAAAGCGATGAAGGGAGTTTGCCAGTGCTGCGTGCAACACGGGCGGGGGCTGTTGCGTAAAGAAGCGCGTGAGGCGGGTGGAAGGCGAGAACTCGGACCCGAGTGCGCCAGCGGCCGTGGTGGCCGTGCCGCCCACGTGAAACTGTTGCGACGCAGGAACTTGTTGCGAGTGCGGATGGTGCTGCTGCGACATGCTGCCGACAATGTGTGTGGCCACGACGGGCTGTGAGAACCAGGCAATGGGATCGTGGGCGCCCAAACTTGTAGCATCGCCCGTGGCCGCAGATGATGGATGTACATGCGTGCCGAGCGAAATGTCGTCGGGTTGCGAAAAGGATACAAAGTATGGTGCGTTGGCCACAACGCCCGCCGAATCCAAATCCTCGCCCGCACTTTCCAACCGTGCCTTGAGCTTGTCCATGAGCAGTGGGACATCACAGCACCGTCCATCATCGCCGTACAATCGGTTGGCCTGCGTTGTCCAAGGGTCCGTGGCCACCTTTGCAAGCCGCATGCGCAGTGGTGGTAGATGTAACATGCCGAGAATCAGCCTGCGCGCCTCTGGGTCCATGGTTTGCCATGCGCCCTGCAGCTGGCAGTCGTTGTTGTAGTGCGCGGCAACAAACTGGATAAATTCGGGACTGTTTGTTGTGGGCTCGTCCCAAAGCGAGCACCCATTGAGTAGGACGTAAAGGATGACGCCCATGGACCAGACGTCGGCAAGCTCGCCATCGTATTTGCATTGGGCGACTTCGGGTGCCAGGTACGGTGGCGACCCGCAGGGCGTTGTGAGGACCCGGCGCTTGTTTTTGTACTTGTAGACGGTGGCCAGGCCAAAATCGCTGAGTTTGAGGTTGCCTTGTTCGTCGAGAAGCATGTTCTAAGTGATTGTTCATGACTCAATGAGTAAGTGAGTGTGACCCAAAGGTGGGACATGAAAGCAACATACTTCGGGTTTCAGGTCGCGATGTGCGACGCCTCGAGAGTGCAGGTAAACGGCGGCATTAACGAGTTGACGAAAGTAGAAATGCGAGAGTTCTTCATCGAGTCCAACGTCGGGAACTGTGAACCAGAAAAGATGGATTAATTCCCTCGCATAAAGCAAAAAGTGAGGAAAAGAAGACAGTACCAATTTTGTCAAACAGCTCGCCACCGGCGGCTAGCTCCATCATCAAAAACACAAACCTTGAATCCTCGTAATGATCGTACAGCCGAATGACATTGTGATGGTTAAGTGCCTTGTGAATGTCGAGCTCCTTTTTCATGCGCTTGATGGTGGACACGGGGACATAGTGTTTCCCGTCATCGGCAAGCTGCAGGGTTTCCTTGCCCATGATTTTCACGGCAATGCGTTCCATCGTCATTGGGTTGACAGCAATTTTGACTCTGGAGTATTTGTGTGTGTGTCAAAGTGAGTGGGGGAAAGTAACTGGAAGGAAGGCCAACACTAATCGATGGAAATACGCACTTGCCGTAGGTGCCCTCGCCAATGGTTTCCTTGAGGGCAAAACCTCGGACCATGGCGCCATGCAAGGTTCCTTGGAAGGGGATGCTCGAGTCTGGGAGCAGTTGGCTGCCACTGCCGCTTTGTTCGAGCTGCTGCGGGTCGGTTTGCGTGTCGGAGTACAGGTGCGCCATACTGATGGTAGATCTCGTTGCGATGGATTGATTTGGATGTGGCGCAAGATACAAATAAGGAATGAACCAATCGAGGGAATGGAGACAGTAACACTTAAGGCTGAGTTGAAGATGTATCTTGTGGGCGGTGCGGTGTGTACGAGGCGAGGTGAGTGGGAACGTTGCAGTTGGTGGGATTGAAGCGGTATTCGGCTGCCAAAGAGAAGAAGGGGTGGTTGAGGGGGAGCCGATCACGCAGGAGACTGCTTTGGCGGCAAGGTCGGCGGATGAGAGGGGTCGGCAGCCTTGTGCAATGGGATGTGAGAGAGAGTTCGGAATGAATGCAGCGGGTGCCTTTGGTGGAATGCATGGATCCATTCATTGTCTCGCGGGGATTGATCTCTTTATAACTTTCACAAATGACTCTACTCTTTGGCGCCAAAAGTGATCGACACCGAGCCGAACGCCAACACGAAGTCCATCAACCGACTCTTGGCCACGTTCGACCATAAAGCATTATAAACATTAAGACATTCCATTACACCATGTCACTGCAAGCCCTGTATCAGCAACGCCAGCGTGAGCGTGGTGATGAGTCGAAAAATCTCGGTACGCCTCGCTTTCCACCGCCACCGTGTCAACACCTTCAGCATGGAGAGCCAGCAAGCACAAGTGGACCAGAACACGTGGCCGAAGCATGCTCCAACCCGAATGGGATGACACTTGGTCATAGAAGTATTTACTTATGATCATACATCGCCATGATGGCGCACATACAGACGCTGCGTGGAAACAAGCTGGTGCTGCCTTTACCAACGCGGCCCTCGGTGCCCACGCGCACGTCACGGCGAGCTGTGCCCCATTGAAGAACAACCAGGCCGAAGTATTGGCCGTCACGCAGGTCGTTCGGCAGCAGATTCAAGAGCTCGATTCGTGCGTCACGGCATGGACGGGGCTGCTGAGCGAGATCAATCAGGTGTTTATGGAGCTGGGCGATTTGGAGCATTACGCGGCCGTGATTGCACGACAAGCGCTTGTGGTCGAGTCGGTTGTGGAGACCATTGTGGACCGCAGGCAACACGGGCACGGGCACGGTCACAGTCACAGTGACAGTTGCAGTCGCAGTCAGGGTGACCAAGCAGAAGGGCAGCAAGAGCCGCCCCCTGCAGCTGGCAACTTGAATGTACAATGAATGAATATGAATACACCAGGAATCCATTCACTTGGAGGAACATATACCTTTGTATGATGTTTAGGTCGATCGCGCTTGCAGAAACGCACGAGGCCGGTCGTTGGATTCGCCATCAAGGATTTGATTAATTGTAACATATTTTTTAATGAATGGACGGCCGTTGAATCCAAAGTGACGCTCAGCATCTTCGCCACTGCAAGCAACTCTTGACTGCCATCGCCACACATCTCGCCTTGCCCTTGCCGGCTCCTTGTTGGCACTTTCACTCCTCCAGTCACCATCGGCCACTGTGTTGCCGCCCATCCCCACCCGGCCCCCCATCGCGCTCAACACCAACCCACCGCCACACGCACACCCACACGCACATCTCGCACACATACCAACCACCACTTCGTACAACCACGGCCCTTTTGCATCTCGACTGCACTGCCTCGGCCGTCCATTCCTTTTGCTTGATTGCTTGATTGCTTGCTTCCATAGCGAGGTTGCCTTCTGCCGCGGCTGCTCTGCCCACACCTCGCCACTGGCCTTGTTCTGCTGCCTTGTCTTTTTCGGGCCAATCCACTCCAGTCCATGCCCGTGCTCTGTGCCCGTGGCTACCTGGATCCCTCAAACACCACATTCAACGCCAACGTCGCTCCGTTTTCTGCGCTCCTTCATCCGCATCAAGTTGATTCACCATGGACGGCGATCGCATGTATGTCCGTTGCACTTCTCCAAGCTTTGCATGTTAATCCCAAGTAACTGGATGTTCCATCACAGGCTCAACCTCTACATCTTCGACTACTGTCGAAAGCGCAACTACACGGCCACCGCCCTGTGCTTTTACAACGAAGTCCTTGCCTCGGACCCGGCCTCCTCATCCGCCGCCCATCCACCGGCCGACACGGCCAGCAATCCCGGCGGCACTCCCGCGGCCGGCACACACCCGCGCGTCTCTGAATTCTCGCAAATTCCGCCCGTATCCATTCCCATCGACTCGCCCGATGGCGGATTCCTTTACGAATGGTGGACCGTGTTTTGGGACATGTTCAAGGCACGCACAATGTCGGGGGGATCCAGAGAGGCCTTGGTTTTCTTTGAGGTGTGTTGTTTGCACACTACTTGTGTCAGTTTCGTGTCCTTGTGATATGATCTCACCCTGCTTGCTGTTCAGCATCAAACGAAAAAGGCCCAGCTCGAAAAGGAGCAGCGTTTGTTGCAGCTCCAGATGCAGTCGCAGGCAGCCATGAGCGGTGCCAACGGCGGGTCCATGCCGGGTCAACCAGGTATTCCTTGTCATGATGCTTTTCCTTGGCGCTCCCATTGTGCAACCGACATCTGACTCGACACCCTATCCATTTCATTATCCATAGGCAGCCTCGCAGGCACCCCGCCCAACGCCCACGTCCCCATGCCAGGCATGCCCGCGAACGCCGCAGCCGCCATGCAACAGCAACACCAACACGCAATGGCCGCTCAAGCACACGCGCAGCAAATGGCCATGACGCGCGCGCAATCCGTCATGTCGAATGCGGGCGGCAACCCTCCCACGCCTGCGCAAATGCCCATGCACCTCATCAACGGCCAAGTCCAACAACAGGCCACGGGTGGCGCCGGCGGAGGTAATCCGGGCCAAGTCATCATGCGGCCCGACGGCACGCTTGCCATCCAGCAGCAAGCGGGTGCACCGGCGGCCGTGCAAGGTTCCGGCATGTATGCCCCCGGGGCAACCCCGGGACCCATGACCCCGCAGACCATGGCGCATCCGCTGCCGATCCAGGCACAGTTGCAGCAGCAGCAGCAGCCCGCACCGGATACTGCGAGCGGCAACTCGCAATCTGCAGGCGGCGCCATCAATTCGTCAGCCGTCATTTCCCCGCAGCTGCAGACGGCCTTGTTCACGCAAGCAATGACCGAACTTGGCTTCAATGGCCGCGACACAAAGACCTTGACGGATGACGAAAAGTCCCGTGTGCTGGCCAATATGCAGGCCAGGTTGAGCAAGTTGACGGCCAGCGGCACGCCATTGAGCGTCTTGAATCAGCAAGTGATTGGTGCGCAGCAGCAGCAAGGAGGGGTGCGGCCACAGATGCAAGGTGGGCCCGGGCAGATGCAGCAGCCGCAGATGCAAATGCAAATGCAGCAGCAACAACAACAGCAGCAAATGCAAATGCAGATGCAGATGCAAGGTGGTGTGCGACCGCCCCAAATGCAAGGTCAGCAGCAGCCCATGATGGCGCCGCCGGGCATGATTCCCGGCGGCCCAGGCCAGCAACAGCAACAGCCCGGCCAACCGATCCCGGGCCAGTCGCCGCAACTCGCCCAACAAAGACTCGCGATTCAGCAACAACAACAAGGCCCCAACTCTGCCGCCGCAGTATCCGCCGGACGCATGCGTCAGGGCAATTCGGTTGGCCCCATGTCTGCGCCGACCCCACCGCCAGGCGACCAGCAACCAGGGCAAGCACCTACACGCAAGCGCCAGCGCAACGACGGCACGTTTACCATGAGCCCGAGCCCGACCATGGCGCACGCGCAGCTGTTTGCGCACCAGCAGCAGGTTGTTCAGGGCGCCAATGCCGCGCTCCAGCAACAGATTGCCGCCCAGCAGCAACAGCAGCAGCAAGCCATGGCCATGCAGCAGCAGCAGGGCGGCACCCCCGTGCCCAACCAGCTCACGGGCACGCCGCAGCTCATGTCGCCGCCACCACAGGGCAATCCCGCAGGCCCGCCGCCACCCGGCGGGGTTGCAGCCAATGGCACTGGCGGCGGCGGCGCCGGGGCCGCGGGCGTCACGCAAGCCACGCTGCAGCAATTCGGGGCGCTGCCATTTGCGGTGCCTCCAGGCATGAACCAAGCGCAAGTGCAGGCGTTGCAGCAGCGGCACACGCGGTACGAGCAGTTGATTGTTCAAGCAAAGATCAACAATGTGCAGCTGTCGCATTTTGAGCAAAACATGTTACGCGAGCACCACAAGTTTCTCGAACAAACCCATATCCAGCTGCGCGGTGGCGTGCCGCTTGCTCCGGGGCAGGTGCAGCAGCAGGGCGGGTTGATGAGTCCACAGCTCCAGCAACAACAGCAGCAGCAACAGCAGCAGCAGATGGGCATGATGCAGCAGCAGGGCCAAGGGCAAGCCGCGGGCCAGCAGCCCACGATGCAGATGCAGCAGCAGCAGCAAGCCATGATGCAGCAGCAAGGAGGTACCGGTGTCCGGCCTCCACAAATGCAACCTGGTATGGTGCAGCCGGGCCAGCACAGCAACCGGGCCTGATGCAGCAGCCGTTTCCTGCGAATCCCGCCTTGAACGGCGGCGCGCAGCAACCGCTTGCAGGACCCGCCGTCAATGTCCCGCAGCAGCAGCAACAACAACAACAACAACAACAACAACCGCCGCCGCCCGCAAGCACAAATCCGTCGTCGTCCGCCGCATCGCTCACGTCTGCGCCACCCGCTGCTACAGGTGCAACGGCACAGGCAGCAAATGCCGCCGCCAATGCCAATGCCAATGCCCTCTCGGCCAATAGTCTGTTTGGTGGGCCAGGCGGCGACATGGATGCGCTGCAAATGTTCATGGACAATGACGACCTGACTGGCTTTCTCGACAATGTCAATGACATTTTTGATACCCCAGGCATGTCGAGCGGGTTAGGCGGGCTCGATGGTGGGGCAGGCGGCAACGGCGGGGCAGGTGGTGGCGGTGCAGGGGGCGGGCCGGGTGCTGGTACCGCTGGCTCGTCGGCATTGGTGCTTCGGGCGGCTCTGTCGGGACAGCAGAACAAGCTGGTCGCCTGTGACGTCCATGCCATGGGTAGGATGCTCGTGTCTGGGTCGCAGGATCGCAAGGTGATTGTGTGGTCAGTAAGAGGAGCAGGCAGTGACGTGAATGTGGACATGCACTGCGTGTTGGAGAATTTCGGCGGGCAGTTGACGTGTTTACGGTTTGCGGGCGATCATTTGTTGACGACCGGATTCGATCAGCTTGTCCGTGCGTACCGTGTCAAGGACCCACGAGCTGCCGCAGGAGGGGCGGGCGGCGCTGGTGACGCGGGGGCCGGCAATAGCGAGGCCGGTGGGGCCACGGGTGCGCTCGAGCTGGAATCGTCATTCAATGTCAGCGCAGCGCCGACGGGTGTTGACCAAGTCGCGGGCAACGTGATTTGCGTGGTGGATGGCGAGGGCATGTTTCGCGTCTTCGATCGTGTCCAGGGATCGCTGCTGGGCCACGTGTCGTTGCTCACGGTGGTTGCAGGGAATGGCGGCAGCAAGCCCGCGTACTCGCCCAATCCGTTGCGTGCGTGTCCGCTGGACGGGTCGCGCACCGTGGCGGTTGCCCTCTCACAGTGGATTTTGCTCGTGGATGTCCCACCAGTCGGTGTGGCGCTCGGTCCAGATCATGTGCGAGCAGTCAAGACGTCGCATATCAAGAACATTCATTCCATCGATTGGTCAAGAGATGGCTCCTTGTTGTTGACAGCATGCGAGGATCGGGTTGTGGTTTGGGACGCATCAAGTACATCCACCTTGGCGACCACGACAGCGCAGGGCGGCAAGGTGACGGCGGCCGCGTTTGCTCCCGCAAGTGCACAAGGCCAGTCCCCCAACAAGGTTGTGTTTGGCGAGTACGAGAATCTCTATTTGTGGACGTTCCGAGGCGGGCAGCAGGCGCGTCCGCGACGCCTGCTGGAAGCAGTAGCAAGCCCGTGTGCCTCAAGGGTGTGCATCCTGGCGGAAATGTTGCTGCGATCGCGTCTGCGCTCGATGCTGACGATGGATCCGTGGTGGTGGTGACGGCTGGCGCGTGCAAGGAGCAAGACTTGAAGGTGTGGACACTACCGATGGACTCATGATTACAGTTTAACGCTTTTGGTCGTTTGCTTCTTCTGTTCAATCCTGGTGTGCCGACATGCTCGCCGAAGTTGCCAACTCCCCGCATATACATCAACCTTGTCTTGACTTTTCCATTTTTGCCCTGCCTCTCGCCTCTTTTTTTTTCTTTGCTGTCATCTTGGTTGCGCATTGGTCCACTTCACGCCTGGACTCACTGGCGTGTCCCTGTGTCCTTTCTCCATATCATTATCCCTTTGCTCTCTTCTTTCCCGTCTTCCACCAGGTCTTTGCTCGTCTAGTATTCCTGTTTTCCGCAGTCCCTGTGTCTCTTTACCTTACACATCGGCCGTTGATTATTAATCGTTGATTGTGTATCTCTTCCTTTTTTCTGTTCTGGTTTCGTTGCTCGTTTTCCCCCTCACCATCGTTAACATCTTACAACTGACATGCTCGTTTTTTCCACCCTGCAGTACCCAGCTTTATATTTTCTTTTCTTTTGGCATGATATTACTTTCTTGGTTGCTCGTTGCTGTCACCCTTGTTCCCCGTTTTGTGTTCCTTATTTATCTGCAATTGGAAGTCGCTCCCGCCGAATCGTAAAACAGGGTATTGATGGATTATTACCTTAGTGTAGCCAAGCACAC
>MCFL01000127.1:0-66795 GCA_002102555.1 Catenaria anguillulae PL171
GCCATGATCTCAACGTTGAATGCACCAACAGCGGCAACTCGAGCATTTCTGCCAAGTCACCAACTCAAGCAACTGATGCAGCGTGAGCCGTTGCGTATCGACCTTGTGCTTGTCAAGCAATCCTTGAGCTCGGCGCAATCCGGGACGGTGTCGCCAGCACACCCAAAGTACATTGCATCAAGCACGGGAGGACGGCGGTTGCGGTCCAGTCAAAGTCGATGGGTTTGTCGCACTTGTTGGCGCGGATTCGGCCAGTCGCCGTTGAACTGGTCTTGAAGTAAGGGCTTGCATGAGCGAGAATGGGCGCGACACGTGAATGCCGTTGCGTTGGCACCGGCAGGAACAAGCGAGGCGTCGCACAGGTTGGCGTCGTTGAGAGTTGCGAGCATGGATTCCGAGCGAGCCTTTTGGAATTCGGTGAATGTAGGGAGCTGGATCGAGGCAGTATGGGTTCGACCGATAGGGTCAATTCGATGGGCGTGAAGCAGTGTTCGCCTGTAGTGCCGTCGGGAATGTGACGGGAAACGACATGATGGACCTTTGGCGACGGATGCCAGCTGCACAGGCAATGGATTCCACACTCCGCTCGCCAAATGCTCATCGTAGTCATTGTAGGTGTCGTAATTTACTTGGAGGTTGCAGACCCGCCCTTGTTGGAAGCACCTGAAAGTAACTTCTCAACGGTAATCACTATCATGAGCTTGTGTTGAGCCGCCTTAGACGAGGTCGTGGCTTTGCCGATGGAAACAAAAGAAGCGTGGAAAGAAAAGAGGTTGCCACAACGGACTGGAGATCCAGGGTCGGTGAGGTCCACGATGGTCGAGCCATTGCCCATGTACAGCGATTGGCCGTTGGTCACAGAAAACGTCGCCTCGGCCTCCATGATGGGTACGGAGATTGCTGTGGAAGTGACGGCCATTGCCATGAGTTTGTGGACGTAAAGAATGGCGATTGCTCACAGTAAGACAATGGAACGAACCTTGCAAGGTATGGTAAGATATCTGTGTATAAGTATGAAGTGCAGCGAAGACGCTCGCACCTTGGGACGACTCGGAATATCTACTTGAAGTGATTGATCCCTGTGGACGCTCTAAAGGAACGCGCAATTGCAATTGGACAAAAAGCGGACAGATCAGACTGATCGAGACCAAGAGCGCAGCTCATGTTCTCATGATGTGGAGCAAAGTGGGGCAGAGAAGCAGAGTCTTGTTCTTAATATCAGTTTGCGACACAATCCATAGCCGTGTGCCAGTGATGATTCGACTTCCGAATATTTTTCTTACTGTTCGTGCCCAACGTGCGATGACGGAGTTCACAAATCTCTGCAGAATTAAACATGGAGCAATGCAACGAGGTCGTCATGGAACATGTGATATCGTTGCCCATCGAGGTCGCCGAGCCCATCCTTGTGCAGCTTGTGCGCGTCTTTACACTCCCCGCCGCCAAGGGATCGAGCAAGACTATTCGCCCGGCTCTCGACACCCTCTCTCGCACACTTGTACCTGACGTGACCGTGTAGCGGTCAAAAAGCTGTGGTGGTACTCGGTCGACGACATTCCGCCGTGCTCCACATCCTGGCTGCTGCCCATGCTACTCGACCTCGAGACGCGTCAAGGTCGCCCCCTCTTGTACTCTGTTGCGGGCTTTGGAAACGCAGCTCGCCGCGGCGATTCGGCGGTGATGAATGCGTGGCTTGCGGCTGGCTTGCTGGACGATAGCGAGGACATTGGTGCTCTGCATCTCGCCCGCCATGAGGCCGCCAAAGGCGAACATTACATCGAGGTTTGTAAATGGTGGCTCAAACATGGGTTGCCGTGGGGCGGGGCGGATGTGATTGAGCAGGACTTCGTACTCGTATTGTCACACACTTGCGACGAGGCAGAGTGTTTACAGGCGTTTGAGTGGTGGCGCACGCAAGAGTGGCACACTCTTGTAACGGTGCCACCTAGCGTGTTGGCTGCGGCCAGTGGTCGCGGCTTCCTCGGGATACTCGAATGGTGGAACGCCCAACCTGGATCAATTAGCGGCGCTCCTGAAGTGGCGTTGGTGGAAGCGAGCCGTCATGGACATGTCCACGTTTTGCAATGGTGGTGGATGCATTTTGAGTCGAGCGTCAAATGTACAGCGACGATGATTGACGTCGCAATCGAAGGTGGCGGGCACTTGCATGTCCTTGAGTGGTGGGTCAGCAAGTTTCCGTTGAGCAGCCTGGCGAAAACGACAAGAAAAAGAACAAGCGAGTCAATGTTCTCAACAATGTGGCCGACTTGGCATCTCGCCACGGCCATGTGCACATTCTGCAATGGTGGTTTGACCAAGTCTCTGTCATGTCCAAATCCTACCACAAGCGCACTGAAGCCGCCATTGACCACGCCGCCGCACATGGCCACATTGCTGTTCTGGACTTCTGGCTCAAGTGCAGCAAGCATCCCAACCCGCACCAGCGCATGTCGCTCAAATTCAAGAACGCACTCAACTTGGCCTGCGGGGCGTTTCGGTTGGCAGTTCTGGAGTGGTTTTCAACTCACGCGCCGTCCGCCTTGGCTAATTTGGCTGTCCCATGCCCATTCGCGGAGTTCAGCGACGAGTACGCATCATCCATTTCGATCGATTGTCTGGCTTGGCGGTTAAAGAGGAGCGTTCCCACAAACATTTCGCACAAGGGGACCCATGCATTGTGCACCCATGGTCGGCTGGACGTCCTTGAGTGGCTCGCACACAATGAAATCGAGTACCAGTTTGATTCGCATGCGCTTGCTCGAGCAAGCCAGGCCGGACACGTTGCTATCTTGGACTTTTTCATGGAACAGCGGGATCACGGTCGGGTTCATTGGAGCGGGACGACCTGGGCAGGCGGGATTGTGGTGACGCATCACATGCCCGTGTTGCAATGGTGGGTACACGCGCAGGAGAAGCAGCTTTCGCAATTGCAAGGTCCACCGGTGTCACCGCCATTGGATTGTCCCACGCGAGTTGAATGGGCCATTTCTCATGGTGTCATGAGCGCGGAATCCGCAATTCAGCAATGTATTGCTCGGTGCAGCAAGGTGGGCGATTACGCTACCATGGCGTGGTGCTTACAGGCTTACCCTGACCAAGCGATAAAGGAGTTACATTTGGCCAAGATGGTGGATTGGCTAGACCTAGTTCAGTTTGGCATAATCGAGTTCCTCGACATGCACCAACTACTACCCGACTATCAATTCATGGGCAACGTATTGGCGACCATGTCTGAATACGGCGCCAGGCGCTTGTTGAAGGCAAATGCAAGCTTGCCATTGGTGGATTGGATTCACTCGCAGCTTCAGCGCCGACATTCTGCATTGACGTTCCCGTTCAACTGGACCGATGAGGCTAGCAGGCGCTCGGCTGCAGGTGATCTTGGATTTTGTCGATGGACGAATCGGAAAAAATTGTTACCCTGAGTTGATGAATGGTCAATTTTGTGGGGCGATGGAGCTTGCGATTGAGTCAGCGATTGAGTCGTGCGCAGAGGATTCGTCCCTCCGATGGTCGAGCTCCACCTGTCCTGTTGTGTTCGTAGAATAAAGATAAAGCACTCGGCCACTATGTGTATCGGCCTTTGTATTTTTGACACAGAGCAATGTATTCAACAGCTACAACGATTCCTCAACTATCTTTACCAGTCGAGCTCGCCGAGCCCGTCCTTATTGCGCTTTTGCGCTTCTGTACTCTACCCGCCGCCCGTGGGTCCAGAAAAGTGGTTCATGCGGCACTCAATACACTCTCTCGCACACTGGTACCCGATGTAACTCGCACCGCTCTCATCAAGCTCTGGTGGTACTCGGTCGACGACATTCCACCATGCTCCACGTCATGGCTGCTGCCAATGCTTCTCGACCTTGAACAGCGCAATGACCGACCGCTCATGTATACCGTTGATGGTTTGGCGAACGCCGCAAGTCGCGGCGACATTGGCACCATGGACGCTTGGTTCGAATCTGGATTGCTGGATGACGCAGATGAATTGCGCTTGTCCATGGCGCGCCATGCTGGCGGGCGAGGTGGTGAAGAGCATTTAATTCAAGTGTGGGAGTGGTGGCTCAAGTGCAAGCTGCCTTGGGGTGGACCCGATGCAATTGATGTGGATTTGGTACTCGCCTCGTCGTATTCTGACGATGAAGATGTCTGTTTGCGGGCACTGGAATGGTGGGGCAAACAAGAGTGGTTGACACTTGGCCCCGTTCCGTGGAGGGTGCTGGTCGAGACCAGTGGTCGAGGCTTTGTACGTGTACTTGATTGGTGGCGAGCGCAAGATGGGGCGAGGATTTGGGGGGCTTCAGAGGAGGTTTTGATTGAGGCAAGTCGTGGGGGGCATGCGCACGTGCTGGAATGGTGGTGGTTGCATTTTCAGTCGAGTGTCAAGTGCACCGAGGAGATGACTGATGCTGCCATCGAGGGTGGAGGACATTTGCATGTTCTCGAGTGGTGGATCGACAAGTTTCCGTTGAGCAACCCGCTCAAGTCCAACAGCAAGGAACACCAAGCAATTGTGCTCAACAATGTGGCCGACTTGGCGTCTCGGCATGGTCATGTGCACATTCTGCAATGGTGGTTTAACCAAGTCTCTGTCATGTCCAAATCCTACCACACGCGCACAAAAGCCGCTGTTGACCACGCCGCCGCACGCGGACACGTTGCCGTTCTGGATTTCTGGCTCAAGTGCAGCAAGCACCGAAACCCACATCAGCGAATGTCATTTATGTACAAGAATGCGCCGAATTGGGCCTGTGCAGCCGGCCGGCTTGAAGTCCTAGAATGGTTTCTGTCGCACTTCCCGCTTGCCTTGGACAAGGTCAGCCCATGCCCACTGAAGAACTGGACTGCTGGCGTGCGATCACAGTGCATGACTTTGCAGTGTCTCGATTGGCGCGTGCAACACGGGATTCCGACACGTTTTTCGCACATGGGTACCGCCATGTTGTGTCAAGATGGGCGCGTGGACGTGCTTGAATGGATCGTTCGCAATGGTATCGCTTACAAGTTGGGTCGGCAGGCCTTACTTTCTGCAAGTGCAGCCGGCCAGATTGCTGTCTTAGACTTTCTCTTGGAGCAGCTGGGTCGTGAACAGGTTGAAAAGCAACTTGTGCAGTGGAACCATGTCTTGGACCGACCGCCGTCCCCAGTATTGGAATGGCTGACTCGACACAAGTTTCAAGTGTCGGACATGATTGTGACGCACTTTATGGATTGCAGCAAAAGGGTCGAATGGGCTGTTGGGCTGGGACTGGTATCCATCGCGGGTGCTCTGCAGCAGTGCATTGACATGTGTGCAAGAAAGGGCGATTATGAGAGTATTTCTTGGTGTCTGCAGCAGTATCCCACAGAAGTGAAGCAAGAGATCTTGAAGAGGGCTAATGTGCTCCACCAGTTTGATTTTGGCATGATTGAATTCCTCACCATGCATCATTTGCTGCCCCAGCTCTTGGACAATGCCTTGCTGGCCATCACGCAGCAGGCTGGGACGACTCAACTCTCGCCATTGATACGGGCCAGCTTGCCGCTCTTGGATTGGATTCATACACAGCTCCAGCGCCGTTTGTCAAGGTCTCTTTCCTTTTCTTGGAAAGAAGAATTTTCTATGATAGCAAAGGGTGATCTTGGATTCTGTCGATGGGTTAAGCGGAGAAGGATTGGGATCCGAGATGTCCGAGATGTTTGGGGACAGGATGGACCACATTGAAGCTGTCGTGATCGTTGGGAAGTCGGAAACCATTTGGATCTGGCGTCATGTGCAGTTGGAGCGACTTGCTTGTTCCTCAATCATGTCCCTTAGCATTTTCAGCTCTTAGTACTCCTGCCTCAATTCATGCATTTTTGTACATTGATTCATCTAGTAACTTCTAGTGTTATTAGTCAAATGTCTTCAGTTCAGGAATGCATGTCCTTTGAATCCGTAATCATCATGCTTGAGCAAGCCCATCATGAGAATTAGCCGAGAACAGAGTTCCTCGTTCACAAAGTGTCGATACATGAAGACGAATCAGTACAAAGAAACACACACACACAAAGAGTGAGGAAGTCACCTAGTACAAATGTGCAAGTGCGGCTGCGTCAATGTCAACGGGACAAACAACAACAACACACACGAGCGTGCAAGCCAACAAGTCTTCTAAAGAGTCGGTATGACCGGGCTTAGTACTCCTCCATCTCGGCGTACTCGTCACCCTCGGCCGAGTCGGCACCCACCTCTTCGTAATCCTTCTCGAGGGCCGCCAAATCCTCACGGGCCTCCGAGAACTCACCCTCCTCCATACCCTCGCCCACGTACCAGTGGACAAAGGCACGCTTGGCGTACATGAGGTCGAACTTATGGTTCAAGCGAGCCCAAGCCTCGGCAATGGCCGTGGTGTTGGACAACATGCACACGGCACGGCCAACACGGGCCATCTCGGCACCAGGGACAACGGTGGGGGCTTGGTAGTTGATACCGACCTTGAAACCAGTCGGGCACCAGTCGACAAACTGGATGGTGCGCTTGGTGCGGATCGAGGCAATGGCCGCGTTCACGTCCTTGGGGACAACGTCACCACGGTAAAGCAGGCAGCACGCCATGTACTTGCCGTGTTGCGGGTTGCACTTGACCATTTGGTTGGCGGGCTCAAAGCAAGCCGACGTGATCTCAGAGACAGTCATGTTCTCGTGCATGGCCTTGTCGGCAGAGATGATGGGCGCGTACGTCACGAGCGGGAAGTGAATGCGCGGGTAGGGCACCAAGTTGGTCTGGAACTCGGTCAAGTCCACGTTGAGCGAGCCCTCGAAACGGAGCGAGGCAGTGATGGACGACACCACTTGGGCAATCAAGCGGTTGAGGTTGGTGTACGAGGGACGCTCAATGTCCATGTTGCGGCGGCAAATATCGTAAATGGCCTCGTTGTCAACCATGAAGGAGCAGTCGGCGTGCTCGAGGGTCGTGTGCGTGGTGAGCACCGAGTTGTAGGGCTCAACAACGGCCGTCGAGACTTGGGGAGCCGGGTACACGGAGAACTCGAGCTTGGACTTCTTGCCGTAGTCAACCGAAAGGCGCTCGAGCAAGAGCGAGCCGAGACCGGAACCGGTACCACCACCGAACGAGTGGAAGACAAGGAAACCTTGAAGACCCGTGCAGTTGTCGGCGAGCTTGCGCACGCGATCGAGGACAGAGTCGACAATCTCCTTACCAATGGTGTAGTGACCACGGGCGTAGTTGTTGGCGGCATCCTCCTTACCGGTGATGAGCTGCTCGGGGTGGAACAACTGGCGGTAGGTGCCGGTGCGAACCTCGTCGACGACCGAGGGCTCGAGATCCACAAAGACGGTACGGGGCACGTGCTTGCCGGCACCAGTCTCGGAGAAGAAGGTGTTGAACGAGTCGTCGCCGTAGCCGACAGTCTTGTCCGAGGGCATGGTGCCGTCGGGCTGGATGCCGTGCTCGAGGCAGTAGAGCTCCCAGCACGAGTTACCGATTTGAACACCGGCTTGACCAATGTGGACAGAGATGACCTCACGCATGGTTGGAGAGTTTTGTCTGTTAACGGCCGTTGTGCGACGGGATCAAAACAGTGAATACTGGGCAGACCAATGGATCATGAGATTGGAGTCAAGGGGGGCCGAGCATGGCGGGCAATGGACCGCGGCGGCGAGCGGGTGGGCAGACGAGCATCAATGAAGACGTACAGTATTGAAGGGGGGACGAGCAGGATGGATGCAAGAGTAACGGTAGCAAACAGCCTGAGGAATCGGAACCAAGAGGAGAGCGAGAGGCGGCAGGGGGCGTCGGCTCACTTTTGAGTGTTGGCGATGGGCGATGGGCGACGTGTGAGACGTGGGTCAGAGACACGCAAACGGTGGGCGTCTCAACAACGCATCCTGATTGGCTGTCGTGTTCATCGTATCACGTGAACGAATCGATCTGCGGCCGCCGATCTGACGCGAGATTCTCTCTCTGTCTCATTCTTTTTCGGAACGCGGCGACAATCGATTTATCGAACGACGTTTTCCACAGAAAATGCCAGGTGCAGACAATCAAAGAACACACAACAGTCACTGCAATGGATTTGCCACAACAGGAACCATCCCTTACCGTCAAAGTACTGCCGAACGCAGCCGATCATGGCCCTCGGCAGGACAAGCATGTCTCGATGCAGACCATGGCTTCGACCTTGATCGCGGATGCCTCAAGCAAGCGGACCAAGCGGGCACTAAAAGATCGCGGACAAGATGCGGTCGCTGTGCCAGTAGCTGAAAAGAAGCGCCGCACTGCCAAGACGGCCAATGTGACGGCCACAGCCAGCCACGATCACAATCACAGCAACGAGGACCACATTTATGCTCCAGACGACCTATCCAAGATCGAACCCTGCTCCCGCATGCGCTACCGTCCGCTTGCTTCTCCCGCTACGCCTGAGTCGCAAAGTGTGTACGGAACTGCAACGCCGCCTCCTGCGCTACCACCCGGGACCGATCTCTCGCTTGCCGCTTCAACCTCGTCTGGGCTTGAGTCTGCGTCAAGCGTATCGTATTCAAACGCGGCCCGCCCTATTCGTTACTTCTGCCCCCTCTCGTCACTCCCATCCGACACATCCCTCCGCCCACTCCCGCTCGTTGTCATCGGCGTCGTCGCTTGGCTGCACACCCACGCGACCAGCCCCAAGCTTCCCAAATACACCGTCGCCCGCCTGGGCGTTCCCGGCTCTCCAACCTTCATTTACGCATTCATCCTGCTCGACTCTGACCCCTCATCGTACGCACCACCACGCATTGGCGAACTGATTGCCATCCGTCACCCAACCCGCCTGCGGCCCTCATCCACAACCTCACCTCCAGCCATTGCGACCTCACCTGCCAATCTCACCCGACTTGGTCTCGCCGTTGACCTGGCCACCTGTGCCTCGCTCGGTTGCTTCAACTATGTCCCATCCACTTCTTCTCAAACGCTCAATGGGTCGGCCAGGTGTGAATTGCACGTCATGGCCCAGGTCCATAGGTCGCTCAACAAGCGCATCGAGCTGTCTGGCGCAAGCACCGCGCCCATCATGTTGCACTCGGGCGTTGGCAAAGGCGCGTCTGTCAAGTATGTCAAGGAGGTGATTGCATCCACATTAACGGATGCGATGGGTGGGGCGACCGGTGGAGATGCCGGCAACAGCGGCCGTGGTGGGTACACGTATTACATGCGTGAAAAGGTGCTCGTGACGCATCCGAGGGCAGAGACAAGCGTCAAGGAGAATCCAAAGCGGAAAGCGGCGATCGAGTACAGTTTCTCGTCTGTTTTGCCTCATTTTTCACTGGTTGCCGGACCTCAACTCGGATTCCTTGTGTGTAGTGCGATTCTGCAAAAGGACAACAGCCCTGGCGCGCAAAACCTCCGGCGTGTGCGGCAATTGGCGGATCCGACTAGTGTCAACCTTTTCGGTTCGTTTTCACACGCGACTCGCACATGTTGCGATTACTTGTTTGACTCACTTTCTCTCGCTGTAATAGAGGGCGACTTGGCCAACCAGCAACGCAAGCGGCAAGACGATGCGCGGGTCGTGGCCAGTTTGGATGCGTTGAACGACGCACGCAAGCGGCAGCGTGAGGTGAGGGAGAATCAAGCAGCGGCGAAGTTCGCCACGGCGACATTGTCACTCGGCTCGCATGCTCAAGGCGGGATTGAGGAAAAGGAGGACAAGGAAGTGATACATGAAGGAAAGGCGTCGGAGATCAAGATGCCCACCGGCAATACTGCGGAAGCAGGAGACATGATTTTGCTGTCCGACAGCTCTGATGACGATGCTTGACGAATAAAAGCTAACCATTGGGATACATTCTAACATTACAGTTTGGACTACACCTCGTACAATCGATTACACCTGAACCACGCCCAATGATCTGCAAACGACATTCTTGCGACGGAGCCATCGACACAATCCCAGATCGAACGGAAAAAGTCTTGGCCTGTTTCATATTTTCCATTGTCTGACACAACCTCTTGTCTTTACGTTGTTTACACCCGACATCGTGGCCCATCATCGAGCCTTCGAGTGACCCTTGGATTGGGCTGCTCCTGATGGCGGTCCGAGAAGTGTGTCAGTTCTGGGCCGGCGGCAGCCGGTGGAGGCCATTTGCCAGATGGGAAACCTGCGGCAGCCGGGAACTCGGTAAGTGTAAAGAAACTGGGCTCGTCTCGTCGGTGCCGGAATGGGCTCGCGATGCAACAATTGATGGAATCGGGGCAATGGGGGAGTCGACGTCGCAACCAGATATCAGTCATGAGTTCCTGGTTCGATTTCGGCTGTATAATGCAATGCATGCTCGCAATGACTCGGCGCAATGGAATCAACTCTGCTGAATAGCCCCGCCTCTTTGCCGCTCCCATTGGTCGAGCTTGTGCTTGCGCTCGCCGCTCAGCTCATGCCGCGAGCAACAACCTATCTGCATCTCACCCGTGCACTCCCGCCATCACATGTTCCGCTGGCATACGCCTCCATCTTGCGTATCGCAAACAGCCGTTTCGCCAGGGAAATCACGTATCGCGACTCAACCTTTGACATTGACCCCTCGACAAATGAAGTCGTTCATGTTGCCGCAAACGACTGTTACTTGCGGGTCGACTGCCTCATGTCGCAGCGCAAATCGCAACTGTTTCGCCCGCTTCTGGTGCGCATGCTCCCTTACCTCCGGCGGTTTGATGTCGCCGAGGCGGAATCGGTGCCTTTGACCAACTTTGTCCGTCATTTATCGTACACGGGCGATCTCGAGTTGTTGGCGCGATTGTCGAGTCTTGGCGTAAATTTGCGCAGGTGCTTTGGTGTCTTGAATGCGGCCAGCGAAGCGGGCCAGGTCGCTGTTCTGCAGTGGTTTCTCGATTCCAAGCTTATCAAGCATGATTGCTCGTACACAGACAAGGCAGCTCAATTAGCGGCACGGCACGGCCATGTTGCTGTGTTGCAGTGGTGGCGTGACCATGCGACTGAGCTGGGGATGGATAATTTTGGTGACTTTCTGACTGGATGCACTTCCGAACAAGCTCTATGGCATGGGCAAATTGGTGTTCTCGAGTGGTTGCATGCATACTACGAGACGATTGGCGCCAACCGCGAGCTTTGGACTCCACTATCCACCGGTTGGGCAGAAGCCGCCGAGTTTGGACAGATTGGTGCACTGGAATGGCTGCAAGCAAACCGTATTCCGTTTCCAGACCTGAATTGGGCGACATGGGCAGACTATGCTAGCAGGCAAGGTCATGTTCAAGTGCTTGAATGGTGGTATGCCAACACTGACCGCACTCGCTACTCGCTCAACGCAGTGGACTGGGCAGCGGGCCTTGGCCATCTTGCTGTGCTGGAATGGTGGGGATCGAAATCGGACTTGATATTCAAGTATTCTCCTGAGGCGCTGTCTTCGGCTCGCCGAAATGGACATGCACATGTGCTTGAATGGTTTGAAAAATCGGTTCCCAGCTACCCGTTGCTCTTGTGCTTTTCGACGCCAGCAGCAGACAAGTTGAACTTGATCCCGCGCGATATGGCCACGCTGGTCGCGTTTGGGCGAACAGACCTCTTGCAGCGCTTTGGATTTGATTGCAATTATCTAAACCTCGGTCGCTACGAAGACGGTAATCCTCACCAATTGTTGTATACCTACAAGGAAAGCGAGGTCATTTTAGTGTTTGAGCAGGCCTGCCGATTTGGCCACCTGAATCTGTTGCACCAGCTCAAGCGAGCCTTTGAAACCTTGGTCGACTTTACCTGCGATTACCAATATGCCGCCATGAGTAACCACTTGCCTACTTTGGGATGGTGTCTTTCGACGTTTCCCTTGTGGAATGCGTCGCTATCCGAGGAAGAGGGGTGGCGGAACATTGCGCTGGAATGTATTGAAGTGGGAGCTGATGTGGTGCTTGATTGGATCATCACGCAAGGCAAACTGGGTGGATCAAAGCGTCCGTTGCGCATGCTCAAGTGTTTCCATGTTGCCTGCCGTTACGCCAATACCACGATCCTCACTTTACTCTTGTCGAAAGCCAACGATCAAGATCTCAGACAGCTGGAAACAGATGATTCGTGTCTCGTCATCTTGGCCTCATTGGGTCATGTCTCTGTTCTTGAGTGGTGGTCAAGGAACGGCCTGCCTGTTGCCTCGTCAACAAGACCAATCGACGCGGCGAGTCGGCGTGGGAAGCACTCCGTGCTTGTGTGGTGGCTCACTTGCTCTGACTGGCGGTTCTTGTGGTCCGAGGCTGCCATCCGGTCCGCCATCGAGGCTGGGAATGTCAAGGTTGTGAAATGGTGGTTGACGTCAGGGTTGGTCCGCGATTCTGAGCTCCTCAACCTTTTGCGAATGTCAATGAATGATATCGGTGATATGGCGGCAACATATTGATCGTTCTCCTGTAAATATAAACAATAGCAAACGCCAGCGAACCGTGGGAATGATGGCCCGCACAGCTCATTCAGTCATTCGTATGAAATCCATGATGTCACGAGCATCCGTTACCTAGTATGTATGTATACATACACATTCGAGCATGTTTGGAATCCGCGTGGTGGACAGCCTGTGGTTACATGTGCCGCAGGAGTACATATGAAATGCACGAGCAACAGGAAAAGAAACAAAAATAAGGAGCATCTACATCATGGTCGTGTACCCGACGTGCTTCCGCTTTGCCCATCGAACAAGTCCAAAATCTCCCCGTCGACTCGCTTCCTCCACATCGCGAGAAAACAACCGAAGCTCATGTCCTGGGTCATGGCACTTATGCAACCAATCCAACAATGGCAAATAGGCCGGTCGTTTCATGAGGAGAGTCAGGCTGGAGTTGCCCATCAATCGAAACTCGGCATGTGTGGCGATGGTGGGTGTTCTTGGAAGGACTCCGTGCGTATGGAAAAATTCGATCAGTCCGAATTGAATCCGACCGAGTGAATACCGAATGCGTTGGAAGTGAAATGCCTGCCGGACATACTCTGGGTACTGGTCCAAGCACCAAGCCAATGTCTCGTAATCGGCCCCAGTCATGCATAAATCCACGCAATCTCGAATCATCGATCCAGCAGGAGCATGTCCATTGCCCATTGCATCCTTGGACGAGCTCATGACCGCCACTTGATCCGTTCTTTCCGCCCACCAGTTCAGCACAGCCCGATGACGAGTCCCCAACAACCCAATCGACTCTTCGGCACAAGCACGGAACGTGGACTCGCCAACATGCTGCAGCCACCAGTCCAACACGGCAACATGACCAGCTGCGCAAACCGCCGACAGAATGTGCCCGTCCAAGCGGTGTTGAATACCTTGGCTCGAAATCCATTCCAACACGTCCATCTTCCCACTCGCACTCAACAAACCCATCCCATCGGGCGAAAAACGGGTCGGGATACCATGGCTGAAGCGCCAATCGAGACAGTCAACCGTCATGGAAACATCCTGGGCATCAGGGTTATGCACGAGCGGGCACGGGCCAATGCGATTACGCAATTCGTTCAAGTCGCAATTGCAAGCAAACCATTCGAGAACGTAAAGTCGGCCAGCCCAACACGCCCAATTCAGCGCGTTCTTGTACTTGAATGGCATACGCCGATGCGAGTTCGGGTGGTTGCTGCAACCGAGCCAAAAGTCGAGCACGTCAATGTGTCCATGAAATGAAGCTTGGTCAACAGCCGCTTCGGTACGCTTGCGATGCGACTTGGAAAAGTTGCCAATCAAATCAAACCACCATTTCAAGATGTGAACGTGGCCATGACGAGACGCCAGATCGGCCACATGCTTGAGCACAGCGACTTGGAGCTTCTTGTTGTCGGACTTGAGTGGGCTGTGCAATGGAAACTTGTCAATCCACCACTCGAGAACATGCAAGTGCCCGCCGCCCTCAATGGCAGCGTCAATCATCTCCTCGGTGCACTTGACACTCGACTGAAAATGCAACCACCACCATTCCAGCACCTGCAAATGCCCGGCGCGGCTCGCTGCAACCAGTGCGCAATCAGATGCAGGAGACCAGATGGACGACTGAGTCTGCATGTGCCACCAATCGAGCACTCGCACGTAGCCACAGCGGCTCGCGGCCACGATCGCCTGCCTTGCCGCAAAGTCAACATAAGCACCACAGTTCTGGTGCAACCAATCGAGCCTCTGCAAACTCGTATCCTCATCAACAGCGCACGAAGCAAGCATCAGATCCGTGTGGATAGCTCTCGTGCCGCCCCACGGCAATTCATTCTTGAGCCACCATTCACACACTTGAATGTAATGGTCGCCTTTGGCAGCTTCGTGTCGGGCAAGGTACCACCCATTTCTTTCGCCAAAACCATCCAATAGTCCTTCAGACAACCAAAAATCCATGGTGGCAAAGTCGCCGCGGCGGGCAGCTTTGCCCAAGCCCTTGGCAGAGTACATGATCGGCCGGTCGTACCGCCGTTCCAGGCTCTGAAGCGTGGCCCACATCCACGATGTGGAGCAAGAAGGGACGTCGTCGAGAGAATACCACCACAGTTTGATGAGAGCGGCACACGTCACCTCGGGAACGAGCGTGCGTGACAGGACGTTGAGCGGAATAAGGATGCTCGTGGGCGTTGGCGCTCTGAGAGCAAGTGGCGGCGTGGAGAGGCGAAGAAGAATGACCAGAATGGACTCGACCAGGTCATCGGGAAGCTCGATAACGTCATGGCCCAAGTTGTCTGGTGAATGCATTGCTCTATGTGTCACCAAGGAATTATGTTTTGGTCAACGACAACATTTCAACATGTCTGGCGTGACGGCGACGGCCGTCCCGGCGTGGATGACGTGGCAAAGACAGCCACAAAGTCCGCTCTCTATGAATGCATGAATGCAATTCTGCGCAATAGCGTCATCATGGCAAATGCACTTCGAGACCCCAACCCATGCATGCCGACCCCGGAGCTGCCACTCACTATTGTTGAGGTCTCTTCTCGCCATTGCTCCCATCTAGCTCCATGCATTGACAGACACCAGTGAGGACTTCAACGGCAGTTGGAGGCGAGTCCTTTCTGGGGAAGAACACACAAGAAACAATCAGGATGATACATGTACGATACATTCGAGCTTTACAATAGTAAACTAGCAACAGGACGACAAGAATCCACATGCAACAGAAGGGAGCAAATTTACTCCTTCTTGCTCTTCTTGTCCTTCTTTTCCTTCTTCTCCTTCTTTTCTTTCTTCTCCTTCTTCTCCTTCTTACCCGCAGCATCAGCCGCGCTCTCGCCCTCCTCAGTCTTTGCGCGCTTGGCCTGCACCTCTTCCTCAGCCTTCTCAGCGGGCTCCTCAGTCTCGTCAAACTTGCGCTTTTGCTGCTTGCCCGCGGCGGGTGTGAAATCCGACGCAGGGTTGTACGCTCGCTGAGCCTGCTGGGGCTTCTCGAACTTTGCCTGCTTCTTACCATAGCCCGTGCCCGACACACGGCCAGCGCCGCGCGACTCGAGCTCACGCAACCGCTTCTCGACCAGCGCGCGTGCCTCAAAGCCAAGCTGCGCACTGGGCGTGGCATTCTCGGAAAGGGCATCGACACGAATCGAGAGCGCGGCCTTGGTGGCAAGCACGCGCGCAATCTTGCCCTTGTTCTTGCCCTGCGCCTGGCCAACGACACCCGCGTGGAACAAGAGACCGTACTTGGGTGTATCCTTCTTGGTCTTGAGGGCACGGAACAGCGCCTTTTCGGCACCGAGGATTTGCACCGTCGAGGCAGGGTACTTTGCAAGCGTCATGAGCGAGCCGGCGTGGGCAATGAGGCGAGCACCCACAAGTTCGCCGACAAGGGCAGTCAAGTTGGGCGCAATGGCGTTCATGCGGGCACCGAGGTAAGCAAAGAGTTGTTGGCGGTACGAGTGCAAGTGGATCACTTGGTCGCAAAGGGCGCGGATGTTGAACAGATCCTCGTCAGAGATTTCGGTTCCCATGGAGATCTCGGCAGCGTCACGCAGAGACTCAATGAGCTCCTCGGGGAGGACGGTCGAGAGATCCGTGGACGAGCATGCGGTGCGGAAGCCTGCCGTGCCATGAAGCGAACGAGAGATGAATACACAATGATCCCAAACAACAGAAAGGGGAAGAGATGTGTGACATACCCATGGTGGTCACCACCTTGGCGTAGGCCACATTGTCAACAATGATCTTGGCCATCTCAGGGAAGTGCCAGCCATACCACTCCTTGACACGCATGGCGTAAGTGTTGAGCTCCTTGTCCAAATCATCCAACAAGCCAACGGCCTGCACAATCATGGTGTCGACCTTATCGGGCGAGAACTTGAGCTTGTAGCGGGACAGCGAGTGCGACAAACCAAGCGCCATGTTGGACATGTCCTTGGGGTTGAGGCCCTGGATGAGGGCAGAGAGTTGCGAGCGGATACCGCGGAAAAGCTCGTTGACCGTGGCGTTGACGGGCATGACGTTGATGCCCATCTTCTTGGACACGGCCGTGGCCAACTTTGGGTCGGCAACCACAAGCTGGTCGGCAACCTTAGCGTCGACAAGCTCGGCCTTGAGCATCTTCTTGAGCGACTTGGAGATGGTCCCCTCGACGAGGGCAGTGGCGGCCTCGAGGGCAGACGCCGTGTTCTCAAACTTGGAGAAGGCAGTCAGCTTGACATTTTGGGCGGCAAGGTCGGCCGTGGCAAAGTGCGTGTGGATGTCGTCGGCGTTGGCGAGCTTGGAGTCGTCGAGGACCTTGAAGAGGGCGTGGCCCGCGGGCGTTTCGAAGAGGACGAGGACCATGATGGCGATGTGAATGGAAATGGAGGCAAGGGTTCAACGAGGACAGATGGTGTACACAGTCGCAGCAGTCGAACGTAGGGGGTCCAGGAGGAAAGGGCAACCCGCTGTGGCGGCACGCTGTGCAGTCTACATCATGGCGAGTTGCGAGCAAAGCGTGAGACATACCGGATGCGTGGTAAGGCATTCGCAAGCACGTGACACGTATCCACCAATCTGTCTGGCTGTCACATCTCGCTCCTCCACAGCCTTCGCGGCCAATCTTGTGCTCGATGACATTGTGTGTGAAGTAGATAGTTGTTTTTAAAAAAAATACATTCGCTCTGGCCTTCAGGATCCATGCCTTCTCTCTTCTTACCATCAATTTACGAACGCTTCTGCCCAACGTTGATTCGCTGAGTCGCATTCACCAATCCCCAACCCCGAAATCCGACCCAAAATCGGCCCCATCCACACCAAGCTCGCGGATCTCAATCTTTCGGCGTCTCAACCACCTCAGCAGCCCAAGATCCCCATACCCTTTTGCTCCTTTCACATCTTCCGGTGTCAAGGCAAATACATGCGACCGATCCGTGGCATCCAGTTGATAATGCTTGTGAATCCAATCGAGGAGAGCCAAGTTCGTTCCACTGCCTTCGATGAGTGAGCTCAGTTGCTCCTGGTCAATACTGTCGGCGAGCAAAACGTGCTCATCCAACATTGCCACAGGAAGAAACCTGTGCTGGACTAGAAACTCAAGGAGCCCAAACTGGACCTTGTCCAAACGGTATCTCAATCGCGTCAAGCTGAGCGCCTGCCGAGCTGCCATGGGATACGTGCGCAGGCACCAGTCCATTGCCTTGTAATCGCCATTTGCTGCACATGCATCAATGCATTCACGCACAACGATGTCGGGGTTGGCGCCAGCGCAGTCGATTGCCCATGCGACGAGCTGTGGATCCCGCATGAAAGGTGATCCGTTCAGGCCGAGTTCAGTCAGGTTGACCTGCTTGTCCACCAACCATTGCAGCACAGAAAGATGGCCAGTAACGGTAACTTGCGATGACATGCTTGCCAGCTTGTGAAACTGTTTGATACCCAAGTCGTTGAGCCACCATTCCAGCACGGAAACATGGCCACTTTGGCTTGCTTCAACCAGTGGCAAATAACCCAAGTCGTAGCCCACCTTGTTCTGCGAAATCCACTCCAACACATCCAACCGACCTTCGCGGCTCAAGGTGGCCATGCCCTGGACCGAAAATCGTGTGGGAATCTTGTGCCGCTGCCGCCAATCCAGGCACTCGACCGTGATCGAGCATGGATTGCCGTCTGGCCAACGCTGCAACGGACACGGGTTGGATGATGACCGCAAGCCAGCGACCTCGCAATGCGTGGCAAACCAGTCAAGCACCTGCATCTGACCGGCAGCACACGCCCAATCCAATGCGTGCTTGTGCTGAAATGAGATGCGCCGATGCTCGTTCGAGTGCGTGCTACAAGCGAGCCAGAAATCCAAAACGGCAATGTGTCCCTGTGCGGCGGCGTGGTCGATGGCAGACTCGGTGCGCTTGCTGTACGCCTTGGAGAGCCCAGCAATCGAATCAAACCACCATTGCAAAATGTGGACATGGCCGTGTTTCGACGCCAGGTTGGCCGTGTGCTTGAGGACGGACGCTTGCAGTTTCTTGCCATTGTCCCGCAGTGGCCGGTCCAGAGGAAACTTGCCAGCCCACCATTCAAGCACGTGCAAATGCCCACCGCCTTCAACAGCCGCATCCAATGCTTCACATGTACATTCGATGCTGCTTTCGAAATGTGCCCACCACCACTCCAACACCCGCACGTATCCAGCTTGGCTCGCGGCAACCAGTGCCGCCATTGGTGCCGCCGTCACCATCACCTCTTGCCGCGCACGCCACCAATCAAGTGCCTGAATACACACATCCTCGCTGACAGATGATGAGGACGAGGCAATCACCAGGTCCGTCTCGATCGCCTCCTTGTCACCCCAGGGCAATCCACGCTCGAGCCACCAGTCGAGCACTTGGAGAATGTACTCGCCCTCTGTGCCGTCGTGTCGAGCAATGCACAAGCTTGTCGAATCTGTCTCGTCGCCATCCGTTGAAGCAAGTCCATCCAACAATCCGGCGTCAATCCAAGCATCCATGGTTGCAAAGTCGCCGCGGCGAGCGGCATTGCCCAGTCCTTTGACCGAGTAAATGAGCGGGCGATCGTAGCGCTGCTCGAGGTCGAGGAGTATGGGCAGCAACCATGACGTGGAGCATGGTGGAATGTCGTCGAGCGAGTACCACCACAGTTTGATGAGGGCCGCGCGAGTCACGTCGGGCACAAGTGTGCGAGAGAGTGTGTTGAGCGCTGGGCAGACAACGCTGGAAGACCCGTCGGCAGCTGGCAACGTGAAATGGCGGATAACCGCGACGAGGATGGGCTCGGCGAGCTCGACTGGTAACGATAGTGCATGATCCATTTGCTGAATACTGAGTGTGTTAATCAATGCCGCCGTTTTCTGACCATCGTCCCGTCTATACTATCGCATCGATTCCAATTCGCTCACTCCGCGGCCGCCCTCGGTCGATCTGTCGTTTCTTGAGCGAGCCGAAAATAGACGGAGGCGTGGAGAGATGGTCGCAATGCATATCAAGACAATGGCACTGGGCAACACATGAAGCAATTTGGACTGCCAGCACCCACGCCCGCCACGCCACCCGTCAAGATCCAGCTCGATTAGTGCCAGCCATGCCCCGCTCACACGCCCAGTCCACCAACACCGCCAACCAAGGCAACTCGGATCCTGCCGGTGGTGGCCAAGGTGGCACCCAGCTGCCGCTACTCCCCACTGCTCCGATCGACCCTCTCCCCCTCCCGCTCACGCCGGCCAATGCCGTCACGTCGCTCTGGGCCGGGTTCGGCACGCTGTACCGCATTCCTGCCCAGGCATCGCTGCCCACATCCAAATCCAAATCCAAATCGAATGCCACGCAAATCGTCAAGCACATTCACATGTCGGCCTCGGACCTGGCCGCCGCCCGCTCATCCGCCTCGGACCTGCGCAAACTTCACTCGTACCTTGCCGAATCCGCCTTCTACGTGCACGTGGCACCCACGCTGCCTCCCGCCTCGGTACCCGTTGCCACCCTTGACATATCCAAATCGTCCATGCACGGCGACTCTCAGGCTGCCGACGGGCTCTATACGGACCTAGTGCTTGTGCTCTCGGACCTGTCTCCTGCCTTTCCCAAGGACGGCGACGCATGCGCGCCGTTTTCGCCTACGCACGCGCAAAGTGTCCTTGCATGGCTCGCAAGGTTTCACGCACACTTTTGGCGGCGGTCCCGCCTACTCGAGGACACTCGGTACTTGTGGCGGCCTACGGGCAGTTACTGGCACCTAGCTACCCGCCAAGCCGAACTGGAACGCGCACGCCGCGCCAGGGGTGATCCATGGGCGTGGATTGTTGCCGGTGCAGAGTACTGGGACTTGCTGTTGACGAAGGAGCCGCGGTGGGGTAGGCAAACGTTGGTGCATGGCGATGCAAAGGCCGCCAATGTCTTGTTCTCGGAGTCAGGCGACGCATGTGCCTTGGTGGATTTCCAGTATGTTGGTCGCGGGTGTGGCATGCGCGATGTGGTTTATTTGGTGGCAACAAGTGTGGACATGGCCAGGTGTGGCGAGTATGCGCAGGTGATCGAGGACTGGTATTGGAAGGTGTTGGTGCACGAGCTGGCCTTGGGCGAGCATTCCGCGCCGCCCGGGTTGGCAGAGTGTTTGGATATGTTTGAGGTGGCATTGTTGGATTGGTGTCGGTTCATGTGCGGATGGGGCAGGTGGGGCAATGTCAAGTGGGTTGGCAAAGTCGTGGATGCGATTCGGGTCAAGTGGGAGGAGAGGAGGCAAAAGGGGTGGCGGCCGACTGAGAGCGAGTATTCAACGTGAAGCCAAGATTCCCATTTGTTTGTTTTGTATTCAAGTGTGTAACAAGCAAGTAAACATGTGGAATGACAAAATCAAGGGTGTATTGGGTGGGGGCAGAAGTAAGGGTTGACGACGGCGACGTCAACCAAGGTACGGTAATCAGGAACATGAAGGTACAGGTAATAGGGTAGGTGGGGGCAGAGAGGGAGAAAGGACAGCGTCTAGGAATAGGACAACAAGAGAAACAGCAACATAAGGGCTCCACAACTGAGTGGTCGTCGCATCACCTCACAACAACCTCCTCCTGGCACACACTTGAAGTCGATCCGGCCACTCGACTGACACCACTACCCCGACTACTGTTTGGCCACGCAACACACACCTTGGGCATATCGTCCCTCAAGTTCGTCCTACTGCGACTACTCCGCATACTTCCAAACATGGACATGGGACACCAGTTACCTGAACCGGCAGCAGCCAGGCATGCGACGGTTCCCCTAGGTTGGCGCAATTGGTCGTCTTGATGATGATCGTCAACCTCGTTTTCATCGTGCTCTGCTTCGTCGCCGAGAATGTGGCCCTTGCCGTGGGCCACTGGGCACGGCAGCAACGTGGGTGCGGCCACGGTGAGCACGGCCGTCAGGGCAGTGACCCAGACGAGCGAGTTGGACAGCGACCGGCGTTGGGCGTATGACAGGTGGTTGGCAAACATGGCGGAAGACGGCGAGGCCAAGGTAAGGTGAGGGTCGGGCAAAGCCGGAGGATCGGATCGTCGTGGACAAAGCAGACTGGAGACGGGCAACGGCCGGCAGTTGGGCGGGCGGGCGGGCGGGCGGAAACGGGGGGCTGCGAGTGGGGCGGAATCACATGGGCGCCGCTCTCAGGTCGAGTATGCATGGGAATTATTCCGTTCTGGGAGAAAACTTCTTTGCCTCCCACGACACACACACACACAAAAAAAAAAAACTCAAAATCGCTCACTGCGAGCAGTCCGCCGATCGCAATGCAACGCTAATCGCCAACCTGCCAGAAAAGAAATCCCGCAGATCCACAATGCCGAATGGAATGCTTCCAGAACAGCTCTAGAACCCCAAGGCACGCCGATCCAGTTGCAGGGCCAAAGAGTGCCACGTCGACCATGTCAAATTTGTGTTTATGTACACTTCGTTGAAGAGTTGAGAGACGCCCACTCCCTTCACCTTCAGTCGTCAACACCCATCACCAATACGCAAGCAATCAATCAACATGTCGCAAGGCGAAATCGACTGGATCTCCCACTTCCTCACGCAGGTGTCGTCGCTGCCCCTCGTGTACCCGGACCACTACACTCCGCAGCCCACCACCGTGCGCCCGCCCAACACCCACAAGGCCCTCGTGTACACTGCTGGCGCCGCCTCCTCCTCCTCGGCCACCACCACTCGCGACCTGCTTGCCTCTGCCTCTGCCTCTGCCTCGGACGTGCCCACCATTACGCTCCACCTCAAACAACTCAAGTCCACGGCCACCGCCACACTCGACGCGATCCCGCCGTGCACCACGCTCGTCAAGCACGCAAAGCGCAAGGCGCTCGATGCGCTTGGGCACAGTGTGCGCACGCACGGTGCGAGGCTGCTCATCAAGGGCAAGGTCCTTGGCGACGACAACAAGTACTTGAGCGAGTATCCGGCCGTGGCGGATGGCGTCACCGTGACGGTCATGGTGAGCGAGTTGAGCGAGGACGAAAAGAAGGCGGTGGCGGATGAGTTGGACCAGGAGGAGGCGCACGCTCGAGGTGAGGAGGACAACCAAGCCGCAGCCGACGAGCAACAAGCAGAGGAGGTCGATGAGCAGCATGAGCAGCAAGGCGTGTCACCGTGGTCGGCACTTGCGGGCGATCAAGCATTCTGGGCTGCCGTGCGCAAGGTCGTCGACACGTTTGCCGTTGAAAAGCACGGCTTGGCCGGCGGCGACGCAGTGGGCGTGTTGGCGGCCATGAAGCGTGGGTTGAATGCCGAGGCGCAGAAGCGGGCGTGAGTTGTTTTGTGAGCGTGTCAGATTGTTCAGGTTTATAAGTAAATCTTGAGACATGAAAGGTCATTGCTGTCGATCGATGAAGGCGAGAGCGTTTCCGGCATCATCGAGATATATGTAAATAATACATATGTATTCTCCCGCCGCAGTCAGGTTCAAATGCTTGTTGTGAGAAGCCAGGCGTCCATCCTCCGCAGACTGCCGCATGAGCAATTGTTCAAATCGATGGGAACCATTGATGTATTCCTCGTTTGTACATATTCACATACAAATCTGCATTAGGTCACACTGATGACCAGCTAACTGATGGATACAAGGAACAACACAAGATATACAGAGGGTAAAAAACACACAAATCTAAGAAACGTATTTAAAAACCAAAGCGCTCACACAATGCTCACACTCACACCCGCCTCGCACTCGTACTCGCACTCACATACCTCCCACTCGCCGCCGCCGCCGCAGCCCCGGCACTCGACACGCTTGCCCGATCCGCGTCCCGCTTCTTACTTGCGCTCCCGCCGCCGCCCAACACCTTTGCCATGGCCTGCCACACGCGGCCCACACCGCGCTTCTTCTTTGGCTTAGTCATGGTCCCTACCGTCACACTCTGTACCGACCGCAACGTCGCATAGGCATCTTCGTTGGCGTGCGTCGGAATCGCAATCATGGAGCGTGTCGGGGACACGGTGGGCGACGGCGGCGACATGGTGGTTGATTTGGATTTGGGAATGTCCACTTGAATGAGAGGCGAGTAGCCCAGGGTGAGTGGGCGCCGGAGTGGTGCTGGAGGCGCGGATTGAATCGAGGTGGTTGACAGCGACGTGGTGGCGTTGAGAGTCGGGGACGTGGTGGATGCGACCGAGTTGGACGATTGTGGGGTCGGGAGGTGGCCGGCGGGTGGGTCGGCGGCTGTGGGAAGTGGACGGGAAAGGGTTGGTGGGCTAGACGAGGGAGGCGTTGGGACAATCGAGAGCCGCTTGAGGGACTTTGTGCGAGGGGATGAAGATGAGGATGCAGGCTCGGCCGTCAGCGCTGCTGCAACCGTGACAGCCACAGGGGACGGTTTGGGTGATCCAACAGGTGTCGCTTCGTGGGGTTGTGCGTTCCACGCTGGATGCCGGTGCCGTACTGGCGCTGAAACCGTGTCGGCTGGCACTGCGCGCGTAGGCGATGTGGGCATGGTGACCTCTGGGATCGCCGATGACGTTACATTGGTTGTGCTCCCTGCACCGGCAACATTGGTCGATGAACTCAATGAGAACGCAGTGCTGAATGTGGGCGACCCGGGCGTCGCAAGGGTAATCGGGACCACGACCTTCTTGGGCTCGTACCGCTCCAGTGTGCGGGACCGAGTCGTCGTGAAAAACGATAAAATGTCGCTCGCTGCGGCAGACACCTCGGTGGCCGGTGAGGTTGGTGGTTGACTCGATGTGCTTGCAGCGCGTCCCGCGGCGCCGGGGCCAACAAGGGACGAAGACGACGCTTGATGAATCAGCTCGGACAGCAATGATGCCGGCGGGGACTTTTCGACTTGATCTACCCCATCCAGCGCACGCATCTTTGGCGACGCCGGCGGCGTCATGCTCGTGGCTACATCGCGCTTTTCAACACCCGTCGCAGTGCTGGCCATCCTGGTCCCAGCAAACATGCTGGCCAACCGTGCCTCCATCGCGGCCAATTGCCGGGCCACGGCCGCCATGATTGTTGCAGGCACCTGCTCCACAAGCGCGGCCGTCTCGTGCTCCCTGCGCGCCGCGGCCGATTCGAGCATTTCCAACCTGGCAGCCAGCTCGTCGTGTGACGCGGTAACGGCGTTTGCATGCGCATCAAAAAGCGACGCAAGTTTGGGCTCGAGAACAGCCACCGTCTCCTGCGCGATATCAGCGACCGTGGGCACCGCAGCCGCGGGCGGAGTCGCCGCAGACGCATAAGCGGAATCGTCCTTTTCATCATCCACGGCCTCATCCTCGTCGTCATCCGTCTCATGCGTTGGTGTCTGCGCAAACCGAAACGATTCGGCAGCCCCTGCACTCACTTGCGCAACGTCTTGGTCCTCGCTTGCCCTTCGACTGCTTCCAACCACACTCCCTGCTGCACTCACGCCCTCTTCGACCTTGGCCAAGCGCGTTGCGACTCCCTGATGTGCACCCGCCACGGCCGATAGCGCCTGCACCACGTCCACCAGCGTGGCGGGAACCGCGCGCAGGGGCACTTGGGCGTCGATCAAGTGTTGAATGGCTTCGGCCTGTGCATCTGCTTGTGCGTGCAGCGTGTTGAGTTGCGACAGAATAACGGTGGCGAGCTCGGCATAGTGTGCGAGCGGATCACCCGGCGTGGGTGCAGGTGATGTGGGCGTGGGTGGCGGGAGGGGCGACGTTTGAATGCCCCATTCGGACGTATCGCGGGCAGATGTGGATGTAACCATACGCTCGAGCTCCGAGACAAGGGCTGGGTCAACGTGATGAGCCAGAAACTCGGCAGGTGAAATGCCCTTGGGCAACGTTGCGAGCGTCAACTTGCCCGGCCCTGTGGCCGCAGGCGCTGGCTCGTCCTCGGTATCGGAGACGCCGAGCGGTGACCGGTGTTGCTGTTGCTGCTGCTTGAGCTGATGATGCCGAATTGCAGCGAGTGCATCGTTGCGCACCCACTCTTCGACCGACGAACTGGCCTTGGTTGCCGAGTCGGCATCGTCCACGGCATCCTTTGCGGCGGCGACCGAGACCGGTGTGGGCGAGTCAAAGTGCACATGCAAATCGCCCTCGTGCTCGTGTCTGTGGGCATGATGATGGTGGTGTTCGGTAGTGTTGCTCACGTGCAACGCAACCGGCGTCGTTGTCAGTGGAGGCTTGCTCACAGCTTCGTTGCGGCGCGGCAACTCGTCCTGTGACCCGACGCGCCTGATGTCTGAAGACGACGTAGCCGCAATCGACGTGCTGGCTTCGGCCTTTGCCGTTGCTTGTCCTCTCGGCGGCGCCCCCTCGCGGCAAATATGCCGCCCGCTGCCATACTCTTTATCACAAACGCGCCCGCAATCCAAACACACATACTCGACCAGCTCCGTAATGTGCTTTTTGAAATGGTCCCTGCGCAAGTACTTTGACGTGTTGCGAAACACCTTGACACATCCGCGCCAATGGCAGTGCCCACAACGTGCGGCATCGCCACCCGTCTCGACATGGTGCTCGGTCAAGTGCTTGTACAGGGCATCCCCAGAGTTGAAGCGCATGCCACATACCCGCGGCATGCGACGGACAGACGGGTTAGGGTCGGTCCATTCGTGACAGCACACCCCCAGTTCCCACATGCAAACGTGGCCATGGCCGCCACCGGTACCCGAGGCGGGGGCTTGCGACATGGGAAACATGGGCAAGGATTGCGAATCGCTTGCGTGTGTGAGAATCGAGATGGACGCCGATCCTCCACCAACGTGCCTGGTGGGCGGTGGTGGCCCGTGCACCATGGACACCGAGTCGCCAACATCCGAGACGGCCGCCGATGCGAGGGGTGCTGCTGCATGTGCGTGCCGCACAACGAGCCTTGCCATGTCCTGATCGGGAAACTTTGGAATGGGGCCCATGCCATCGGGCTCGTATGCAGCAGACACGCGCTTGATGGAATGGTGCACGACGCCACCCGGTCGCGTGGGCGCGCCGGCGTATTGCGGGACGTTGGCCGTGGATGTCGAGTAGAGCGATGTGGTGCCCGAGGCGAGGGTGGATGTGGACCCGCGCCGTTGGCGTTGGTGCAAGAGTGTGGCGGCGGGTTTGGGTTTGCGTGAGGTGGTGGTGGAAGTTGCGGCCGAGAGTGTTGGGCTGAGTGGGGTTGGGGTCACTGGAATGGACGTCGAACGCGGGCGTGGCCGGGACGAGCGGGCAGACAAAGGAGGCTTCTTGGAGGCCGTCAAGGTGGACGTCCGAGCGGGTGAGGGCGAGGAAGTCGTTGACGATGGGGGTGCGGCCGCGGAGCGCTGCGTCGGTGTGGTTGGAACGTTGTCGACGGGAGTGCCAGCTTGATGTGTGTGGTGGTGGATGGAGGCCGACACTGGAATGACGTGAACTGGGTGCAAGGGTGGCGAGACAACAACAGACGCGGGATGATGGCCATGCGAGTGAATCGAGGATATGGACAAGGATAGCGACGATTCGCCGCCCGGAATGACGGATGACGCTTCGCCTCCAGCGCCGCTTGTCAGTGTTGGAAACGCGAGCGGGCGCTTGACGACCAAGAGTGACGAGGGCATGGGTGGCGGCGGCGATGGGGTCGAAGGCCACTCTTGCTCGAGTCTGTCAACAGACTCATCGTGGTCGTGGTCACGGTCGTGTTCATCGACCTGTTGGGCGTCGTGTGCGGGCGCAATAGTCATGTCGCTTGACACGAGCTCGGCGGGTTGGGCGCGGCCGTCTGGACCATGATGATGGCCATGGACATGGCCGCGAGTGAGGCTGTCCTGGTTGACGGGTGCTGCGCCCTGCTCTGAGTTGAGGCCGAGGCCGAGGTCGAGGTCCAAATCCAGGCCCAAGTCGACGTCGAGTGGGTCAATGGACGGGATGGGCGACAGCGGGCGGACCACGCCTGCGGCTGTATGTGCGCTTGGGCGGTCTGTCGAGCTTGAATGCGGCACACTCATTTGTGGTTGGGTCGCCCGTATCATATGAATCTATGTTACACACGGAAGCATGCAAGTGTGGTGTGGTGTGGGTGTCATGATTGAATGCCACTGAGGAAGCGGATTGACGATGACCGTACCAAGAGTAGAAATGGAATGGAATGGAATGGGATGAGCGGATAACGTGAATGGGGATTGGGATACTAATACATGACGACCAAGTTGCATGAAATTATGAAATTGCCATTGCCGAGCGAAAATGTATGTATCACAGACTGAAGTGGAGCGTCTCTCGTTCGTCTCGCACGTCGTTGGTCGTTGGCTGCCGAGAGGCGTCCTTGACGTTAAAGTGGCGCGTGGCGCCGTCGATCGGCGGCCCATTCACATCAAGCTCGCGAAGATCAAAAGTGCAAACACGACATATGCATCGGTATTGCAGCATCACCTGCTATGTATGCGCGCTACCCATGACCTCGAGCATTGCCTACACGCCAGCGCAACAACTTCTCACCATGTCCGACCCCGATTCGCTACCGACACTACCCACCAACGTCATTGAGCTCATCCTCGCCACCATTCCGCAATTCAGCGACTCCAACGAGCCCATCTTTTCCGTGCTCAATGTCCTCGCACAAGCCGTCGTTCCATTGGCGTACGCCTCGCTTATTGCCAACACGCTCCAATACGAAACGCCCCGCGACGCGCATCTGCAACGCGCTCTCAAAGTGCTCGTCGCCGACGGTTCAGCCACAGCTCGGGTCAAGCAGCTCCTCGCCCTGGCACACAGGTCTCTGGCAAATGAATGGGTGCTTCCACCGTGGTTAGCTGCCATGAGTCATTGTGGCAACATCGACTTGTTGACAGTCGTGGCAACGATCCCAGAGGTTTGCGTCCAGGACTGTTTGGATGTGGTGGTTCGCGAAGCCGCCGAGCAGGGCCATGTTCAGGTTCTGAATTGGTGCATGGCAAATGGGTTGACGAACGAATATGAGAAGCGGTTTGTGGTTGAGACCGCGGCAAAGGCTGGACATTTGGATGTGATCAAGTTGTGGCATGCAAACTATCCTTTGGTTCCTGGAGATTTCGCCGACTCTGGCGCGTCTGTTGTATTGGCGATGGCGTCTCATGGACAAGTGGATACCCTGCGTTGGTGGATCATCGAAATTGCGCCGGATGACTTTGATTTCACCTTGGAATGCTGGCAAGTGGCAAGCAAGGGCGGGCATGTTTCCATGCTCCAGTTTGCGAAAAGCCGCAACTACACGCTCCCGAGTCAGACGGCCGCATGTGTGGATGGGGCCGCAGCAAATGGACATGTGCACGTCCTCAAATGGTGGTATCAGCATATTGGCCGCAAGCAAGCGCTCTCCTACACCATCGATGCAATGGATGGTGCATCTGCAAATGGTCACGTTGCTGTTCTTGACTGGTTCTGTCAATCTGGCCTTGAGCTTCGTTTCACGCCTGCTGCGCTTCGCATTGCTCACGAAAATGGGCACCATGATGTGGTCAAATGGTGGCGTAACTGTACCTTGTATGCAAGCATGGCCGTGGGTCGCCCGCTTCCATTGAACGCCTTTCAGCAAACCAGCCCCGATTTTCTCATGATGTGTGCGTTTGGACTTTCTGATCGCCTGACCCCTGACATTATTGGTGCCCAGTCCATGGAATCGCTTTTGCACGCATTCACTGTTGCTTGCCGGGAAGGTCAAGTCAGTGTCCTTGACTTGATTAATCGTCACTCCAATTTGCAAAAGCGCTCGGCCGACCTTCACCTTCTCCTCAAGGAGGCGGCCAAATGCAATCAGCCCACTGTACTGCAATGGGGCTTCCGATTCCTTCCTAGCAATGGGTGCGACCCCGGCTGGTGGTTATCAAGTGTAAGGGTTGCGCTCAAGCGCGGATACATCAATGTGTTGGAGCTGCTGTTGGCCGCGGATTACTTGTCTTGGGATGACTATGCCGTCGATTACTTCGAATCTGCGTGTGAGGGCGGATGCATTTCCTCGCTCGTGTTTCTCAAGGACGCCTATGCCGCCGCTGTGGATTCTTGTTCAGTAGACGTCTACGAGACAGCAGTCATGGCAGCTGCTTGCCATGGTCATGTCCATGTTTTGGTCTGGTTGCGGCAAAATGGCCTTGATTTCACCGCCCATGATGAGTACAATTGGGCCAAAGTTGTCGATGCTGCAAGCGCCTGTGGACATGTGCATGTGTTGCAATGGTGGATGGCAAACAAGTTGCCGTGGCAATTTACCGAGCAGGCGCTTTGGGATGCCGTCAAGAGCAAGAATGGTGAGTTGATTCAATGGTGGATTGATTCTGCACAAGTGAGGGGCGAGTTTATGCTGGCTATGCTGCATGATGCTTTGGATGAGTTGGACTGCTGATGTGATCGATGCACTTGTTTGATGTTTACCGATGATTTTGTTGCCTCTTGAGAACTGAAAAAATTGTCCATGCAAGCCCGCACATGACCCCGAGCATTGCCTCCTAACCAGTCACATTGCACCATGACCACCCCCGACCCAACGCCTTCGAGTCCACTCCCGACGCTCCCGACGCATTTGGTTGAGCTGATCCTTACGTGGGTTCCACACTTTAGTGAGGACCATGTCCCCATCTACTCGGTGCTCAATGTCCTTCCGCAAGCAATCGTGCCCTCTGTCTACGCATCGCTTGTCGTAAACGATCTCTACCTTGCTTCTGGTCGCGACCCCGCCGTCAAATCGGCCCTCGTCTCGCTCTTTGCCGACCCTGCACTCGACGGGCAGGCAAAAACTCTGCTCAAGCACATGCGCAACACTCTGTCCATGACTTACCTCCTGGATCCGATCATGTTTGCGATTACCAAGGCTGGAAACATGAAGATGTTTGAGCATGTCATGACGCTGGTCGATATGGACGAGATTTGCGCTGAATCGCTACTGCATCATGCTGCACGATTTGGCAGGCTGGATGTTCTGAAATGGTGGCGGAAGCATGGCTACTCGCTGGGCGACCTGACACGAGACGCCATTGAGGCAGCGGCAACGGCCGGTCATGTGGCCGTGTTGAAGTGGTGGCATGCACTTGCTCCGCCAGTTGAACTGGATTTCACCGACTCGAGCATTGTTTTGGATATGGTCGACAATGGCCAGCTGGCCGCCCTCAAGTGGTTCAAGGCAAGTATGGACCCTGCTCTGTTTGTGTTTACTGATGAACATTGGGTGTTGGCCAGCGAGCGTGGGCATGATGCCATTCTCACCTTTGCCAAAAGCAGCCGTATCGCGCTTCCGGATTCGTCATGTGTGGAATGCATCGACAAGGCGGCTGCCAATGGCCATGTTTGCGTGCTTGATTGGTGGTACAAGAACGTTGGCCGCAACAAATCGTTGGCGTACACTGTGGATGCCATGGATTTGGCGAGCGCAGGAGGGCACGTGCATGTACTTGACTGGTTTTCAAAGTCGGGGCTTGAGCTTCGCTTCACACCAGCTGCCGTTCGGCTCGCACGCGCTCAAGGCCACAACCATGTTGTGCAATGGTGGAGCCAATGCCGCTTGTACACCAGCATGGCTGCTGACTTCAAGATGCCGTTGAACGCACTCACAAAGCCTGAAACGGACTTTGTCATGTTGTGTGCTTTTGGCTTTTTCGATGTGCTTGCCAACACAAAGATGGCCGCGCAGCCCCGTTCAACCTTGCATCGTGCCCTTGACGTTGCCTGCCGTGAAGGACAAGTCTCAATTCTCCAGTTGCTCGGCCCGCGCTGCGACATGTCAAGCCATCCCAATCCCGTGCGCTTGCAGCAAATTGCCGTGGAATACAACCAACCGGCTGCTCTGCAATGGTGCTTGCGCAACGCAGTACGCGGGCGGCGATTCTCTGTGGGAGGGTGGGTGCCGCATATCATGTCGGCGCTTAAGCGAGGCCATATTGATGTGCTCGAAGTCCTGTTGGCGGGTGATTTCCTGGATTGGGAGCAGCATGGAGACGATTATGTCAAGGCTGCGTCCTCGGGAGGGCATGTGCGCTCACTCGAATTTTTGAACGCTTCCTTGGCTGCCACAGAGAACTGGGATTGCAATACGATTGCTTTTGCTTTTGCAGCGGCTGCGGAAAACGGCCACGTTTCGGTGCTCAATTGGTGACTGCAGAACGGATGCGACTTGTCGGATACAGATATTGATTGGGATTGGACTGTGCAGATTGATGAAGCAAGTGCGAGCGGCCATGTTGGCGTCTTGAAGTGGTGGAGTGAGAATGGATTGGACGTTTCTTCCACGGAGCGAGCTCTTTGGGGTGCGATAAAGAACCAGCACGCTCCAGTGATTCAATGGTGGATTGATTCAGGGCTGGTAGTTGGCGAACGCATGCTGGAAATGCTGCAGAGTGTGATTGATTCCCTCGAGTAATCTACAGTGACCCAGCGAAAGAGACTGCAGCGAGATGAGTTACATGTCCATCGGTTTATGAGTGTAAGTAACAACAATGTTTCTTGAGAATCCTCTTGTTTTTCTCTTGGTTTGCGAGGGCATGGTTTATTGGCAGTGCGCATGATTCATTCGGATGTGTGATGTCCTTGTTGCACAACTGGTTTAGATTGGCCCCGCAGCCGCAACTCGTTGCAAGTCTGCTATACTCTCAAAGGATGTGCTCGGTCGGTAGATTTCACAATTATCCTGTTCCCATGAGGTTCTTCCATATGTACCATCCTTACCATGCATGCTCTTCATGTCTCACATGCCTGTCGCGGCTAATTTTGTGAATCATCCAGAACGGAGGTCGCGCGTTCGTTTCGTTGATCAGTCCCAAATCAGGCACACAAGCAATCTGGACTTCCCACGTCGACAACAACTAGCAAACACATGAGTATAATGCGCAGCGTCGCTTGCAATCGACCCATCTGATATCGCTGATTGAGCTTGGGCACAATGAAAAGCTGACGAGACCCCACGCAACTGCAGCTGTCAGACGAGCTGCCATTGCACATTGCTCTCATCTACTATCACACATCTCGCACACACAATGACTGCACCAACCACGCTCTTTTTCATCTGCATCGGCACCCGCGGTGACGTGCAACCGTACCTCGCTCTCGCCCAAGGCCTCAAGTCGCGTCGCCCAAACCAATTCAAAATGGTCTTCCTTGCCCATCCCGAGTTCGAATCGTTTGTCCTCAAGCACAATGCCATCGACGTGTTCCATCCCATCGCACCTTCCATGATTCACGAGGCCAACATGACAGAAGTAGGCAGGGAAGCCAAAAAGCACCAATCGCTTCTCAACCTGGAGCCCGCTCGCCAGTTTTTTACCAACCTTTTTCGTGGCTGGACAGGCTGTGTCAAGTCTGCGCTCGAATTGCACGGTCCCGCCGACGTCATGTTTTGCACTCAATTTGCCGCCCGCCCCAATATCTTGGGCCTCATCAAGTCGCTTCCCGTTGACCAGCAGCCTCGCATCAACGTCTTGCACACGTTTCCATCGTATCCCACCTGGGAATGCGTCCCGCCCATGCTCAACCTCGGCTCGTCACTTCCGCTTGGCCTGCTCAACGCGCTCGCTTGGAAGTTTGAATCGGCCGTGGCCCACGGATACATTGACTTGCCTGCCGCCCAGCTCGTATGCAAAGAGTTTGGCATTGAGCCGTGGCCGGCCAATGGCGAGGACCCAAAGTATGCCATTGCGCGCGAACCAACATGGGCCGCGCAGCACATTTACTCGTTGGCACTGTATGGCCGGCCCGCAGACTGGCCCGCGAACCAGCAAGTCGTTGGATTTTTGCCTTATTCGCCACCCACGGCAGCTGCGCGGCTGCCCGCCAATTTGGATGCGTTTGTGGATACGGCAAAGGCAAGAGGTAAACCGGTCGTTTACGTTGGGTTTGGGTCCATGCTGGGTGTAGCGTTCGAATCGGATGAAGTCATTCTCGACATTTTGCAGCGCGTGTATGATGGATTGGTCGGTGCCCACGCACAGTATCCAGGAGGATTCCGGGCCATTTTGCATACAGTCACGAGCCAAACAGGTGGATTCTTGATTCCCGACTCGGCGGCCGCCGCCATATCCAGCGACGTTGCTGCCGAGAGCGACATTCTCGTGCTGACGGAACCCGTTGCGCACGACTTGCTGTTCCCAAAGTGCGATGTCGCCGTGCAACACGGCGGCGTCGGAACGTTGCAGACCAGTCTCATGCACGGATGCGTGCCTGTTGTGTTTCCTTGCTTGGCGGTGACTGATCAGCCGTTTTGGGCAAGTGTCGTGGCCAAGCGCGGCATGGGTGTCAACGGTGGGCCAGCTATCCAGATGACGGCCGATTCGTTTTCTGCAAGTGTGCAAGCGGCGCTGCAAGGGCTTGATGGCTTCAAGAGTGCAGTTGGTGCGGTTTCGGAAGGCATTAAAAGAGATGATGCGGTAGAGAAGGTGTTGGCATGGGTGGAGGAATGCTGAGGAGAATGAGGGTCTGGGGCCAGTACACAGGAGTGTCGTGGGATTCGAACAAGCGCAGGCCATGTATAAGCGATTTAGAAAATGAAAAACTTGTGAAAAAAGACTCGAAAAAAGAAAGAGACACAAGACGGTGAGCGACATCTAGTCGCTGCTATCAGAGTCGCTGCTATCAGAGTCAGTGCTGTCGGAGCTTGCCGCGTCCAAAGCGTCATTTAGCATCTCGAGTGTGAACTGACCGACGACTTTGCCTGAGCCGATCCACCAATTGATGACCCTTTGGTGCCGATTCTTGACGGCATTCCTAAGCGCAAGTTCGGTGAATTGAACGTCGAGCTGTTCGCACACCACCACTGCAAGATGGCGACATGTCCTTGAGCGCTGGCACTGTTGATTGCGCTTGTCGAATCGATGAGCGCAAAGGAAAAGCCTTCCTCGAGAAGCCAATCCAAGACCGCGACATGGCCATTCGCTGCTGCGGCCGTCGCGGCTTTAGCAACAAGCTCGTTATCCCATTCGTCCGTTGATTGCACGGCTGTGTCGAGAAACTTGAGCGATCGAATCTGCCCACCTTCACACGCCGCCAGGACGTAATCAGCGTTGTGTGAAGAATCCGACGAAAGCAGCTTGGCTGCGTTCAACAACTCGAGCACCTCGATATGTCCACGCTTGAGCGCAGTCTTGACACACGCCAGCCACCATACGGGCGCCGACAATCCCCGACGAGGCGGGTTCCGGAAACACCATTGCAGAGCGGAAACTTGGTTGTTTTCAATAGCACGCTCAAAGTGTAACAGCGAGGTCGGGTTTCCGAGGTCGCAGTGGGGTGCAAGCAGCTGAAGAATGTTGACTTGGCCATGCTGGCATGCAACTTGAAGAGCTCGGTCGAGCGTGCGGCGAGATTGTTTGGCGACAGCATCCGCACTCAGCGAATCTGAGAGACCAAATGCACACAACATGACAAAGTCGGACGGCGTGCGCACATTATTATTAATGGGCAAACAGATCCCAGCGACCATGCTGTTGAACAAACGGCACTTTCCCCACCATTCAACGACATGTGTGTGTGCATTTTCGCGCGCCAAATGCAGAGCAGCGGGCGAGAAACGAAGCTCAAGACCCGACTGCATGAACCAGTCAAGTACTTCCACATGCCCATGCGCGCTGGCCAAGTCCATGGCATCCACAGTGTACGAGAGAGCGAGCTTGCGACCAACGTTCTCGTACCACCAATCAAGCACGGAAACGTGACCCCTTGCAGCCGCCTTGTCGATACAGTCCGCGGTCGATTCGGGAAAGCCGTAGCTGTTTCTTTTGGCATGTTGCAGAATTTCAACATGGCCATTGGCGCTCGCCAACACCCAATGTTCCTTCTTGAAGGCGAAATGCTCACGTGCAAGCACGCCCTTCAACCAGCGCAAAGTATACAAGTGACCGCCCTCCACCACATCAGCGATTATCCTGGAATTCGTGAAATCAAAAGCAACAGGGGGATCCAACGAGTTCCACCACTTCAATGCAAGGATGTGCCCGTTCTTTGCGGCCGCCTCAATGGACGTGCGCTTGAGGCCGCCCAAGGGCAACTGATTTGTCGACCACCACTTCAGAATATCCACCGATCCGTGCGACGCTGCTTCATGGACCACTTGGTCGCAATTGGCCAAAGGCACTTGATCAAACGTCCCCAAATACTCGAGCAATTCGGGGTGTCCGGCTTGCGCAATCGACACGGCAACTGGGCTCAGGCAGTGTTTGTCTGGCCTGGTCAAGACCCCCCGCAAATTGGACAAGAGCAGCCTCTGTGCGACATGCGAATGCTGGCCACGGGCAAACAAGTGCTTGAGTGCCGTTTTCATGTTGCCAGTGTTGGGCTGGCGGTACATAAACGCGCTGGCTACGAGCGATGCATACGCCGTCGGTACAGTCCCGTGCGGAAGGACGTTGAGGAGGGAATAGATGGGATCCTGGTCACTGAGTTCGAAGCACGGAACTGTAACGGCTATAGATTGACGATCGCCGGATCGATAACCGTTCCTGCCCGTTCCTTCCTCTGGCGGCGGCAACACGATTGCCAGGTACTGTACTGGTCAGGCTGCATATCGTGCAAGATATCCGGGTTTTGGGCCGGGTTTTGCTGAGCGATATCCACAACTGGTTTCGTATTTACTACAATGATTTGTTCCGTCACCAAGTGAACTTGAAGAAGGCTGTCAGGCAAGCACTCACCAGCTGCCACATCAAGCTACCTTGTGGGCAAAGTGAACCGAATTAAGGGTGGTGGTGGAGGTGAAGAGGGACTGAATCCCAGGGCCTCAGGCTCGCGAGCTTCAGTCTTTGCGTATGTGCTCGAAAAAGAGTTGTCTCGCCGGGACGTGTCCCACACTGCACAGCAGCTGCAACATGCAATCCTCTAGCTCGGACTCTATCGGCTGCTGACACTAAGCAGTAAACATTGACATAGAACCTGTTCCCCAACGAGCCCTTGTCAAAGCGGTACATGAACAACAGGGTGGTTCAATGTGGGTTGGATTCCTCTGCACGAGTATACGTAACTGCGGGCTGTGGGCGCTGCATTCATTCAGCAGCCCTGTGCCAAAGCACACACAAAATATTAGCGACTTCCATGTATTTTTGAAAGGCAATGGATTACACGACTTAAAGCAACATGGCAAGCCATCTCACCCCTGCATCTTCCGGCGGCAGTGGTGACCCAGCGCCGACCTTGCCGCTCAACGTCATCGAGCTCATTCTCTCAGTCACACCAGCCCACTCTTTCAACAAAACCCCGTTCCTGTCCCTCATCAATGTGTTGCCTCAGCAAACCGTTCCGTTGGCATACGCTGCTGCCCTCATTCAAGTCTTCAACGCCAACTCCATCTTCAACGACACCATCCCAAGCTGTCTCGTCCGCCTCTTTCAAGAGCCTCATTGCGACGACCACTCCAAACGGCTCATCTCGCTCATCAAGGAACCGCTCTTTAGAGACATTGATTGGTGTTCTGTCGCAATGACCAAGCTCATTTGCACAGCAGGAAACATTGCTCTCTTGGATCACCTGCTCAACATGGCCGACCTGGATTTATATGGCGAGGCGATTAATGTTGCGGCCGGACATGGCCATGTGGATTTACTGAAATGGTGGGTTGGAAAATACCCGTCGCTTGCCGGCCAACTCAGACAAGGCGGGATCGTTGATGCCGCGAAAAACGGCCATGTTGGTGTTCTCGACTGGTGGGCAGGTTTGTCTCCTCCACGTCCATTTCCCTTTACTGGTGTCGATATGGTTGGCGAAGTGGTGACAATGGGCCAGCTGGCCACGTTGCAATGGTGGAAATCGTCACAAGCAGCTGCCTTTGTTTTCACCGAAAACCATTGGGCACTTGCAAGCAAATTTGGGCACCTTGATATCCTTGAATACTTCAAGTCACAAGGGCTCCCGTGGCCGACGTCCACATTTCCGAGCGTTTATGGCGCCTGTGAACAGGGTCATGTGGATGTGCTTGACTTTTGGTACAAAGCCATTGCCAATGGTGCTCCCTTTGCATTTAAATATTCTGCGGATGCATTGGATGTTGCCAGCGCAAACGGTCACATTAAAGTTCTCGAGTTCTTCACAAGTGCTGGTCTGGAATTGCGTTTCTCGCCGGCTGCAATGTCTTTTGCTCGTTTGAAGGGTCACACCGCTGTTGTGAAATGGTGGAACAAGTGCCGGCTCTACAAAACCTTGATCTCAGGATGCCTGAAACCAGTTGGCATGAATGGTGGTCAGCAACTGATTGACATTGTCACCCTATGTGCGTTTGGGCGACTCGATCTTGTCGCCGAATCTGTGCTGGCGCAGCAGAATACTTTGACGCATTTGCGCATTGTCCGCAATGCTTGCTGGCTTGGGCAATTGAATGTGCTCGTGCTTTTGGAACGGCACTTGAAATCTGTTGTTCTGGACAAGTCTTTAGTTGAAGTCGTGTGCACCAATGCCTTTGTCGGAAATCAAGCTGCAGCGGTACAATGGTGTTTGCGCACCTTGCCGACTTTAGGTTTGGAATGGTGGCAATCTCGGGTGGATGGGGCACTCACGTCAGGTCATGTTGCTGTCCTTGAGGTCCTGGCAAGTGCTTTCGGCGAAGATTTCTACGCGTGGGACACTTTGGGAGCTACCCTTGTTGGCGCTGCTTGCCGCGGTGGAAAGTTGCTCTCACTTGACTATTTGACGGAACTGCGTCCAGTGCAACAATGGAGCGATGATGTGAAAGAAGTCGCCATTGCTGATGCCGCAGCTTCCGGCCACATTTCTGTCTTGGAATGGTTGTTGGAGCAAGGAGTTGATTTTGAACACGCTGTGGTTGATTCGCACGCTGGATTAGGCCCAATTGACAGGGCAAGCGAAAATGGCCATGTGCAGATTTTGCAATGGTGGTCTGGCGGTGACTTGAGGTTCCATTTCACCGAGCTTGCGCTGTGGAATGCCATGAAAAACAAGCACAAGAGGGTCATTCAATGGTGGATTTGGTCTGGCAAGGTCGTTGCCCCTTTCATGCTCAAGGCCCTCAAAGATGCACTCGAGCAGTCAGGTTGAGTTTTTCATAGCGAGCAGTTTTATTTTGTCCAAAATCTTGTCCTTCATTGAAGCTGTTGGCACACGCAAGTCTCCTGAGGCACTCGCTTATTCATTTGCCCAACTTAGTATCCCCGCAATTGCTATGGAAGTGTTGAAGACAAAACGACAATCAATGGAACTGCCGCCCACCAACTTGAATGTATATGCCGCGAAATGAATGAAACTCCTCTACTTGCCGCTCATGCCAACATTCGCAACGCACCGAGCAAGCATGTCGTAAGCACGTTATTCTTGCCTTGGGGCATTTCCGTCCTCTCCACAATGCACCACTTTCTTGGGATTGAGTAACCCGTCCCGTCTTTGGTCCGTTCATGCTGCAGTCGCTCAAGGATGCTCTCGCGCAAGTTGGCTTGAATGGAATGCGTGCCTCTGTGCTCTTGTCCCGGAAGATATTCATTGGGCTTTGTCCCGGGAGATGACTTGAATACAGATGCTCCGCTTCACTTCTCGTGGGCTTTTGCTCGGATGTGTCTCACCATAAGTGATCAGGAATCCATTTTTTTCTGCCTCTGAAGTTTCATGATACTGTGTACATGTCGATGTCGGTCTGAGCTCAACCGAGAATCCAAGCGCACATAGTGTGCAGCCCATAAATCGAATGTACAGGTATACAAATGCCAAAAGAACGACTTACTCATCCGTCACACACCCTTCGCTCGCACTCTTGACCAACTTGACATACTTTGCCAATGTTCCCCTCGTCATTGTTGGCTCTGGGGCCGTCCACTCGGATCTCCTCCTTGCCATCTCAGCCTCGCTCACATCCACATCAATTGACCGCACCTCGGCATCAATCGTCACCACATCGCCATCCCGGACGAGCGCAATGGGCCCGCCCACGGCGGCCTCTGGCGTGACATGCCCCATGATAAACCCATGCGATCCGCCCGAAAACCGACCGTCCGTGATCATGGCCACGTCCTTGCCCAATCCAGCACCCATGATGGCTGACGTGGGCGTCAACATCTCGGGCATACCCGGCCCGCCCTTTGGCCCCTCGTATCGGATAATAATGACCTGACCTTTTTGAATCTTGCCCTGTTCGAGTGCGGCGAGCATGGCTTCTTCGCCGTCAAACACGGCAGCGGGGCCAGAAAAGCGCAGGCCCTCCTTGCCTGTGATTTTGGCCACAGCACCCTCAGGAGCAAGGTTGCCAAACAAGATTTGGATGTGACCCGTGGATTTGAGCGGGTTGGACATCGGGACAATCACTTTTTGGTCGCGGGTCAAGGAAGGGACAGAGTGGAGGTTTTCGCCCATGGACTTGCCCGTGACAGTGAGCGGCGAGGGGTCAATGAGCTTGTGTTCCATGAGATACTTGAGCACGCCTACGCAACATAGTTGGAGCCGCTCGGTGAGTTTCTTGGGCCGCCCGCGCAAGATGCATGCAGAAACAAAAACAAAAACAAAACATACCAGGTGTTCCACCGACCTTGTGTAAATCCGCCATCACATACTTGCCACTGGGCTTCATATCGGCAATCAGCGGTACCCGATCACTCACCTTTTGCCAATCGTCCAACCCCAGCTCGACACCGGCGGAGCGTGCCATGGCAATCAAATGCAGCACGGCATTTGTGCTGCCGCCAAGCGCCATGACAACCACCATGGCATTCTCAAAGGCTTCCCTCGTCATGATCATGCTTGGCCGAATATCCTTTTCCAACAAGTTGCGAATCGCCAACCCAGACTCGTGACACTCGCGGATCTTGCCCGGATCCGTTGCGGGCGTGCACGACGAGTACGGCAACGTCATGCCCAATGCCTCGATCGCAGACGCAAGCGTATTCGCCGTGTACATGCCGCCACACGCGCCGGGACCGGGACACGAGTGCTGAACAACGTCGTCGCGCTCCGACTCGGAAATCTTGCCCGCAATCAGCTCGCCATAGGACTGAAATGCCGAAATGATATCGAGCTGCTCGCCCGGCCGGCAAGACGCGTGTCCTGCTTGAATGGTGCCGCCATACACCATGATGGACGGGCGGTCGTGCCGGGCAATGGCCATCATGCATCCAGGCATGTTCTTGTCGCATCCAGGGATGGCAATGTTGGCATCGTACCACTGCGCGCCCATGACGGTTTCAATCGAGTCGGCAATGATTTCGCGCGATTGCAGCGAGTATCGCATTCCGGGCGTTCCGTTGGACATGCCGTCGCTCACGCCAATCGTGTTGAAGCGCATGCCGACCAGCCCGGCCAGCACAACACCATCCTTGACATGGGCGGCAAGGTCGTTGAGGTGCATGTTGCACGGGTTGCCCTCGTACCACACGGACGAGATGCCGACTTGTGGCAAATGCATTTGCGCCGGCGTCAGGCCCGTCGCGTACAGCTGCGCTTGCGAGGCGCCCTGAGATTTGGGCTGCGTAATGCGCGACGAGAACTTGTTGAGGCCCGCGGGCACGGCCGGTTGCGCCGCGCAGCGCGCAAGCAGGTCGGCGTCGATCGGGGCGTGGCCGTAGTGGCCGCGCCGGGCCACATGTGGGTCGGTGAAGCCGGCGGGGGCAGACGACAAGCACCGAGCGGGCACTTGGCGATGGCGCGCAGCTGCGACGGCGCGTTGAATGGAGCGGTACATGGCGTGTCGGTGGGGATGCAAGTCGGGCGAGAATTCCTGGTCGGTGTGCGGGTGTTAAAGGTACGAGTGTGTGCGTGGGCTGTCTTGACGTCGTATTTATTTAGCCTCTGTCTGTTGCTCGCGATAATGAGCGCGTGACCAATTTCGATCGACTCGCTTGACACGTGATTTGTGACCACCTTCACTTTCAAGAGGGCTCTGTGATGCCATCGTCTCTTCTCTCGCGTCAGGCGTTCCCAGGTGCGGACAGGCCTCGGCAGAGCCATGACAATACTGCGATCGCATTCGCAAGTAGAATATGAAGCAGGCCACCGACATGTCTCCACCATGGGCACACGATCGACTCGTGGATTTGGCCAGTTGGACATGGGAATCTTTGTATACAAGGAGTGGGGGCAAGTGGATGGGAAGCTCAAGTGCGTGAATGAGCGTGGTGTTTGTGGAGAGGGAACGTGGGAGCTGAGCGAGAAAAGCAGTTGAAGTTAGCCATCGGAGAACGGATAGAGGACAACAACTGAGTGAGAGAAGCAAGAGGCAATCGCAAGCCGTTCACATCCGGCGCGACGGAATCCACTGGCTGCAAACGGACGGCGTCTCCTGCTTTTGATACGCAAACTCATTCAAGCAAAGATACATGGGCACCGGCGTGAATCCATTGGCCCTCGCCATCGCATGCACTTGGGCCACGACAGAATCCGACTTGCGGTTAATGTCGTGCTGAAAAGCGTGATATACGATCGGGTGTTGGGTCCCACAACTTGTGTTCAATTTTGCTCAACGATTTCGGGAGCCCAGTCATTGGTGTCACCCAGGGTCGACCACATGATGACTTGATACCCGCTTGCAACGAGGCGATCGTGGATGGCCTAGTTCAGGCTGCCATACGGCGGGCGATAGAATCGAGGGCGAAGACCAACCAAGCGTTGAATCTCAGGAACTCGATGCTCACGTCGGCGGCCGACAGTGTGGTCAAGTCTGGGTGCGACCACGAATGCGAGGCAATGTAGTGGCCCTCAAGGTGGCCACGAAGAGCAATAGACTTATGTCGGCGAATCAGGATGCCGAGCCAAAGAATGTCGTCTTTTGTGTTGATTGCACGAAGGGTGTTCAAGATTGTCACGGTCTCTGTCCAAACAACAGCTCACTCTGTCAGTTGCGCGAAAACGTAAATATGAGGCTGGACAGGCCAAGGAGTCAACTCGAAGTGCGGGCCAGCATCGTCATATGTTACTGCCATCATCCCATTGAAGCCACATGATCGGTACGAGCCAATCGAATCACGTTTGAAAACACCAGATGGCAGTGAGACAGTTTCCAAAATGTTGCGATTGGAGCTGGCTCTGGGAACATGTCGCATGTGCGGATTCCAGCAGGTGCAAGTCTCCTGCTGCACTGGGACGCACAGGAGCTCTTGCTGGCGCCGGCCTCGGGCGCATTGGAACATTCCCCGCTTACCAGGCAGCAAAACTCTTTGCCACATAGAGTTGAGAGCAGGCGTGAAGCGATGCGTGAATGATGGTATCCACCGGAAGAAAAAGTGCATGGTATCAAGCAAAAAATTGAAAAAAATGGCTTGGCCCTACTCATCACCCTGCAACACATACAATGCCGGCCCACAAACCACGGCCAACGCATCCCACCTCTCGCCCACCCACAGCGACTGAATTGACGTGACAAATGCCCCCTCATCCGCATCATCGTCCATTTCATCGCTCTCTTCGCTTTCATCATCATCTTCGTCCTCATCACTCGCTTGGTCCTCACCTTGCCCCAACCCAAACTCATCCTCCTCGTCCCACTCTGTCTCGCTCGCATCGCTGGAACTCGTCGCCACCACCCGCCGCCGCCTGCCCATGCCACTGACCAACCCACGCCTCACACCCACAATCTCCTGCCCAACCCGCCCCGCACCACTGTCCACACTTGTATCGGCCTCGGGCACCGTCCCCGCACTGCTCGCACTTGTTTCACCAGGTGACCCATTGCCCCTCGTACGTGCCTTACGCGCCGCGGCCGCCTCTCGCGCCTGCTTCCTGCGTTCCTCCACACTCACTACGCGATCCACGACCCTCGCCACCCTCGCACCTAACGGGCCCTGGACCCAGATGTCCCGCTTGAGCTTGCACGCAAACACGCCGAGTGCGTGCGACATGCACACGTGCTGGCCGTGCGCGTGCGTGAATGCGCGACTGGCCGTGGGCCGCGACAAGTCCAGCATGGGCATGGGCTTGTTGTTGGCACCCGAGCGGTTAGCAAGGTCAAGGCACACGAGCCGCGCCCACGTGTCGGCGTGTGCGGCAAGGTACAAGTGGTAGCACATGTTTTGCCAGATGACAGGCTCGTCGATGCGTGCAGAAAAGAGCGGGGTTGGTGAAAGCGGGGTTGCGGGTGGAAGCCGAGGCAGGACCGCGGCCGTGGCACCTGCACCAGCTGCGGTCACCGTGGCCAAGAATGACGGAGACGTGTACGAATTAGGAGTCATGGGCGTGAGCGTCGCGTTGGAGTTGAGCGAACCGATCGATCCGCTGCTCCCACTGCCAGACGAAGACGAGTGTGGGCTCGACGAGGTTGCTGAAAGCGGCGGTTGCAAGTAGCTCGACGCAGGTGATGTGCGCATGCCCGAGGAAGTGGATGAAGCGAGCGACGACGTGGACGACGCGGCTGGCGACGAAAAGCGCGTCATGATGACTGGTGCGGGTCGCACAGGCAACGTGTACAGCTCGTAAATGCGGTTGAATGGTGACAGCAAATGGTCTGCGTTGGCTGTGGATGGATCGTTGGTGTCGCGCACGCCAAGGAGGATTTGGTGCCATTCACGGCGCGCGTATGCGTCAGCTTGCGGTGCGTTTTCAACGAAATCAATGGCTGAGCCGGCTGACCCGTGACTGCCGGCGGTTTGGAGTGGACGAATGGATGGGATTTCGTTGAGAATGGTGGGTCGATACCATGGCTTGTCGTAAAGCACGTCCAGATCAAGTGAAGTCTTGCCGACTGCGGTGGCCGAGGGACGGGTGGAAAAGCATTCGAGCGGCGACATTTGCTTTGTCAAGTCGTGCATCGGAGGGAACGACCAGGTGGAAAAAATGCCGTTGGCAGAAGCAACAACCAGCTTGGATAGCGGGACGTGGCGGCCGTCTGGAAATGGGTAGAAGAAATCTGCTGGTTGAGGGACAATATGTCGGGCAATGAGCTGAAGGTTGGACGGAGATGATGTCGATGATGATGGATTGTCCTGTGTTGTTGGATCCACAGCAAGGAAATCGATCGTGACAAAAAAGAGGTTTGTGGATGTTTCATCCACGGGTGACAGGTAAGCGAGCATGTAATCGCCCGATTGGAGGGTATAGAATGTTTCCGCTGTGAAACGAAAACAACAATACGAAAACAAGAGCGTTAAAACACCAGAAAGCTGCTCAAAAAAGGCAGGCCCCAACGTACTGAAAGGTATTCCCAAATACGAATGCAAATACTTCTGTGCACAATGTACATTCTCACGATCCGAAGCATAATCCACAATCGCCAAAACACAACGCGATGTATCCGAGCGAGCCGAGTAGCATAACGCATAGCGAGTCCGAGGCAAGTCCAACCCAAGCAGCCGAAACAGCGCGTTCCCGCCACCACGAGCACCCGCCGAGTTGGGCTCGGTCAAGTCGTAAAACTTGGATGCGCCTGGGGCAGGATGCTGCTGATAATGCACTTGCATTGCTGGCAAGAATGGGTATGTGCCGAGATTCGGGTCGCGGTAAATGGCATGGTTGGCCAGCACGCGCAAACTCGGGTACTCGAGCACATGAACGGTGCGAAGCTTTGTCGGGCGAATCGGGCTTGACCGCGGTGTCGAGCCGTACGTTGAGCGGGAATAAGTGGGTGGAAACGATTCAAACTCGTCTTCACCTTCAGAAGCGTCGCTTTCCGAAGAGGAGGGCTGAGCGCGAATCAAGTGCCGAGCCAGAACAGCGAGACCACGGCGGTAGGAACGAGTATGCGGTTGTGTAGGTGAGTGCGGCGAGAGCGAGAGCGGCTCGTCGTCCGTAGCCATGGACAAGTAGGCCGCATCCAACTTGCCGTCGTCGATGAGGGCGCCGACAGTGTGATCGGACAATGAGAAATGGCCGAGAACGGCTGGCAGCGGCGCTAGCTCAACATGAACAATATCAAACTGCTTGAGCCGCCATGTCTTGTCGATTCGGATGAGGTCCCGGACAAGAGCAAACCAAGATCCCTGGAAATCCGACAATTGAAGCCCACGCGACGCCTGGCCTCCTGGGGCCGTTGTCTGGAGCGAAGTAGCGGCCATGCGCGTTGATCGCAGTGCAGGATCATGGTTAGCGTGGATTGTAAGCGGTGCGGATGAAGTTGCGAGTGTCGGGGCCGATGACAAGACGAGCGGCGGCCTGGTCGCGCCGAGAGCAGACGGTGCACTCGCTGATGCATCTTGAGAACCAGCAGTCACAATACGATGTGCGTTGAGTGCCGAGTACACTTGAAGCCATATGAATTCATCGTGCACAAGCGAGTGGAATCGTCTCGAAACCCTGGACAAACGTATCAGAGTTTGCACTTGGACCGGCACAAGTTGCCGAGCTCGATGCCGGTGTCCTTGTTGCAAGTTGGTGTTGGCACATGCCCGTGACGACTGCGAAGCCGATCCAATTCCCAGACCAATTGGCCCATGCGGTTCATGAGACGATGGTGGATCGCACAACCTGAAGAGTGGAGGGAGTACGGAGCTTTTGGCGATGGTGACAAGGATGGACGACAACAAATCGTCCGACAAGTCGTCCAACGAGGCGGTGATGCCGACTCGTCGCGGTGGGGACGGGATACTCGAGCCGCTTGCAGACGTTTGTGAAGATGATGAGCGCGAATGGAGCGAGGAGAATGTTGGCGATGAAAGCGGGACGACAACGAGGGCTGGTGGGCCAGTTGGCACTGAGCCGTTACCCGCGCTGGTTGTCGCATCCGCCTCGGGTGCCGGTCGAGTAATCTTTGGCGTTGCCGGTGGCTGCGGTGCTAACGTCTGAGAATTGTCTGACATGATCGGAGAGTCAGCTCGAGTTCCCAGGATATCGTGATCAGCTCAGGCTGGTGGGCGTTCGTCGGCCGAGTGAGCGGGACTTTTGGATAGGGTGTTGCGGTCGATCGGGGTGCGGCCAAATAGAGCCTGCCAGGCTGCTGCGTCTGCGTAAAGAAAGCTTTGGGCCGCGAAATCGCAGCAGTAGAAGCAAGAGTCAAATGCCCAAAGGCCCGTGGCGTGACTTGAAATGCGTCGGATTGCGTTATGATCATTCAATACGACATTCATGGGAAATCTCGCTGGAGCCGAAAGGAGCACAAAGGCACGGGGAACTCGGAAGGACGGCTGCACTGACAGGACCTATAGACATTTTTTTATTGATGGTTTGCCCTCGTCCCTCGTCCGGTCGGTTTGCAAGATATAAGTGACTGTTTGCAATTTGCACCACCACGCCAACGGGGCGGGTTGTGATGCATTTTGGAATCTTTTGAAGCGGCTGCTCGGCGCGAGCAAGCTGAATGCTGGGCAGGACGCGAGAGCGCTCAAGGGTCACTCACCATCCATGAACAAGTTGCAACGGCAAGTATCAATACATGGTCATATAATACACTAGTGCAATGAAGGAGTGAAAAAAAAAGACTTTCCGCAATGGAAGTGACCTCTCCCATTCTGCCGCACCCGCTGGTCGAGCTTATCGTTGCCATGGCGGCCCTCACTGCGCCTCGATCCACAACCATCTTCCATCTCGCCCGAATCTTGCCACCAACACAAGTGCCACTCGCCTACGCCACCATCTTGCGCATCGCCAACCGATACAAGGCCCCATCCGGCCTGCTTGACGACTCGCATGAGCTGATTGATCCCACTTGCATGCAGTCCATTGACCATCCTCCCAACGACATCTACTTGGGCATTGATCGGCCCATGTCCCCAAACAAAGCGGCCCTCTTTCGGCCCATCTTACTTCGCATGTTTCCGCATTTGAGCCGCATTGTACTTGCAGAATCAGAGTGCGCATTCTTGGACAACATTGTTCGATGCTGTGCATACATGGGCCATTTGGAATTGTTGCAGCGATTGTTAGATATGGGTGCGGATTTGATCGAGTGCGAGCGGGTCTTGGATGCCGCAAGCGAGGCGGGTCACGTCAATGTGCTGCAGTGGTTTCTGGATTCGCATTTGGTGGCTGCAGGTACATCGTTCTCTAACGCAGCCACTGCGCTGGCCTCGCTCAACGGCCATGTTCACGTCCTTGACTGGTGGCGAACCAATGAGACAAAGGTCGGAGTTATAAGTGATGGAGACGATTTGTTTTCAAACGTGGACGTCATTTCCAGTGCATGCGCGAAATCCCAACTTGCGGTTTTGGATTGGCTCCACTTGTATTTCGAGTCCACTGGCGAAAACAATGTTGACTTCACTCCTCTGACCTATGGCTGGGTCGACGCTGCAGAGAACAACCAAGTTGGAGTGCTGGAATGGCTCAAAGCAAACAAGATTCCGTTTCCCCAATCGGGATCAGGATACGGAATGTATTGCTGGATCGATTATGCTTGCAAAGGCAAAGATGCCAGTGGGTGCATCGAAGTTCTGGACTGGTGGTACAAAAACACGAATCGCAAGCAATACTCTTTCAAGGCCATTGAATGGGCATCAGCACTTGGTCGGCTCAATGTATTGCAATGGTGGGCTGCAAAGGACGATCTCGTTTTCAAGTATTCTCCAAGCGCTCTTCGCATGGCGTCCATTCATGGACATGTGCATGTATTGCTCTGGTTTGCAACCAAGGTCCCCAGCTACCATTTACTCTGTCAAAGCCCAAGTACGGTCGCTTTGCCGCCACAAGCTCTCCCACAAGTGATTCCGCGCGACATTCCGACTTTGGTGGCGTTTGGACGTACAGACTATTTGGCGAGCTTGGGATCTGTTTCACCAAACGAGGAGCTAGTCATCCAAGTGTTTGAAGCTGCGACCTCGCATGGGCAAGTTGGCTTACTGCAGCTAAATCTCGCCGCCTGGCAGCTCCTCAATCCCCGAGATGATGGACCCAACAAGTGCGACTTGAGCAGCGCCGCAGCAAGCAATAGTGTGGCGACGCTCCTTTGGTGCGAAATGTATTTGCCTGGATGGTATTCTGGTGTTGCTCGCCAAGAGGACTGGATTGAGTACGCAACCAAGGCTATTGAATCTCAAGCCGACCTTGTTCTTTCGTGGATGTTGGATACAGGGAAACTGGATTCGGAGGCGTCTGATTTGTACTACTGTCTCAACTCTGCCTGCTTCTTGGCCGATTTGAACATGCTCAACATGATCCTGGCCAAGATGATCAAGAACAACCCGCAAGAGCTTGCACAACTCGATACGAACGATTCGTTGCTCACCATTTTGGCCTTCATGGGCCACGTCGCAGGCCTTGAATGGTGGTCAAGCAATGAATTGCCTGTTTGCAAATCAACACTGCCGATTGACTATGCTAGTCGGCGCGGCAAGCTCGCAGTCTTGGTTTGGTGGCAGGCATGCTCGGATTGGCCATTTCTGTGGTCGGAAGCGGCGATTCGCTGGGCGGTCGAGTACAAGCAAACAAAGGTGATCAAGTGGTGGTTGGGATCGGGGCTGGTCAAGGATCAAGTGCTGCTTCGTCTTCTCCAAGAAGGGACAAGACAAGACTGACGGCGAGTATTGTCTCGATTGACCATACGGGAAAATGCCACAATACATGATGATGCTTGACTAGTACACTTAATATACATACACGGAAAAAGTTACACATGCCACCCAACCGCCGCCACCACCTCGCGCAACACCCGTTGCTTTGCTCTCAACTCGTCATCCTCCACCGAGTCGCCCTGCAACCACGCGCAAATCATATGCCGCCACTCGTCCGACTTCACAATCGGCTCGGGCAACTTGCGCCATCGCTCACTTGCGGTCTTGATCGAATCACATGCAACCAAAAGACACTCGAGTGCAACCCGCGGATCCTTGAGCACCACCTCAACGTCGCTCGCCTTGATCCATTTCCAATTACCCGCGAACGTGTCGGCATTCCAAACCAAGGACGCAGTGACCAACTCGCGATTCATGCGCCACAACAGGCAAACGCTGAGCCATTGTGCGTGGTTGTCTGCGCGGGCGCTTTGAATCATGGCCACGAGCGCGGCGTGCAGCCACGTGGGCAAGTAAGAGGGCACAAACTTGGACACGTTGGTGTGCGGGAACGTGAATGCGGGCACGTACGAGTCGAGCAAGTCGTGCTGAACAGCGTGCGCGCTTGGAAACGTTCGGTCTGCATGTCTCAAGTCGCACGTGTGGAAGGCAATAGTGAGCGCACAATAGATTGTAAACTGGGTACTGGTGAGTTGGTCGAGCATAGCGGCAAACTGGAGCGCTTGTGCTTGCTCCTCGTGTGCAAAGGCGAACAGATGGTTGTGAACAATATGGTGCGTCATGATGGCCGCGAGCTCGAGATTGGGACTTGGGGATGCTGGGCGTAAGGGCGAGTCCAAGTCGGATGACATGCCGCTGGATGCGAGAAAATCAAGAAGGCGCATCAAGTCGGCAAGCGAAGTACGATCGGCTGGAAGAATGCCAGAATACGTGCGCGAAAACCATGGCCATTGAGAATCATCACGGCGCACAGGATGGTGGGCAAGATAAACGATTGGGTCAATTTGCCGATGGATCACATAGTCTAAAAGAGCATTGCATTCGCTCGTTGGAGGCGGGGTAAACGAATCGGTTAATGATGGGTGGTAGCGCCAATCTTGGACGACAGTATCCCAATGAGTAGCGAAAGCTAAACACATGTGCGATTTGCACAATGGTTAGTGGGAGCATGAACGGAGAATGACCAGCACAAGCAAAGACCAAAGGCGAACCAAAGCGAATCACCTGATTCAATTGATTTGGAAGTATGACGTGCTCGTCAAATATCCGCAGCGAATCCTTTCGTGCCGGATTCTTGCACGCAAAGTACAGCAGGCGGCCAATGTCGGAATCCGCCAGTAGTTGGAGGTCAATACATGTGCCCAGCAGCTCGATCCCGAAACCCTCTTGAACCAACTCGGCAAACGGCGATGCGAAAGCGGGCAACTGATGCGGGTCCTGTCGTATGCACTGCAGGTTGGGCACATCCAATTGCATGAACGCTTCCTTGAACGCTGGAACGGTATCGTTGTGGCAGATAGGAACGCACGCAAAGAATGGCAATGGCTTGTTGTTGAAGCATGCTTTCTGAACCCACCGGAAAACCGAAGCGAAATGAGTCGGGTCCTTTTCCAGGACTCGAGGACATGGGAGTGTGCACTGGAACTGAGCAGCAACAAGGGCAGTGACGATGGATGCGTGTGACTCGTTGAGCGGATAATGCAACGTGAAAGTATCAAAGAACTCGAGCGGGGGAAGATCGACAAGAGCGTGGAGGAGAAAGAGCAGTTGGACGGAGGATTCCGTTTGTTCTTGGCGTTCACGGATGTAGCCCAGGAGGCAGCAATCGCAATCTTTCGAGAAGGTGTCGATTTGCCGAAAGCTGAGCGACGTCAAGATGCTGGAGAATGCGTCAAGGTGGCGAATGCGAAGGAAGAAGACGAAAAGATGAATGAGGTCGACTTGACCTTGCCACCCGTTTGGCTTACTGATTCGCTCATCTGGCGCCGCAGATTGACGGCGAGCGAGCCGGGCGGTGCCTCTCAGGGCAGCTGTGGCGAGAACTGGGGAGAAACTGAAAACAGCATCAATCGACTTCTTGGCGGCATTGAAGCGCTGGAACAGTCCCGGATCATCATGGCCGGCACGGCTCGCTGTGCATTCCAACTCGCGGAAATCGTCGATAAGCTCGTCAAATGGATCGAGAAAGGTGCAAAGCCTGCGCTCAACATTGTCGCTATCCTCTGGCAGTGGGTCGCAGAAGACAATACGGTAAACCCAAGCGTGGATGGTGGCGTGGTCGGATATGAGAGCAATGGCGACGGCCAAAGAACTGGCAACGAGCTGGGTGCGCCGCTCGGCGAGAGCAAGGACCGCCAGGAGGATATCCGTAGGCAAGATTGCATGAGGACTGTGTATTGGATTCATTCTTGACCCTTCATTGTGCCGTGCACGTGTGTCATTGATTGATGAAGTGGACTCACACGCCTGGTAAGTTTACGACGATCGCGACCAAGAGTTTTCCTCCCCATCCACGACGATACATGAGTCAGACCAGACATTGGACTCGGCGCAATGTACTCTTCAACACCCTCCGCATCACGGCCAACGTCGTCCGGATCAGCCCCGAGACGATCAAGCTCGACAGCAGGTGCGAGACCACACCAATCGCCGGCTTCCTCGCCGGCTGTGCTCATGAATGCAACCGAGGTTGCATTCAACAACAAGCTTGATGGAGAGATCCGTGCCCTCAAAAAGAATTTCATCGAGGCCATGTCGCAAGCTCGGGTTCGTCTGTCTTGCCCGTCTGCGATGCGTCCCTTGACTTAGGGATCACTCCAGAAACCTTGACATATTCACCTCTTGGCGTATTAATTAGCTCGGTGGAAAAGACCGACTCGTCCATAGCGCCGACGAAGTGCAACTGCAACATCGAGCCCTGTCAATTGTACCGTTGTCCAAAGTTTTGCCTTCTTGATCGTCTCTTGTTTTAGTTCCCCATCTCACTGTTCATCGTCCAGCTCAAATCCGCACACTCGCTGACGGCACAAACCCGACAACTCAAAGAAATCCTGCTGCTCGGCGACACGGCTGCGCGACATGCCCTGCTTGCCCAGCGCGCATCGACCGTAACAGACGCGCATGCGAAAAACTACGACTTGCTTGTGGCACTGGCACAGGAGGCCACAGAAGCGGCGGCCGAGCTGGATGCATGTTTGTGGGAGCATTGCGACCCGTTACCCGATTTGCCGGCATCGGATGCGCACACGGGTACGCTCGGAGGTGCTGCGGGCAGTGAGGAGGAGCAAGAGAGCAAGGCAGAAGACGTGGAGATGGGGAGTGGGGCGTGATGTGTTGGTATGTACTTTACGGTGAGTGATGCTTTTTCAGAAGGCGATGAATCATGATACCCTTGCCTGTGAGTTCCTTCTGCACGTCCCTCGCTTTCTTTGGCTGGCGGGGACATTTCTGTACAACCTCGATGCTGATGGAGAGTGCTGCCGTCACCGCACATCAATGCCCTGGAACTCTGCGTTGTTGGAGCAATCGATCCGATCAATCCAACCATCTCGCTTGCTTTTCAGGGCAAGATTTGGGTCAACGTTTTCGTTCATGCATGGGCGCCACTCTTGCTTTTGCTTGCCATTTCGCGAAATGAAGGGCAAAACCACAAACAATAAGCATTCCCGTCTTCATGTCCACCGAGCTGTATCGTCCGGGCGTCCTACTATTACTCGTTCAGTCGCGAACTTGCCGGTAGTAGCACCAGCGTCTTTTGTATGGCTTTAGTCCATCTCTACATGTGAATGACCAGATCGGGTTCGACTCCTTCGCGATTGGCTGTTCAACACTGACGCTCACTCACTTGGGACTTTGACGTAATGTTTGCGGCGGTGAGGGCCGTATAATGCTGCTGATGTTCTGCATCAGTGATCGGCCAACAACTGCTGCCGTGCATGACACACTGCGACCAGGGAAAAGAAGCACCCGTTTGGTCGGCACGATAAAGCGATTTATCCATTCGCGCGAGAGTGGGGAAACTTGGAGAGAGTTTGAGGCAATCTCTCTCCTGAGGGTGTGCATGAGCTATTGAGTCATGAAGTAAACATTTACTGTACTCGCCAATAACTGGTCTGACTTGCTGGTACGTATGCATGCCGTTGTTTGACATGATTCCATGATTCGTCCCTTTTTGAGATGTCAGCCTTGCTCCTTCGACGCTGCAAAGCTGCACCGTTTGTCTGTGCCGACTGCCAATCCGCCATTTGCCTCCTGCTACTGGCATCCAGCACGCACACCACCAGGCATGTATAGGTAGATACTGGTATCGCAAAGCCAGACTCTCTGTCGAGGCCCCAACGGGTATGTAGAGCCGAGCAGTGTGCCGAGCCTTGAGCTACAACCTGATCCGATTACCCGTGCGATGAACTTGCTGGTGTGCCGCTTGTCTGCTGTGCCCAGCGGCCTGGGATCTCATTCGATTTTGGTCCATTCCAGTCCTCGGAAATCTCTGGAAGGAAGTTGGACAACGTCAGTACTCCGCACTTTGCAGCTCACAACTTGAAGTCGCAGACGCGTTGGTCCAGGTCTCCACAGTGCCTGTTGCCTGTTGCCGTCGTCGTCATGATTCTGTCATCCCATTGGCCAGTTGGTCATATGGATGCATCATTGGCATCGTTCCTCATTCTGCCCCCGCAATCTCAGCGGGGACCGATCATGGCCGGGCGGCCCCCAAACCCGCACTTGACCAAAGCAGGCCAAACAATGCAGCACCTCAGCACAACGCACAACGCACAACGCACCAAGCGATCAGAGCATTTCCGTCCTATCTTGCACCCAATGCGGCCATCTCTCAATTCATGATAGCACTTGACTGACATGCTCATGCATTGCATTTATTGTATTGTATTGACTCCTTTGCTCGTTCCTCCGTGACAAACCGAATCTACCCGAACCGGCACACCCGATCATGTCAACGGCGCCCACGACACATGACGACATGATGGACCCTTTCTCGCATCGTTGCCGCCGCCGTCCATTACAGCAGCAACCATCGGAACTCAAAAATCATCTCTCGCTAGCTAGCAGGGCCACTGGATACCCCACACCTCCGCCGTGCGCCGGCGTCGATCCGCCAAGCACCTGATTGTCCTAACACAAGATCATCAGCCCGCCGTCATCAGGCTCGGTAGACTTATCACCTTTCAGAGGCCAACTCGTTGCCCTGCCGTTTACTTCCGTCCGGCCGCGCCTGCACGACGGACCGCTGCGGGAGGTTTCCAGGGATACGGCGGACACTTGGGCTGATTTTGCCACCTTTTTTTGTGGATTAGTGGCAGCGATTCCCGCTCGCTCCTGGTTGCCGAGTCACGTTCGGGAAGAGTTCAGGGAGCGCCCGAGGAGGTCCGTGACGTTGTTAGAGGGTAGGTGCGTATGTGTGCATTCTGTCTTGGCAGCGAGCATGCGTGGCTCGTACACTGGAACTCGCCGCCTCAGCGGTGCTAATGGTCAGCGAGATATCATGTACGAGTAGAAAACCAGATCAGACAGCTCCCGGAACAATGGCCTCGGCACCATTCCCTCCTCAGCACCCTCCATCTTGGCCACAGCATCATCGCCTCATTCCTCGCAGACCCCAGCAGCCTCAACAGCAGCCGCCAACACCACCTGGCCGTCCACCAACAACAACCACAACTGCCAGATCGCTTCCCTCCTCCACTGCAGTCCCGCCACTCGCGGACCCAGCCGTTCGCGCCGAGCTCGCCATTCACGGCTACGCCATGCTTGCCGTCTTCACATTCTTGTTCCCCACCATGGCCTGGCTCATGCGATACGGCAGCGGTCGCCATCGCAAGTCCCCGTCCGCACGCCCCATATCCCCACGCGGTTCTACGCACAGGCAGCAACGGGGATTGTCGCCGGGCGTCGCAATGTTCCTTCATGCGGGATCGCTCGCCATCTCAAGTATTGTCACTGCGCTTGCAGCTTGCCTGGTACTCATGAATGGGATTCCTTGCCCGAGCGCACTGCACCGGATCATTGGTCCAACCATTGTTGTTGCCCTGATTGGTCAAGTGGTGTTTGGCGTGGTGACCTTTCTAAAAACGGGGCGACATCAACAGCACCAGCGTGTGCAATCGCGAGGCGAGCCATCGCCAATTGTTGAATGGATTCGCGTCGCGCACAACATTGTTGGCCCACTCATCATATTTTTCGGCTTTATCCAAGTGCCGCTCGGGATCAACATGTTGTATCCCTTCTTTCAGACACCGCTGGCGCCAATGTATCTCATATACTACGTGGCTGTGGTTTGGTGGTCGGGAGTTGTTGTTGTATCCGAGCGGCGCGGCATCAGGAACAAGAAATGGAGTGCCAATTTGGATGCAGGTGGGCAAGGCGCCGGGGTAGATTCGGCGTATGATGGTGGCGATGTTCCGGGCGGAATCGAACTGGTGTCTGGCGAATCATCCTCGTCCAAATTGCTGGTGCCCAGTTCGGGGCCCGTACCATCCTCGTCCACTTCCTCGTCGTCGATGCCAGCACGACGGCCGTACCATGATCACGCGCCCGCTGCCACGTCGTCATCATCGCTGGCACATCCGGTCCATGCATCCTCCTTGGTCTCGCCACTCACCTCCGCTTCGGCAACCACCTTGTCGGCACCACATCACCGTCCCGCACACGTGCCGCCAGCGCACAACCCATCACATGCTGCCAAAGTCATTTCGCACGCGCTCTCGCTCGCCTCTCAACAAAATCTCCCGCGCCTGACATGGTCCGATCTCGACACTTATGTGACCCAGCGTGGCAAGCTATGGGTGATTGGGCCCGGCGGGCTCGTGCTCGACGTGTCGTCATGGATTTCGACACATCCCGGCGGGCACAAGGTCTTGATAGATGCGCTCGGATGCAACGTATCGGTCGATTTTTTCAACCTGTCCAACTTTGACAAGCAGCGGTTTCGCGCCTATCCGTCCAAACCAAAGCCGCGCGCTGACGACTACGGGACAGGCGGATCTTTTCGACCTGCAACTACAGACTGGCCTTGTACATCCACCAGCGGCATCTGTTCTGAAATAGACCCGGAAACGTGTTCGCCCTCGGTCGCCATTGTCCAGCATCGCGTCACGGCCGACGACTGGAAACACGTGCTGGTTGCTCGGCAAACCAATGTGCACAGCAAGTCGGCCATTGCCAAACTCGCAGGCATGGCCGTGGCGCTTGTGCCCGAAGTGACGCTCGGCACTTTCAACAAGCTCGAATACCGGCGGTACGCCATGACAAGCAAAACCGTGCTTGGCGGATCGCCCAGCTCGGTCAAACTCGGTCGGAAAATGCAACGAGCAACAACGGTCCAGTTTACATTCACACTCTTGTACCCAAACGAGACTTATCTCGAGGAACCCACCTTCTTTTTACCCGGGCACGTCATTCAGCTCCGCCTTCGCCTCTCTCCATCGTCATCCTCGTCCTCCTTGTCTGCATCGCATATCAACCAGCCGCCATTTTGGGTTACGCGCTACTTTACCCCACTTTCGGGCAACATGACCCACTTTTCCATTGCCGTCAAACTGCAACCGGCGGCCTCATGTCAACACTGCTCGCATCGCTCGAACCTGCGCACCACCGGCAAATCCACATCCGCGGACCTTTTGGCTCGCCACTCATGAACCCGGCACGGCCCTTGCCCATGGACTCTGGCACCTTTGACCACCTTGTCGTGCTGACTGCTGGGTCGGGCGTGGTGGCCGCCGTGCAGCTGGTCGCCTGGTACTTTACACAAACCTACTTTGACCTGCGTGTCCGGCCAGGTTACCGACCGCCATCCGCGGCGCGCAATGGCGGTGGTGGCAGCACAACGGGCAAGGACTTGGACGTTGCCGATGGCGACAAGGTCCTGATTCGATACCCAATGACGGGCGGGTGGGTGTGGGGCACAAATGTGCGCACGGGCGTCGATGGGTACATTGCGTTACATGCGCTTGTGCCGTGGATTGGTACGACCCCTAAAGTCACCGTGTGTGTGGGTGAGCGTGGTGGGGTGGACCGGATTGTGGGGCGGGACGTGCTTGAGAGTGCGGCGGGGGCGTATCCCGCTCAGGTTCGGGTCGAGTATTTCATTAGCCAGATGCAGGATGCAGGCCATGGGTCAGATCGGGCAGATGACAGCGACAGTAATGTAACACCCGGGCGAATGACGCGCGACGCGGTCAAGCACGTGCTCTTGTCGAACGGGTTTCTCGCGGCCCTCGATACTGGCCGGCGCGCTTGCAAGATCATCATTTGCGGGCCCGAAGGATTTGTGGGCGCATGCTACGAGTGGGTCACGGAATCGGTCGACGACCAGCACGTGTGGGTACTACCTCCGCACACGTACTTTCACGGGCCGTCGTCATCAACAGCCACGGCAACACAGGGCACCTTGAGCCGCGAGGTCGATGCACGATTTGCTCAAGTCATGTCGCCGTCTCCACCCGCAGCGCTCATTCCACCGCGCGCGCCGCTGGCTGTGGGTCCCGGCCCCGTCACCCTCGCGCGAAACACGAGCAACCGCCAAGTCTCGTTTTCGCCATACACATCGCCGCCACTGTCATCGGCTGGGTCGCCCAACAACACGTCTGCATCGGCGTCGAGCATCATGGTCGTGGGTGCAGACGGGACGCGGCGCATGTCGTCCTTGGCTGGGCTGGCAATGCGACGCGATCGTGGGTCAAACATGCCCGAGTGGTTGTGTGTTCCGTCGCCAGTGGCGGCAGCGGGGACGTTGAGTAGCGGATCGCTGCATCGAGAACGAGAGAGGGAACGCGAGGGACGACAACAAGGTGGGGCGACATCGGCGCGGTTTGTCGGCGGAACGGGTGGGCGGTAAGATCTTTACTTTACAGTAACTCGCGTCGTTTTCAGCGTTACACGTGTCAGTGTCAAAGTTTTCAATTTTTGTAATTTTTTTTTTTGGTCATATCCAGCGTGCTTTTCCTCCTACGTACCACCTACCAGTGTTTTGCATTGTGCCTTTTTTGCGTTTTGCACTGCCGCTCCATGTTCTCTTTTGACTTTTGACTGGCAGTTTCTGGTTCATCCAAAGCAATGGCACATTACAAATACACGGTCCTTGAAGGAAACGTCACGTGTATTGCCATGCTCATTTACTGCCTGCCGCCTTCGAGCACTGCCGTCGCCATCACGACTGCTCCAGCTGCAGACCTGCTCGTTTTCGTGCTGCCAACCCCACTCGCCTCCATCTCCTCCTTCATGACTTCCAACTCTGGCTGGTGCACCTCACCCGGCCCATGTCCCAACCGCGTCCCGGCGGTCCACGACCCAATCCCGCTGACGCTCCCTCTGTGCCCAAGACCTCCCTCATCCTCCTCGTCGCCCTGAAACCCGGGTGTTGCGGCTGTCAGCCGACTCTGTCGTCGATGGTGCTTGTGCTTTGCAAACTTGAGCAGCCGTTCAAAGCTTGACTCAAACGCCAGGCAGCATGCGTTGACGAGGGCGTTGACTGGACTACGGCGAACGCGTGGGAAGATTGGAAAAAGGGTGGCGGTGAGGCCAATGGACCAGAGAATGATGATGCCAATGGTCAGGATGGTGAATGAGGTAGAGAGCGGGTAGCTGAGTTGGCTCCGGGACATTGCGTGGGTCGACGGCGAGCGCGAGAGGAGGGATTTTGAACGAGCACGAAGAGCAGCCAGGTGCGATAAGCTCAATGATGCGGCGGCTATCATGGAGGGGGATGCGGCGGTAGATGAAGATCGGGTGGGAGATTGTTGGTGGATGGCCGACGTGGGATGGATGAGCGGTGCGGTACTTGAAGGGGTTGTCGTCGTCCCAATACCGTTGCTCATGATGGATGGTCGATGCTCGATTGTGGAAATGGACTGCTGCCGTGTTGATCCGGAAACTGTGGACCCCGGCGACGACGGCAGCGATCCCGACGACGCATGGTTTCCGCGCTGCACGTTGACAGACAATGCCCACGATGATGAAAACATGATGAGCAACGGCATGGTCGCCATAAACGCCACCACGGGCGGTGGCATATACAGGACCGTCAGCCAGTCTTGAATCGTTGTTTTCGATCCAGCGGCAACCATGGTGATGGTCGTGTATGCGACACCGCCTTCCATCACGACAAACGACACCACACACGTCCGAAATGCCGTACTGAGCAGCCTTTCCCGCTTGACGTGCTCGCGAGCAATAATGACGGCACACCGCTGACAGGTTGCATACGTCTGCAGCGGGAGAGCGGCAATGATGGACAACATGAAGATGACGCGAACCAGCACAAAGTCCACAAGGTGCGTTGCTTGGTACAAGATGACCCATTGAATGACATTACTGGCCGCATCCACTGCGCCAAGGACGGCAGCAAAGAACAAAAGGCGACATCGCATCGTCATGAAGCGAATGGCCGAGTCGCTCGCCATGAACTGGTGGCCCAGCTGTTCGGCAAACGCTCGTCGAAACAGGCCAAGGGCAAATGCCACAGAGATCACACATGCAATGGAGGAGACAATGATCGAGTTGAGGCATGTTTGCTCATCGACGTAGCGGATAAGTGTTGGCGGGGGCGAGGTTGCGTTGGGGGTTGTCATAGTGGAGCGGGCGGATGAATGCGTATAGTCCGCCGTTTGATCAATTTCGGTACTTCGAAGTGTTGCATTCTATCATTTTTGTTGGGACAGTCTTTTGAGCTGATGTTATGACACTGTGAACGCGGACAGTGCGAACATTAGCTGTGGCTATCACAGGTCCTTGGCCCTTGCCTTGAGCTCACGTGTCAAGAAACGATTTATATACTTTGTTGACAACACAAATCTTGCGCACATTATCATGGCTCCTCCGCCTCAAAATGACTGGTGATTTCCGTCTCAATGATTGGTTGAGGCGAATACACAACGTTCGGGACGTTTGTCCGCGCAGACCCCATGGCAGGTCGGGGAGGTATGGCCGATGCTCCAGGGTCAAACATGGTTGTGTCCATATCACGAGGCAACTTTTGGTCCGCTGCAGATTGCTTTTTTCTCGCCTGTTGTCGGCTCGCGAGCTGCAACAACTTTTCGAACCCTGCCTCGGTACACACACCAAGGGTTGCAATCAAGTTGACAACCGTGTACGTCCGCGCATGGCCCACAAATGAGCCCATGGCAAAGAAGATAAGGGTGAGGCACCACAGAGTCGACAGGGTAATGGATAAAATCACGAATGTGGATGACAATGGGTAGCGAAGCTGAGCCGATGCGATCTGATACGATCCTGATCTGTGTTCGCTGCTTGGGGCTGAGGTCGAGACAGCCGATGCAGCAATCGACGCTGAAGTGTTTGATGTCGGGAGGGTAACCCTTGGAGCAGACACGTTCAACCCGCCCGCGGACCTTCCGTGCACAGCCAATGAAACTGCGGTCGCCATTCGACCAAACTTGCTCGACGTTCGCTTTGCTCGCTTGCGGCAAACCATTGTTGAGAGCGCCCACATGGAAGAGCACACAATCATGAGCGGGAGGATTGCAACAGCAAAGGCAATCGAATTGGGAATGTATAGAGTTGTGACCCACTTGACGAGGTCTGCGCGCGGCCCTTCATTGTACAGTTCCACAGTGGCCCAAATGCTGGCCGTTTCCAGAATGATAACAATGACAATCGCGATGGCCTGTGATGCTCGAATCAATCGTAGCCGGACCTCGGGTCGTTGAGAGACAATCATGGCAGAGCGTTGGACAGCAGCTACGGCAATCATTGGACCAGACGGTGGGAATGTCGCCAAATATACAAGTCGATTGGCCAGAACATTGGCCGTCTTGTATTCCCGAAGGCTCGAAAAGTGGGCAATGTTGCTCAGTGCATCGATCAAGAGTAGGAGATTTGCAAAGAAGAGCAGCCGACATCGAGAGCTCATGACCCGGATGGCTGAATCCATGGAGATGAAGCGGCCAAACGATCCTGGAAATGCGCGGCGTACAAGGACAGCCGCAGCCCCAACATTGATGAAGGCAGTCGTGACGGACACCCAAGCGATGCACTGAGAACAGCATCTTCAAGTGCGCGGACTCCTTGATTGCTTGGGTTGACTGACATGGTGCTGGGCTACGGTTGTGTTCTGTGTGCTTTCTTGATTAATTACGCATTCGAGACTTGTGCCCACCATTTTCATCAACATCTTGCTGCGAACAAGGCTTCATGATGACAGTGCCGACCGTGCCGAAATCTCACACGAGGATCACTAAGAATCCAATGTTAAGGTTTCCCCGTGTGTATTTTCAATGAAGTGTTACAAGGGTTGTCCCGTGGTCGTGATCCCAAACGTATATGTGTCAGCATTTTGCTGGATGGCTGCTTGTCGGCGATTGGCTTTGCGGACCAAGTACTCAAAACTCGTCTCGACTGCGATACCGAATGCCGCACAAATGTTCATGATGGCATTGCTCCGAAGCTTGCCAATAGCTGTACCGGACGCTGCACAGTACATGACGAGGATCCACAGACATATGTTGGCGACGGACAAGAACACGAATGTCGTGGAAAGCGGATACGACAGCTGCCCTCCTTGTCCTCCAGATTGTCGTGTCTTGATTTTGGCCAAGCTTGCAACCGATGGTTTGCGAACAAATGCCAGTGATGGCTGATGGCTTTTCGCTGCTGGATCCTGAATGACAGCACCGCCCGACGAGCTGTCGCTTGGCTTTGACTGGACGGACACGGAACCGGTTCCGGCAGAACTAGCTTCAACTTGGTCGGATGATGGATGTTGACCCTTTGAAGCGTTCCGTCGCACCGACGATGAAAGTGCCCATCCCGATGCCACGACAGCCAAGAGAGGGTATCCGGCAATGGACCAAGAGACATAAACTGGAATGTAGGCTGTGTTAAACCATTGAAGTGCGGAAGCGTTACTGCTCGCCATACTCGCAAGAACCCCAGCGCCACCACTCACCGTCGCAACGACGATGACCACACATGCGACTTTGGAGATTTTGATCAACCGTTTCTGCCTCTCTGGGTACTTTGAAATGATAACGGCACATCGCTGGCACGTCCCGTGCGTCAAAAGAGGGGCCGTCAATGGAAATGACAGCAAGTAGATGATGCGGGCAATGACGAACGAGTAGGACGTTCGATACCGCCAAGAGTGGTAGAAATGGGCCATGTTATTGCTTGCATCGACAAGCAAAAGAGCGGATGCGATAAGCAGGAGTTGGCATCGGCGGCTCATGAAGCGGATCGTTGAGTCGTCCGCAATAAAGCGCTTGGGAAACGCCCGCCTGAACAGTGCGATGCAGTTTCCCACGGAAACCAAGGTAGATAGTGCGAGGACGACAATTGTGTTGATGGCGGTCGCATCGTCCAATAAGGTAGGGCTGCTAGAATTCATTTTGATTGCTTTCTGCGCCAAGTGCCGAGTGGTCGGGCAACGCTTCAGCTTCGTACATCGAAATGTGGTTTCCTTGAGACTTGGTGCATGACATTCTCTTGTCCGCAACAACACAGAAGAAAGCTTCGCTGAGGACTCTGAGGCATGGTTGTTCGCATTGGCATTGAATCTCATTATGGTGTCGAACAATTCAGGGAAATCTCTTGTCGTTGTGAAGCATCCAACCATGAGCAATGAATTCCATATCCCTGAATACGACGTACTTGTGACACATGTCCTTCGAGGGTGCAGCATCATCATTGCTTGCTCGATCATCTACGGCCACCGCGAGCATGCCTTTCAGTCCAGCGAGCACCTGTCCACGGAGTCTGCTGTTCGTCACTTGCGAACTCGCGGACGACTCATCATTGCTGGCGCATTGCTCTTATTGGTTGACCAGATCAACAATATCGTCTACACTTCGTTACTGATCACTGGAGTCGACTATGGACCGCCGCTGTTTGTCGCCAATCGAGTTGTCTACATGTGCAGTATGGTCGTTTCCGGACCTATTCTCTTCATGACAAACCTGCTTCGTTGTGCTGTAATCATCCTCGACGACCCAAAGTTCAGGACACGGTTTCTTCACATGGCTGTATTCATGTGCTTGCTACTGTTGACATCCATCCAAGTTGGCGCTGGCTGGGCAATTTACACCCTAGCCACGGCGAATCCGCCGACCACTCGTTGGAACTGGATCATCTTCCATTACGTCCCAGTATGGGCGACCGTTCCCATGGGCATGTACCCGCTCATGATCATTATTGGTTCTATTTGGTCGCTCGCTTCGGTTGCCAGGCAAGGTTCTCAGCCCTCTTCAATGGTTGCCGCTTCACACGACTCGCTTGGGCCAGCCCAAGTGGCTCCAGTCAATATTTCCAGTGCCGAGAAACACGCGGTTGCCTTGAACCCATCGCTCAGTCGTATTAAATCCATGGGCAGTAATGGACACTTGTCCGGCAGCCAGCTTGCTCAGTCAAACATGAAACCTGGGCAAGATCGAGCGCCGAAATCATCCAAAAAGATTCTGTATCCGCTCTCAGCTACCTTTTTTACTCTGACACTGCTGCTCACCCTTGAATGGGTAGCTGTGCTTGTGCTCGGGATCAACTCGAGCATCCTTGGTCTCAAAACCAACGCCACTATTTCATTCCTTGGCCTTGCTGCCTTGTTGACTGAGGCGTCCTTTGGCAAACTCATGCGAGTCGCGTCGTCCAAGCGCCGTGGAAGAATGAAGGACGATTTGGCCGCTATAGGAACTGTGCAAACCGCGGTGTTGGGCTCGCAGCTGGCTCCCATTACTCACGCCCAGTATCAACAACAGGGCTCCTCGACATCAGCAGAGGCCGCGTCAGACTTTGAAATCATGTCGATTGTTCAAGACCATGTTCCTCCAACAGGCGGGCGTGGGATGCGGCGGTCGAGTACAGCTGAGATGTGGGGCCCATTTCGTGACCAGAGGAGGCTGTCTTCGATTCATTCTCAAGTGCGACGAGAGAGCAAGTTGGATGAAGAGCCACCGTCTTGTGCATCACCGCCCCAGTCTTGATCTCTATCTTTCATGTTGCCGAACGTTCTCGGTCGTTCAAGTGAATACATCAGCTTGAAGATTTGTTGCAGTGGGCCGGATTGAAACTCAAGAAGATGCATACCTACAAGCAGTTCATGTCGCAATGATCACCACGTCTGAATATATCGATCCAACGCACAGCCCACTCAGATTGCCTCGTCGTCCTGGAACGCCCCCCAATGCTGGTGGGTAGGTTATTGGTGCATAAGATCAGCAAGAGACAGCCGCAGCCGGCGTGCGCCACATGACGTCTATGCTGTCAAAATTGGCGTGCATCATGATCATCAACGGGAATGTGAGACAAACAATGCGCACGGCAGGAGTCGGCGGCGCATGCATGATCGATACCTACGGGCCGACGCCCTAGGCCGGGCAAAATTGTCTGGAGCAAAAGCCAGGCAACCATCCCTCCATGGCGTTGCAAGATCCCCGTGCTTGCTTTGCGCATGAATTCATTTGACGAGGATGAAACGATCCCTTGTCGTCTGATTTTCATGCAGCGTTGACGGTCCAGTCGAGTCGTCTGGATGCAAGTCTTCGAACCTGTGGTGCACGGCGCAAGGAAACAACCTCGGGTTGCCTTGGGCCAGAAATGTCCATAAACTACAAGTACCCATTGATACCTCACCACACTGCCCTGTTTGTCAGTACCCATCCAATCCGTCATCAGCAACTCGGTCACCATGCGTTTCACGACTACTCTGTCCATCGCTTTGATTGCGGTCATTGCCGCCATCACGGCCCGCGCCGCCCCGGCTCCGCCTGCTTCCGACATTGACTCGTCTCGTGACGCCATCCAGCCTGAAGGTACAGCGTAACTCCGGTGCTTAGCGTCACGAACGAACCCAGAGTGCTCATTCCTTGGATCGATGATTCCTTTGACGTGTACATACGTAGGCTGGAAGCCCGATTGCGATTATGGCGGTGCCATGTGGAATCCCGAGTGCTGGAACATGCCCACCAACCCAGGTCGCCCGTGCCGCAACTGCCCCTAGTTGGACCCACCGAGCGCCCGATACCAGTGGGTGAAGAGGTCTGAAAGCAAGATGTGATGGGCTGTCGATTTGAGGATTCAAGAGTTGTGTTGCTGCTGTCGCTATTCTTGTCCCATCCACAAGTATTTACCGCTTTTTCTCATCCATCTTGCTTGCATTCGCCATCTGAACCACCTGGTGACACTGGACACTCTGCTTGGCTGTGAAGGAATTCGCCCGGCAGATACAAACTCTCGACCTCCAGGCCGTCTTGATCCACAAGCACCTGACACCCAGGCAACATCAACTCTTCGCCACCGGCAATCCCACGGCACACAAACGGCACACCATCGTCATCCAACCCGGTCGACGTTTGGCAACACGAGCTCTTCACGCGTCAGCACGGTTACAGCACGTGTTGCCGAGGCTGCTTGTGCGTGTTGACGGCGACGGCGGCGACGCACGAAAAAACACGGCAAGTACGATGGCGAGTAATGCCGCAGATGCCGAGCCGACAGCTGCGGGGAATAGCACCGATAAGGAGCGGTCTAGATCGGGCGGGCAGGGTGGCAGGTTGAGCGGCGCGAGCTTATTGTAGCAGGTACCCGAGTGTTGGCTTGGGTCACCTTGCAGGCAGGTGAACTGGTTCGGTCGTTTTTCTGGAGCCAAAAGTTCGCATATTCTGAGAAGCATAGTCCGGTTGATGTGAGCGTCAAAGTTGACAGAGTTGAAAATGCGCGGTTTGGAAAACGGACGCTGTGGATGGAGAATAGGAAGTGGAGGGACGGGACCCGAAAAGCGGTTGCCGTAGAGCGCACTGCGAAAACAGATTGGTCAGCTGTACAGGGACGACGAGCATGCAGCGTAGTTGTACGTACATGTAGGACATGTTGCGGAACATGTCTGGAAGCTCGCCAGAAAGGTCATTGCCCGACAGATCACTGCAGCGACATGGGTACGGCGGCGGTGAGAGAGTGTTTCGTGAAGGAAATGGGAATTACTATGTACATGCTGGTGAGGCGTGAAAGCGACTGGATCGATGACGGTATAGGGCCAGTGAGATTGTTTCGAGCGGCATTCAAGAAAGTGAGCTCGGTCAACTCGCCAATCGATGATGGAATCTGCCCTTGCGCATACGAGTCGTAAACCACACTGCGTACGATTCACTATCGCATGAGCATCACCTTCACGACAAACGCCCAGACAACGAGCAGCAATGCCCAAGAGGAAGAGAGTTGTATGTACATGCGGCTGACCCGATTGCGAGCATTGCAAAGCACGTCCTGCTCTTTGATGCCTGGGCAACATCCTTCAAAGCCGTCACGCTCGAGTCGAAAGTTGAATGCTCGAGCGACTGCGCAGTCAGAAGGTCTCCCGATCGGGCGGTCGAGCGGTCTGGAAGCAGGTTTGGGACGGGGAGCACGTCGATGGTTTCCCATGCCGTGGGCGTAGGTGTTGGAGTGATGAAGGTTGTGGAAGTTGGATGGGCCGCCGCGGTCTTGGCGGCGAACCAGTACGTGCGCGGGTCGATGAGGGTCATGGAATGGGCGGAAAACGGTTGTTGCATCGAGTTTTTTCGGTTCCATTGGACGCAAGTTTAATAAGTACTCGTGGGTAGAACAGTAGGTGCACGTTAGCGTTCGAATGGAGAGAATTCCAAGGATGAAAACTGTGGAAGATTCTGTGACTGTGAGGACTCTGTGGAACGGGAATCTGGGCTGGAATGTCTCGGACCGTGGCATCACAGAGGCGGCCTCGAACGACACCAACCACACCAACCAGCAATCCGTCCACCAGCGTCCAGCCGGCAGTGTGCGATCGAGCAGCTGGTGAATCAGGCACCAGAATCCGTTGCAAACAGATATCGATCGACATCGGCAGAGACTCGAGCTCGGAGATCTAGAAGCAAGGCACAAATGCCGCCACACTTGCACCGCCGCCAGCGGCAGATGAAGGATTGTGTCAGTGTCAAGCGTCAGGCAAATCGAAATCAAGAACCATTGAAATTGGCATGCCAACCATCTCACTCAAGATCGAGACTGTATGCATGCCACTGCCACCATGTCGTCCCCCGAGTCATCACCCACCTCCGTTCCGCTGTCACGGTTCCACCTCACCAGCGGGACCACTCCCGCTGCGGCCGCTGCTCCCTCAGGCTCCGCCGACTCGAGTAGTAATACCGCCACACCATCACCCACCAAGCGTTTCAGTCACTTCAAACGTCCGATCCACCGACTTCCTGATCCATCGGCCCAGCAGACTGCACATTGTCCGCTCCTTTGACTTTTTCCCGTGGTCTGGC
>MCFL01000128.1:0-66786 GCA_002102555.1 Catenaria anguillulae PL171
CGAGAACAAGGGGAGGGAGGTCTTGGCACAAGGGAGTGTGGGGCAAGTGGTTCTCAAGTGATCCAAAGAACCACAAGAGAAACACAACCTGGCTGAACCAGCAAAGAAGCGCAAATCATGGCCATTAAGAGCATACTCGCCAAGGCCAACTGCGGCATCGGCATCCTCTTTGGACTCATACTGCCACAGGACGCGGGAGAATGAGCAAGCGCGGCAGTTGTCGACCAGCAGGGCATGGCCCTTGGCCAGCAAACCGGGAAGCTGACGGACAGTGTCATATGTGCAAAGAATCTGCACATTCCTGGCGTGGTCGGCACGGCGGTCAAGCCACTCCTTGATGCTAGTCATGGCATGGACATACTGGCCGCAGAAAAAGTTGAGGGCTTGCTTATGGCCAAGGCCAAATCGTGATGGCTGTTGTAGGTGACTTCCAGAAACTTGATTCCAGTGACAGTACGCTGGTTGAGCAGTGTGACGACATTGTAGTGCAGCTTGAGGCGGGCGATTACTGCCTGTGGATCGACGGAAAATGGGACGGGCCCAACCCAACCTGTGATCGCTGATGCTTGGGCATCAACAATCATGGGGTCGGTCATGGTAGGCGGGCCGATGACACTTGTATTGGGGTCAAGGCGAGTAGCTCGATGTATTGCTTGGAGTTAAAGAATTACATTCATTGATTTGGCTTTGCTAAAACCCCGTGACCCAGCAGTTGGGCACGAACCCATGGTTAGCTCCTCAGATAATTCTGGGTCGTTTAGTACATACTACCCGTGCTTGATGACCTTCTAGTCTTACCTATGCAAGCACGCCAACACGCAGTTCGCGACTTAGGTCATACTGAGATTCGAACTCAGGTCCCGAGATTCAGAGTCTTGTGTGCTAACCGACTACACCATACGACCTTGTTCGCCACCAGCCAGTGGGAAATTGACTGTCTCGTTTTTTTTTTTTTTTTTTTTTTTTTTTGGTTGACCGCGTTGCATGTATTGATAAAATCATATCAGATCTGAACATCCAAAGAGCGAGTCGCCTGCCAACTCGTGCTCAACTCCACAAGTATTGGCCAGAGCAGGTACCGTCCCCAAATTGTGTGCTCTGCGGTGCTCTTGATGATCAACAGCATTGGCTCAAGTGTCGCGCACTTGCCAACATACTCTGGACATGCCGATTAGATGTGCATGAGCAAGTCGTGGAGCTGCCACGGCATCGCAGGATGACGGCACACCAAGAGGCAGCAAAGACACTCGTCGAGCGGCTAATGGATCCAGCCAAATTACGGGCAACGCAGTCAAGGGATGTACATGTCATGGAAAGTTGCATCAAACTTGTCATGACAAAGGTGGCAGACAGGTTTGACATTGTTGGTTTCCATGTCACCAGGGAGGTCTGCGAGCATAAAGAATGCAGTTAACAAGAGCACAATCATGGCATTGGCCTTGGTGGGTCTTTGGGGGTTGCTGTTGATCTTGGGCAGCAGCAACATCATCAGCTGGGGAAGGGAGCTGGCCACCAGGCTCAGACACCTGCAGCAGCAGAGTGAGATCAAGCTCCATTTCAAGCTCATCCAGGGTTGGGGCCAATTTGTCATCATCGGCCAGGTCAATGTCAGTTTGTGGGTCCCACAAAATGTGCAGAACTGGGGTGTCGCCCTGCTATGGCGCCGTAAGATGACAGTGCACTTTGTGTCTGCAAGAACACTGGTCGAGCGACTCATGAGCTTGCCCAAGATCCGAGCGACGGCAGCGTGTGTGGTTGACGTTCACTTGCGACAGCAGTTCCCCCAACTTGCACCTGCTCTCGCGCAGATTGTTGCCATTGCCTCCACAACCATCCGGACTGTATTGTGGAAGGAACATTGCAGGCTTGTTGGACCAATTGAGCGGCGCGCACCAGAGGAACAGTCAACTCATCAGCCTTGCCATTGTGCCCATTGCCAAGAGGGACGCACCTCAGGGACCCGGCAGTTGCTCATGGATTCCGCACTCATTGCCGTGCACTACATCCACGAGTGCCGTGTTGGCTGCCCACCACTTGCTGGCTCCCTGACCACCTCGCAAGTGCCAGTTTCCTTTGATGAGTGGCGATTCCACAGCACATTCCCAGGGCTCTCGACCCCCCGATTCGGATTTGGCCACGCAGAGCAACACTTTGCTACTCGTGTTGGAGTACAGCCAGGTACACACTCTATTTTTGTCCCCTCACCGTCCCCTGCGGCTATCTCTGCGCTTGTGGCGTAATTTCTCTTCCATCCCTCCGTGTCTCTTGTTGAACTTACCCTGTTCTCCATCATTTGTTTTTGAACCTGATTTTCTTTTGCGTGTTGTTGAAACTGTGCACCCATGATATGGTTGATTGTTAACTTTTTGATTTTGTTACTCCCTTTCTGTTTACCTCCTCTTTTTCCCTCTCCTCCTCACCCTCTTTTTTCACCCCATGGCCAAGTGCCCCTACCACCAACTGCTTGCCATTTTCCCTGCTTGCTTTTGTCGTTTATTGAGTGTTTTGGATCTGTGACCTTCTGGCTCTTGTACCTTATTTCAGGGCTATTGTATTGGTTTTTCAGCTTCAATACATGTGAAGCAATACATTAAGCACCTCGCCCACGCCCTAAACTAAGCGCCGTCTGCTCGCTTGCCATGACCGACCTCATGATTGTTGATGCTCAGGCGTCAGCGATCACTGGTTGGGTGGGACCCGTCCCTTTCTCTGTTGATCCGCAGGCCACTGTCGCCCGGCTCAAGCCAAACTACAATGTCGATGCGCTCCTCGGGCACCGTACTGTCGCTGGAATCAAGTTTTTACAAGTCTCATACAAAAGCCAAGATGATTTGGCCTCGGCCATCAACAAGCCCTCAACCTTTTTCCGCGGCCAGTACATCCACGCCATGACTGATGTCAAGGAGTGGTTCAACCAGCGTGCCGACCAAGCCAAGAACGTGCAGATTCTCTGTGCGTACAACACGATCCGCCAGCTCCCTGGTTTGCTCGCCAAGGGCCATGCCCTGCTGGTCGACAACTGCCGCGCTCGCTCGTTCTCCCGCATCTTGTGGCGGTACGAGTCCAAGGAGGATGCCGACGCCGCCGTTGGCCTTGGCGAGTACGCTCTTAACGGTCATGATTTGCGCTTCTTTCCTGGTACTGCCAAGTTGTGTTTTTCTTGTGGTTCCCTGGACCACTTGAGGAATGCATGCCCCACACGCCCTCCAGTCAAGACCCTGCCTCCCTCCTTCTCGTTCCCCGCGCCGGCGCCGGCAAGTGCTGGCGGTGTCAGCTATGCTGATGCTGCCAAGCAAGCCCTCAACAAGGTTGACTCAGTCGAGAGGGATTTGCGTGCCGAGGTCGCGTATTTGGCAGGTCAAGTCAATGACATGAAGGAGCAGCTGGCCAAGTTCTGTGCCCGGCAAGATGAGCTGCTTGCGGCCCTCAAACTGGCGCAGGACAAGGTCGCCAAGCAAGTCGAGGAGCTTGATACTCGCCAAGAGTCACTTGCCAGTACGGTCAAGGGGCTTTCGGCAAGTCTCGAGACCCTCACCACCGAGCTTGATGCCGAGTCTGAGATGGTGGCCGAGTTGAAGGCCCACAAGGCAAGGACCTCTGAGCGGTATATGCGGGTCAACCGCGACCTTGCCATTGTTGAGGCGGACCTAGCAGTAGTGTTGGACGAGCTTTGGCAGTCCAAAGACTTTGCAGCCGCTTTGACAGCTGCGCAAGAGCTGAGTTGGGCCCACAAGGCAAAAAAGAAGGGTGTGCTGAGCCCAGAGGACATCTGAAAGGCTGTTTCCTGGTTGGTTTGTTGTTGCTCCTCCCCGCCTGCTCCTCAATTTCCTTTCCCGCCTCGTCCCCATGGTCGCTTGCGGCCCCTACTGCCACTTGCCTGCCCTCCCTTCTTGCTTGCTTGTGACGCTCATTTTGTAGCGGTTGTGTTCTGGTCTCTTCCTTCTTGCTTCCTCCTCTTTGGAGCTTTTGAGTTGGTCGTAGCCCACAATACATGCAGTAGTGTATTTAAAAAAAAAAAAAAAGCTTCAATACATGTGGTAGTGATGTAAAAAAAAAAGAACTGGGGTGTCGCCGCTCACTGAGACAGACAAGACCAAGGAAAGGGGCTGGGCCCTGGCGGCTTGTGACTTCTTGATTATGTCCACATCCTTGGGCCAGAGTGTGGCCAGCAGTTCCTAGGCTTGGGAGTTAACTTTAATCCTTGGTGGGTGTGGGCAGGCAGGTACCACCCTTGCCTGTCAGTTTGGATTGTTGATTTGGCTTATCGGCCCCATGGTGGGGTGACAAGTCCAGCTGTTTGGAAGCAGTTGGGAGGGTAAATAAGTGCATAGAATACAATGCATGGAGTGGCGGAGCATTAAATGATTACATTAACGTTCAGGTGGCCGAGCGGTGTAGAACGCAGAGTTTATTGAACTGGAGCACAATTATGGTAAGGAGTCAACGGAGAAAACGAATAGAGAACAGATTGGATGGGGCAACCCTCGCAACAATAGTGGGCGCGCACGCATACTCTTGGACCAACCCGCAGACCCCACTGCTCACCGACATGCCCAGCGGCACCTTGACGAACCAAACAAGAAACAGAACGACGTGAGAAGAAAAAAGGAGGGGGAAACGAAGCAATCAGACCGGAAAGGAAGTGATTGGGTGGCGGCAACTTGGACCCGAGGCCAGGAAACAGAAGAAAAAGACAAAACCAAAACCAAAACCAAAACGAAAAACAAAAAGAACAATACTCATCAGTCGCGCACACAGCGCCCTTCCCTCTCCCACTCTCTCTCCCCTCCCCACTCTCTCCTTCCACTACCTCCACTCACCACAAAGTGTCTAACCCGTGCATAGCACGAGTTACTCGGGCGTCTGCGTCGCTACGCGTCGATGCGCCGCCAGTGTTGGGGCACTCGCCGTCCTCGTGCACGAGCAGGGAGAGGCGGCAGAGCGAGCAGAATCCAGCGTTGAGCTGTCTGTTCTTGGTTGCGCGTGGACGGCGCGGCTCGGTCGGGTCGCGCGGCGCAAGTTGGTCACGTTGCGGCGGCAGGGCGTCGCGGTTGGGTGGTGCCAGGTCAAAAAGCCGCTGGCAGTGGTCGGTCCACACCTTGGCGTGGAGCGCGTGGCCGAGGAGGGCGGCAATGCCACCAGCGAGGCGGCGCTTGTCCTTGGTCTGCTTGAGCAGTGGGTACACGACCTGGAACTGCTCGAGCGACATGGCGCCAGTGAGGACGCGGGGCAGCATGGCGGGCGTCCACCACAGCAACAAGATGGACGCGGCGGCGGCGGGAGGGTTGGCGTAGCCGCGCTCGGCAAGGATGCGCGACAGTTCTTGGTGGGCGTACTCGCGGGCTTCGTCGCGGGCAGGCGCGGTTGCAGGGCACTCAAGCCAGTGTGCGCTGTCGTCGGTCGCGTCGCATGACGGGCAGCTTGGGCTCGGGAACTTGTGCGGCCACCACTTGTGGTTGCGCGCACGGGTCGGCAGCATGCCCACGAGGAACCGCGAGCGAAAGGCAATGAGCTTGTTGTGCTTGCGCGACGTGCGACGGTCGCGCCCATTCCCGCCTGCGTGCATGACCAGCGCCATCACACCCACATCCACGCCGGCCAACTCGATGCCTGCGGCAGTGCTCTTTGACGCCAGCCACGCATGCACCCGCTGGTGCCACGCGTACTTGATGAACTTCCGCGGGTCTGTGCTCACCATGTCCCCGCCGAACGCGACCACGTGCTGCATCTTGCGCCGGCCCAGCCCAAACGCCGGGTTGACCTTTGCCCGCGGGAGAGATGACTCGGCCCCTGCGTTCGCCAGCCGATCCGCCGACTCATTGCCCACGTTGCCGGCATGCCCCTTGACCCAGTCGAGCTTCGCGCGCAGGCGCCTCTCGCGCACCACAAGATCAATCACATCCCACTCAAGCGACCCCACGGACCGCACGAGAGAACGCAAACCGGGCTTGCGCGAACCCAGCACACGGCCAGCCGCCTTCACAGCCGCCATGGAATCGGACAGAATATTGACGACTGACCCAACGGGCGCCAAACACACCGCGGCCAACACGCCCCACTGCTCTGCACGCGTTGACGACACTAGGCCATGGACCGGCCTCAACGACACCATGTACGCCGCATCCTCGTGCGCGGGAATCTGTTCCTCCTCCTCGGCAGCCACTGCCGCCATCACTCCGTGTTCGGCCTCATCCTCTTCACGCACACGATCCCAGAACTCGGTCTCCACACGCGCCTTGTCCCCGTCTACGCCTTCACCAACAAATGCGTGCACGCCTGCGCCCACGGGCCGGGCCCCACCACCCTCTGGTGTCTCCATCACGGACCCGTCCGTGTACAAGGTCACTGCGGCGCCATGTGCGACCGAGGGCAACGTGACGCCGTCACTATGCACAGCGATTGATCCTGCGCCAGCTGCGAGGTAGCGGCTAAGCGTGAGCGCCGAGGACGGGTACAGCCATGGGCGGAACGGCTCCTCGGGCTGGGCCAAGAGTGGCCACGGCAGGTCGCGGATTGGATGGCGGCGAAGTTCTTGCACGCGGCGCAGCAGCGACTCGTGGAAAGGCGTCCAAGAGTTGAGGTTGAGCTTGGTTTCGACGTGCCGCCGGAAGACGGGCTGGCCCTCTGGCGCGAATTGGCTGGCCCAGTACAGGCCGTGCTTGCGCAGTTGCCTGACGACCGCTGGGTTACGGTGAGCAAGCGGGTCGTCCTCGCTGAGGAAGAGCGGCGAGTGGTGGCAGCCCGGGTCGACGGCAAATTCGCCGTGCGTGTCGACGACCGAGACGTTGGCAGCGTGCATGAGCGGCAGCAAATTGGCGAACCAGCACAAGGTTGAGGACGGGGCTTCGGGCGACGGGTATGCGAGCGGGGAGCAGGGCATGGCCAGCGCCCATGCGGCGAGTCCGAGGCACACGCGAGCCGGCGTACCGAGCGGGCCGCGGTCGTTGAGCATGACGGCCAGCTCTGTGACATGGTGACGCACAATCAGGTTTGAAAGTGAGTCAAGATCGTGGATGGACGGATGATGAATCAGAGCCGAGGACGTGGAACGATCGACACCAAGCTTCTGCCGAATTAGCGACCGGAACTTGGCATCCCATGTATCGATCACGGCGGGTGGCGGCACAAAGTTGCTGGTGCGGTATAGCGCCGCCGGGTATATCACGTTGTTGGCAAAGTAAACTGCCATCTTGCCCGTGATTGCCTTGCTCTTGAGGAGCCCGTGCCCCTTTCGGAGCTCGTTCTCAAACGCCTCTCGTGCTGTGCGCGGCCAGTCCTCTGCCGACAACCACACGCCCAGGTACCGGAAGGGTTGCCGCCCGTCCAGGAATGGAATTGGCTCCCCCTCGACCGTCAGCGGCTCGCCTCGGGCCTCGCCCTTGCAGTTGAGGACCAACATGGCACCCTTGGACGCGTTTGCCTTGACAGCCGTGACGCGGTTGAACGACGACACGACCCACAGCAGACGCTCCATCTCGAACCGGTTTGGTGCAAAGAACGCCGCATCGTCGACGTACGCCATGGCCGCCAAACGTGTTGTGTCAACCACCTCGCCATCCGGGCGGTGCGGCGCGGTCCTTGATGGCGCCGGCTCCGGGTCGCCCGTCTCGCCCTTGCGTGCACACAACGTTACCCCCGGGCACACACGGTTGACCTTGCTCAAGAGCACATCGTAAAAAATGGCCCACATGAGCGGCGACTCGACTGCACCCTGCGGGATCCCGCGATGCATGTGGATCGGGTCGGTCAGGCCATACTCGGTCTTGATTCGTGCTGTGCGGCCCGTGAGCAACGAGTCACAGTAAAGTTCGATGAAGGCGTCGGGCACGCGGATGCGCTTGAGGGCGAGACGGAGGATATGGTGCGGGACCGTGTCGAACGCCTTGGACTTGTCCTCAAAGTATACCCAGAGTTGCTGCTTTCGGGCGCGGGCCTGCGACATGGCGGCGGCGAGCGTCGCGATCGGGAGCGTGGTGCTGGTGCCGGGCAGGACGCTGTGGCGGGCACCGAGGAGTACGTCGTGGTCGGTGAGCACCTGCATCATTCGGGTTGTGAGGACCTTCATGAACAGTTTGCCCACGCACTCGAGCAGCGTGATGGGCCGCATGTCGTTGGCCGACCCGGCGTAGCCGACGGGCTTCTTGGGCACGAGCACCATGATGCCCTCCTTCCACGCTTGCGGCACCCGCCTGACGCGGAGGATAGCGTTGAATAGGTTGAGCAACATTCGCTGGCACTCGTCGCCTGCGTCCCGCAGGAGGCGGTACGTGAGATTTGACTCTCCCGGCGCCTTGTCGAGACCCACTTGCGCAAACGCCTCCCTCAGGTCCTTTTCCGTCATCTCGGCTGGCAGCCTCGCCCAGATCTCCGGGTCCACGTCGTCACGCCCCCTGAACTCAGGCTCCCAATTGCCCAGACCGTGGTAGTCTTGTGGCCCAAACCACTTGCTCGCCTCACGCCAAATGCCCTCTTTGACTTCCGTTGGCTCCCGCGTCAGCCGTTTGCGGCCGTCGCCCATGTCGCGCAGGTAGAACGAAATGCACGAGTCCGGGCGGAAACGCTCCTTGACCCGGCTGATGACCGACGGCAGTTTGGTGAGGAAATCCTCATTGCGCTTGTCGATCCGGGCTGCAATCTTTGCGGCTCGCTCCTGGTTGAACTCGACCGCGATCGCCATCCGGAGCACGGAGAGGGCTGCGCGCGCATACTTGCGGTCGTTGGCGAATTCGGCCCGTGGGTGGAGACCGTGTGACTCGGCAAGCCGGACGGCCTGTGTCGGTGCGGCGCCGCGGCGGCTGCGCCTTGACCATTTCTTAATGTCGGCAACGGCCTTGTCGAGTGGGTTGGTCGAGTGGTGGGGGTTGGCAAGGAGCTGTGAGAAACGCAACTTGACGGGGAGAGTATCCTTTGCCGACTCTTGCAAGCCATTGGAAAAGGAAACCCACGCACCATCAACATCGCCAGCAGCCAGCTGGGCGTCAAGGTCAGGAGCGAGTCGCAGGTCGGACGCGCGCCGGTATTCCTTCCACTGCTCGTCGGTCGCTGCGGCTGCATCAATGTGACGGGAGCGCGCAGCCCTGAGGGCGGCGACAATCCGCTCCTGCTGAGCCCAGTCGAGCTGCTGACCAAATTCCGTGCAGACAGTGACCGCAGCATGGTCGGTTGCGTGTGGGTGGGGAAGCGTGGGCCATGTCACAGAGGCCGAAGTTGTTGCTGCAAGCGTCTCACCACACCCGTACAAGTAATCGAGACGGTTCGCGGCTTGATGGGCATTGCGTCGGGTGACGTCGGTGCAACCCTTGGAGGCGGCTAGGTCGGCAAGTCCCATCTCGAGTGCCAGCATGTCGACCAGTGCTCCTGCGCCAGCGGCTCCTGGGTTGAGGTCGCCACCAAGGAGGATGCAGTGGCCAAGGTTGCGAGCGCGGTTGATCTCGGTGCGCAGCCAGGCAGTGAGGTCGGCAACAATGGTGGGAGAGCCGTGCGGTACATACACGCCAAAGACAGTCAGTGCAGAAAGGCCAACAAGGTTGATATCCATACGGATGCCATACCCACGGAAGCGGGCAGTGCAGCCGATGTGCGAGTGCAGGTCGCGGCGGTACCCAATGAATAGCCCTGACCCCTGCGGGCGCCTGTCGTCGTGTGCCCAGATCATCCGCCATTCGTCCGCTAACTTGTTGTCAATGCCAGACAGAGCCCGCTTCTTCTCCGCCAGCTTCGTCTCCGTGCCCACGACCACATCCGTGCCAACTGATTCCATAAAGGCCATGACAGCCATCGTCTTGGTCTCGTTGCTGATGCCGCACACGTTGAGGACTGAAAACGTGACGGTGGGGTCGGCATCAAGTTGGGGCATCATGCGCATGCGCGCGGGGTTTGCTCCTCCAGTCCGACTCATTGCGAGCGGGCTGGGGGAGCGGCGGCGTTGCCGGCAGAGCTGGCAGAGCGGGTGTTGGGGCGGGTTGAGTTGGCCGCAGGGGTGCTTGTCGTTTGACGGGTCGCCGGGGCTTGTGCTGCTGTTGCGGAGCCGTGCTGCGCGGGTCGTTGGGCAGCCGTACGAGCATGTTGTGTCATTCGGATATCGTCGAGGTGTGACACTTCCGACATTGTCCTTGCCATGTCGGACTTGCTCTTGGTGGCGCTTGCTGCCCCAGCGCGGGCTGTGGCTGCTGCAGGCGCAATAAACGACGTGTCGGCCTCGTCTTCGTCGTCCGATTTTGCATTCATGACGTCCTGTCCGCGGAAGCCCTGGTCAGCTTGTGGCTCCTGCAGACGGGCCGTGAGGCGTCCGATCTCTGCATCACGTGCAGCGATCTCTGCGTCCTTCCTCGCCAATTCCTCTTGCAGGCTGGCAATCATGGCAGCGTTCCGCTCCTCTGCCTCCCGGTACTCGGCCCGAACACGAGCAGCAATCTCCTCTGTCTTGGCTTCGACCAGTGCAGCCACCGCCTCCTTTGCCGCTTCTGCGGCCGTCTCCTTGACCATCTGCTGCATGTCTTGCTGCTGTTGCCTTTGCTGTTGCTGTTGTTGTTGCTGCTGCTGCAGTTGCTGAGTCTGTTGGCGTTGGTGTGCTTGCTCACCATTGGCGTCCTGGCGGCCGCCACCGGCAATGTCGGACCAGCGCGAGCCGTCGCGGACACGACCGTCCCCGGCAGTCCGCCTTGGTGTGGGCCCAGCCGCCGGCTTTGGCGCAGGCCGAGGGCAGCGCTTCACCCCCGAGCACGCTGACACGATATGGTCCACCCCGCCACACGCGTAGCAGGCTTTGCCATTGATCGGTGCCCATTTCGCCTCCTTGAGCGGGCCAGGCCCGAAGCGAATCGCCATGGCCTCCTCACGTTGATCGGCCGACTCGAAGGTGACCGCGGCAGCACGGACAAGACATTGGTCTGGGCCGCGTCGCATGACTTGCACAGCCTTTGGTTTCGGGCATCCATACTCGGCAAACAGGCCCATGAGGCGTTGGTCGGTCGTCCCCGGTTGCAAACCGTACAACCCTAGCGTCGCCTCGTTCTCCGCAGCGCGGTCGGGGCGGTTGCCATCCATGTGCACCTGGAGCATGGTGCCAAGGACAAAGAAGTGCCCACGCTTGATCACTTTTTCGAGTTCCTTGCATTTGAGCACTCGGAACACAAAGGTGCTGCGGTAGACCCCGCGGAGGCGGGTCGATCCCTTGAGGAGGTCGTCTTTCGGCTTGCCGGTCTGCGCCGCCAGTTGGGCACCTACAGCCGTGACCGGCATGTCCTTAGGCACACCAGTGACGAAGAGGTCCACCAGCTCAGACTGGGCGTCAGTGGCTTGGGTGGCGTAATCCTTGAAAACGACAACCTTGTCCCCAATCTTCCAGCCCTCCTGCACAACCTGCTCCCACACCGACTTGGCGTTTGTAAGCAGGACGACGATCTTGGGGTCGCCCTTTTTGATGACGAACGACGTGTCGGCCATGTCAAAACTGGCCTGACGCAAATACGTGAGCGTGGGTGCTTTGCCTGGGAAGGCGTCGGCCCGGGCGTATGCTTCGTATTCGTACTTGGCTTGCGTAGTCCGGTGGAGGGTACGGGTCTGGCGTTGTTGTTCATTGCCGCCGTCGATCTGCATGTGATCGTCGGCGTTGCGCCCAGCCCCAGCGGGAGCGCCAGGGGGGGCAGTGGTCGGCATGGGGTGATTTTTGGTGCGTTTGAAAGCTGGCGAGCTGGCGAATCCAATGCAGGGAGTGATTTTAATGGCGGCGTGGCTTAGCAGGGCGGCGTTTTTTTTTCAGGTGGCCGAGCGGTCTAAGGCGGTAGCTTCAGGTGCTATTCTCTTCGGAGGCGCAGGTTCGAACCCTGCCCTGGACATTTTTTTTTCCATCACCGTTTTCTCGGAATGGGCCGCCGATCTCATGCATTCATGTGAGTCGATCACTGCACGCGCTTATTTCCTTTGCAAACGGCCTTCCAAAACCAACTTGAGATTTTATGTTTCCATCAGCTTATGAATGTCATTTGCATGTATTGGACCATCGCCATGTCGCACGAATCAGACCAAGACCGCTCACGTCACGCCGCCGGCACATTCATCGATTGCACAAAATGGCTGGCCGACACTTCACCAGGTGAGTTGCAGGTTCTCCCCTCGACGCTGCCCTCAAAGGTGTTGCAGACACTGATCATGCTCTTGATGGCACTCGCCCCGCTTTTCATAGACCTTGGCATCGGGAGCGTCGTTCGATCCAGTTCATTGACCCTGTTCGACGCCATGATTGCCATCGAAGTCTTTGCCGACCGCATGGACTCTGGGCTTGTCACCCTTCCCGACCTTCGCACGCCGCCTCATGACGATGCGTTTCTTATGAAGCTCGCCCACTTCAGCCCAGAGCAGGTCTCCTCGACCCTTGTACTTCTCTTCCGTGCCTTCTCGACATATGTTAGCGGGGCCGGAACTCTGTCCAATACCATATTTACGTCTGTCTTTGTCCGAAATGCGCCTGCAGTCCCACGTCAAGACCAACTTGGTCCCGAAGTGCTGCGGATCTTTGTCTTTTGCCTTATTCGCTGTTCTTTCTATTTCGTCAACCTGTTTTCCTGTCTTGGGTTGTACGAGGAAGAGGATTTCAGCCTGGAGCAAGCATCTCTTGATCTTCTTGGCGGCTTGGACGATGACACATTATTGGATAAGCTTGGAACGCTTATCCGTCGCCTCCCGGACGCAGAGCAGGCTGACGGCATCGCCGGCGCGGTTCCCTTGCTTCTTTTCGTCAAAAACCTCTTGATCCTCTTGACTAGGCTGGGTTCCTCGCCACATTCGAAGTTGGACGAGGCGGTTGATTGTCTTCGACAGGCCATTTCGACATTTACAGTACCACAATCCCATCCGACCATTGTCCACGTCGCTGATTGCCACACGGACGACCAATCAACGTGGGACCTCGGTTTCAACCCACGTGCTCTTCGTCACCTTACCATCCACTGTCCACCTCGAAATGCCCCGTGGATGTCCTTGGCCGAAGCGCTCGGTCTTTGGGACCGAATCTCCAAGCAATCCGTCGCCGTCGCTCAACTGCAGAATGGCCCTCCCCTTTCGCCTGTCGGCTTACTCTCGGTCATTGAGCACGCGACCGCCTGGGAACAGGCACCGCGCTCGTTCTTGCACCTCGCGCTGTTTACCCAATCCGGCTTGGTCAACGGTCGTCCATTTCAGCACTTGATGGAAGAGTGGCTGCTGGAGGTCACAGGCGCACCGTTTGCCGGCGAGCCCCGCACGATAGATTCCCTTGTCGTGAGTTGTGTTCGTGCCTCCGTCCAAGGTAACGTCATGTATCGATCTGCCAACGTTGTGCGCTCTTTGGAATCGGAGGTACGTGGACAGTTGGCCCACCTTTGTAATTTGCTGTATCGTGCCGCCGAGCCCGTGATACGGAACGCATTTCGGGCGTTTGTTCATAATCCGGCCCGAACTCGGCGTTTATTGTTCAAGGTCTGTCAGCAGTTGGCATCCCTCGAGTCTTCCGCCGACTCGATTGATTCCGAGATCGCAATCCTTCTTAACCTCCCAGATCTTCCTGGCTTTTTGGCCACTGGATCGGATATTTGAAAGACCGGTGGGCATTATTGCAGCTGGATTTCGGTCAACGATTGGACCTGTTTGCTTTCCATGAACATCACTCGTTGCTCTAGTACTGCATTTATTCATGCACCTCGTTGGAACTAAAACCTTTTGCTCTAACTTGTACATTATCCGTGTCGCTTTTGTAGCGTGCACAGCGTTCTTGCATCATCCTTGCGAGACCGCATTGTTGCCCTGTGTGATTGCCACTCTGCGGCTCTCATGCTGGTCTCGCCGCCTTTGATGGCAAAGCCCAAGACAAAGAAGCGGCCCGGTAAGTCACATTCCGTCCCAAATGTCCACGCTGGAACGGGTGTTGCGCCACGCACCCCACAATCTGCATTTGTACAGGCCGAGCTTGCCCATTCGGAGCTGCGCGTTGTGATCGCCGCCGTTTCCATGTCTGTCTTCTTCCTCTTGGAACCACTGCCCGTGTCCCCTTCGCTGCCCTCCCTCCTTGGCGAACTTGCCAGCGTCCCCGACCGCTCAACTCTATTCCATCAACGATTCCGTCACTGGGCCCGTTTCATGAGCCCAACGACATCATTTTCGTTAAGCGCGATGGAATCCGTGTACCGAGATCGCGTACGTTGTCTTCTTCGCTGTTGCTGATATGTGGTAAAGGGCGGAACTGAAACTTTGTTCCCCGCGCACTGTTTCAGACGAAGAACCCGGTCCAGACTCTGCAAGAAGCGACCAAGGCTTTGGCTGTCGGTCGGACGTTACAGGATGCAGCGACGCCGTCGTTTTACGGCGCATGCAGAGCCGCCAAAGAAGTCCTCGACTTCACGGAGCTCCCTCATGTGCGCGCATGCGAGATCCACGACGCGCTCGGTCACTCTGCATCGGCGCTGGCTATCATTGCTGATGCGCTGCGGCCTGTCAATAGCATGCCGGCCAATGCCAATACGCGCTCCAGGAATAAGCATCGCGGACGAGGCGGTCAACGTCAACCCCAGTCAGAGTCCTCTTCGGCGTCTCAACTGGCCGCAATTCGCACCAGGCACAAAGTGACCCTCACATTGTCCCTCAACTATTGCATCGGTTTGTTGGATTTGATGCCGCAACAAGGATTTATGAATCAAGAATTGGCCCTTGGCGTGAAAAGTATGAGCGTCAGCGAAGATCCACGACCATGAGCATGACGGTGGGAGTGGGCATGATTTCGTTACCGAAGACACAGTAGAATGGATATATCATGTATACTTTCATTCAAAGTTCGGACCAGGCTCCTCGTCACTAGACATCCTTCTTGTCAGTCATCAGCCGTACAGGCCATCTCAACCATTTCATCATGGCTGACCGAAAGAGAGCGACGGCCAGCACAGCTGTAGGCCGGGGGCGAAAGGAATAGAACGTATTTATTCAGTTACAGACTGAAAGTCTCATGGAAACCTCATGCAATGCCCACAGCCAGCTTTGCCGAATGATCCTTTAACATATTTAACACAGCGTCCCACCTTCCTCGCAAATCACCACCGTCTTGCCGACAACCCCGCTGCCGCTTCTTCATTCGCGTCCAAACAGCCCCTTACACGTCCGCCATGCTCCCATCCATTAAGATCTCGTCCATGCAGGGCCAAAGGAATCCCATGCCAGCCTCTCGGTCGCCGCCTCCTCCTCCACCTCCTCCTGTGCCCTTATCAATGGAGCCGACAACGGTTGTGCCGCCTTCACAGAACAGCAACAGCAATTCGCCCAGCGTGCTGCCCACGCCATCATCTCTCAACCCGTCAGTCAAATCGTCTCTTATGATGGAGCTGTTCGGTCCAGATTCGGTTTCTACTCGCTTCTCTTCCGTTCGGCAGACTAGCATCCACGAAACTGACCACCAACGCAAACAGAGCGGGCCCAATTGTGCGACAATGGACACGGATCCAACAAGCGTGCTCATGGCGTCGCTTCTGGAAGGTATGGGCACTTGATCATCAGCTTTCTAACGCAAGTGCACGCCTGATACTAAGTCAATGTCTCAATGGGCATCAGATGATGCAATCGATGTCAATCAGGCCAACGAAATCAAGGAGGCAGTTGAACAGGTGTGTGTGTTGTTCCGACATTTGCTCGCGTTTTCCCTTTCTTCACCTTTGGTTTCCATTACACTGTCTGCTTCCATCAGGGTATTGACTTGCAAGAGTTTTCGTCCAACTTGACATCCAAGCTTCGTACTGTCGAAGACGCGCTTGTTCAGGATTGTACGTTCGGCATTTTCTTGCAGAGAGCGGGGGAAGGGGGAGCTCTCGAGCATTTGCAGACGTCATTTCGGACCTTTGACCCTAATTGTGCAGTGGTTCCGATGCAACAGATATCAGCAAAGTTCCTGAATTGCAGTCCCTGCAATCCAACATCGATGCATGCGATTCTTTCCTCAACAGTATGACTGAACTACTGCGTGGTTTTCAGACCGACTTGGGAGCCGTTTCCCAAGAAATCGCAACGTTGCAATCGCGGTCCCAAGTGCTAAAGCTCGGCCACACGAATCGTCAATCCTTGCAAGCACGCCTCTCCGAAGTCGTCGACAGCTCTGTTCTACCTCCCGAACTCATTCAAACCCTCGTTGAAGGCGACGTCAACGAGTCCTTTCAGGAGGCTGTCACGTCGCTTGATGCCAAAATGGCTTTTGTGAAAAAGAACAAGGCGCGGCACATTCGAGCATTCAAAGATGTTGGTCCAGAGCTGGAGCGTCTTCGTAATAAGGTTGCCGAAAAGGCCCGCGAGTTCTTTCTGGACAAAATTCGTGCTTTGCGGAACGCCAACACCAACCTGCAAATGCATCAGGCAAACGTCTTGCTGCGCTACAAGCCACTGAACGAATTTCTTCTACAATGGCACCCAGAAGTCGCCCAAGAAGTCAGGGGCCATTATGTTCATGTAGTCGCACGCTACCATCAAGCTCTCTTTGAACGGTACACTAAAACCCTGTCCAAGTTTGTTCCCGTCAATGAACGTAACCACTTGTTTGGTGCCATGCACGAGGAGGGTCGAGACCGCATTGTCGGGTCCGCAATGGCATTTTTCAAAGCTCCACTGGGCGCTAGTCTTGGCGGCAGTTCCAGCAACCCGGCGGCTCAAAGTGATCCGACTTCGCGCTTCGCACTTGGCGATCGTGCCCGATTTCTGCGAGATGTCGACGCACCCGTCATCATGGCGCAAAACGTCGAAGAATCTTCAAAGCATCCTATCGAACAAGTTGTACGCTCGCTTGTGCGTATGCTTGTCGACACATTATCAACCGAGTATGGCTTCGACAGCGTCTTTTATTTGAATCGCAGAACAAGGCTCGGATCCCCGGCCGCCATTGCCCAGGCCGTGTTTGTGCAAGTGTTTGAGCCGAGCTTGAAAGTGGTAGCTGCCTCTCTTGCCCAATGCATCAATGGCTCCACCGATGTTGTCGGATTGGCCTTGTCGACTTTGGTAATGAGGCATCACGCCCAGATTCTCGAGGCAAGGGGTGTTTCGGTTGCTTCGCTTATGGCATTTGTATCAGGATTAGAGACGCAATTTGTGGATCGTTATGCCGTGGTCATGGGGATGCACGCAGAGAGCTTGCGCAAGTTGTCCGACTACGGTCAGCCGGGTGCTCTTCAGTTGGTACGTGACGCTTTCTCAGGTCACCGATCTTGCACAGCGCCAACGCGATCATCCTCTGCTGGTATCCAGATCTCTCGGGCGTACGCCGAACTGGCAAGTGCCATTCTGTCGCTCGAATTGCCTACTTTGAACACATCGTTGCGGTTGTTGCGTGGGGAAGTCGAGCGTTTGGTTCAGGCGACAGCCGATGGCCAACAAGACTCAAAGTCTCGACTGGCACTTCTCATTTCGTCATATGATGCCATTTCCAGCGTTCTCGACGTACGTGCACTTTGCTTTGTGGACTGTTACTGTATCAAAAGGTAACAATTTGACTTTGTGCTTTCAGGCAAACACGAACACTCATTTTGCTGGAGCCACCAAACCTTCCGATTATGACCAAGAACAGCAACATTGGCAACGGATCTTGCACCATCGCACCATGGACTACGTTGACGCGCTTTTGGCTCCACGATTCGGGTTCTTGATTCAATTTGTTGAAGAAACAGAGCCACGCATTCCGCTAGATTGTGTTTCTCCCAGCGCTTTTGAGGAGATTTCCATCAAATTTGGCCAATCCTGGCGGGGTGCGATTGGTGAGCTTGCACAAGGTGTCCATGACGAATTTTCACAGTCTCGACAAGGGCCTGTAGTTGTTCAGGCAGTGCTCGCACAAGTCACCATGTATTGGCAGCGATACCATAGTTTGCTGGAAAAGCGATTCCCGAAGGGCGGTGCCCCATTCCGTTCCCCACCAGTTGGCGCCCAAAATGGTCCGTTTTCGTATCGCTTGAAGCTTTCTTACGTTCATCAGCTCACGGTACCGACATTTTGCTCAAACGTAGTCATGGTTGAAGTGAAAAAGTATCGCGCTGTGACATGACGTGGCGCGGCGCTGGTGACGCATGGCTACTTGCCCATTCCGTGTCTTCATTCATATGCATTTTCGTCAATTCATTGGTCAGAATTTTGTGGTACTGCCCCAATGGAGAAGGTTCACATATTGACCTCCTTTATGCAAAGTTGGGAATGGGCTCAGTCTGGCCACAACACGTGGCTAGGCATGTTGCATTTCACTTGAAGGAATCACCTTAACTCATGTCCATCAATGAACCCCGAAAGTGACGCGATTGGCGTTGGTTGCGCGTCGTTCCTGGCCGGCTCTCAAATGCCAGAACACCCACCAACGATAACCAACAGTTCCGACTTCGGCCCAGGTACGGCAAAGCATGTCACTACTCACACCATTTGCCCCATCAGGCGCTTCCTATCATTTTCCCTTGAATGATGGGTGACTCCAATCACCTCATCATTGTTCTGGCCAGAATCTGGCGAGACATTACTTGGAAATGTTGGACGACTGACGTGACAAGGCGATATCTACCGCTACTTCGGCTTCGGCTCAAACTGCGTGGGAATATTTCATAAGCCAATGACTGGACGTCTGTGCTACAGTTCTGCCAGTGACGATGGGGCAGTGACCTTTTTTCTGTAGCGGCGGCAACGGCGAAAGCTGTCTAACCCAGCAGGTTATCAGCCCCCTTGGCCAATCTTCATTGTTCAGAATGAAGCAGCCGCGAGTCGGAGCATCTTGATGCCAATCAACGTCCACATCGTTCCCTCGTCGCGTGCGTAGCCATCATCATGATTGTTCGGATCTCCAAGCATCACCCAAGTAAGGATGAGAGTCTGCATGGTGAATATCAATTCAACATCTTCTTGATTGTAAATTCTCAGATTTTGAGTCAAGCTCACATCGCCGCCTCAAGAGTTCAACAGCGACAGTGGCCGAAGGAAGTGCTTGTTTGCCAGAATTTTGAATCACGACTCCTCTTGATTTTTCGCACCATTCGCCGGCATCTCCGTGTCGAGCCAGCGTACAGCAACGAGGCCGAAGTTCTTTGCGATTGCCAATTAGTGTTTTCAAACTTCTTCCTTGTGTTGGAGCCAAGCTGTGCCAAGTACCACAATAGCAAGTACAATGAAGACCGATTCCGTGATTGGTGGACTATGCCTTGTTTCGTGAGGCCAGGTGCACGCTGGCAGATGTCAGGGAATCGGCCGAGGGAAAGATTGCCAGATTTGCGGACAGTTCATGGGATAGTGAGTGCGGAAGCTCGCACGCTTTTGGCCGCCCTTGATTTTACGACCGTGAACCAGACTCTGGACATGCGGCAGGGCAACGTGAAAACGAGCGCCCATATACTATTGAAGAAGACAAATCACGCGACACCGCCCATGACGATGTCCAGGAAGACTGGGACAGGAGGCGCAAGCTTCCGCTCGTCGTTGCCCGGATGTGAGTTGGGTCAAATCAAGTCGTTGCTTGCATAGCATAAATTCCTTCTTTTGATTTGCAGGTTCTCACACTGCTCGTCTCTTTGTTTACTCGGTTTTCTGTTTCCCATCGCATTCAATTCCATGACCGTACTTTCGTGTTTTCTCACCTGGACCTCTTACTGTTGCGGATTCTCGCATTGTACGGGCATGTCCCAAGCTCATGAACTCGATAGGTACCATCACGTACATTCCCTACCTCGCCTTGGCATCCTGTGAGTCATATTAGTCCCCCTGTATTCTTGACCGAACGCAACGAATACTTTGCAAGCCATTTGGCATTCATTCTCGCACTTACTATTCCCGGCATGGTGGTTGCCAACCCACTGCAGCCGATGCAGACGTAAGGTAGAGCGAGTGGAATTGAAAGAAGATGGCATCATAGCAGTAAATAGATCCATAAACACATGCTGAACGCATGAAACCCATTCACTGCTGAGTACATTTGAACTGGAAAACGATTGAAACTGCAACAAAACAAGCGAATACACGGTGCTCCCAAGTGATTTAATCCTCATCCCAGTTCTTGTTCTCCTTGACCTTTGGCCCACCAGCGGCCTTACTCATGATGATCTGATCCACTCGCAACACAGTCAATGCAGCATCGGCAGCCATCCGGATAGCGTATGCCTTGACGGCCAACAAGTCGACAATGCCAGCCTCGGATGCATTGACCAAGCCGGCCTCGGGTCCCTCAGACGTTGATTCGGCCTCAATGTTGATACCGAACGCAGCCTTGCCCGCCTGATGCGCTGCGTAGAGCTTGGACACAAGCTCGGTCGCGTCCAAACCAGCATTCTCGGCCAGTGTCCTGGGGACCACCTCGAGGGCCTCGGCAAACTTTTGAATGGCATACTGGTTCAACCCTGGCGTCTTTGCGGCAATGGCTTGCAGCTGCAGAGACAACTCGATCTCGGCTGCGCCTGCACCGGGAACCACCTTCGGGTCGGCCTTGGTGAGGGCCTTGACCGTGTTGACGCCGTCGTCCACGGCACGCTCGAGATCGTCGAGCTGGTTTTGCGTCGAGCCACGAAGCACAACGGTGGCGGTGCGAGTCTTTTCGTCCTCTTGGCGGAACACGGTGACGCGGTCCGAGCCGATTTCAATTGTTTCGACCACGTCGCAGAGACCAATCTCTTCGGCCATCGGGGCACCCTGGAAAGTGAAGGCACCGGGGGGAAGAAGGTGCAACAGCGTGAGATATGTGTCGCAAAAAAAATTGAAAAAAAAGGGATGAATGCGTACGATCCGGGCAAGCGCAGTGGCGCCCGTGACACGGGCCAAACGGCGCAAATCAAACTTGGAGAGAACCTTGACGACCATGATGCCGAATCGGTTCATGAAATGCAAGGCGAGTTCGCCAATGCCCGACCCAACAACAACAACCTTGACGCCCGTGTCGGCAATCTCCTTCAATTGCGCCTCCATGCGCTTTTCCTCATCCTTGGAGAAGTTGAGCATTTCGTCGGCGTTGTGAATCAGGACCGTGCCCTTGGTCTCGGTTTGAGAAATGTCGAGCGGACACGTGAAGATGGCCACCTTGGCCTTTGTGACCTTTTTGATTTCACCCTCGGGCTCACGGCCAAACACCATACCGCGGACGACGGCCGAGTCAAACACGGATCCACCAAGGACCTTGACGACACGGACGGAATCGACGGAAAAGTCCTTTGGGTTGGAAGGCATGATGTTGAGCGCGGCATCAACAATGAGTGGTGTGATGACGTCTTCAAAGCCATACTGCTTGGCCATAATGACTGGCCGCACGGCAGCCAAAAGCGTGTCGCGATCCTTGAGGTTTTCAAACGATTTGACGGCCAAGGAATCAATCAAGGAGAGGGCCTTCTTGTAGGCCACCTCGTAGCCGGCAACAATGTCGGACGTGTGGAGGCCCAAGCGGAGGAGCTCTTCGGCCTTTTTCAGCATTTCGCCGGCAAGGATGGTGACGAGGTTGGTGCCGTCGCCCATTTCGGCCTCTTGGGCTTGCGAGGCCATGACGAGGAGCTTTGCGGCCGGGTGGACGACTTCGAGTTCGCGCACAATGGTCATGGCGTCGGACGTAACAAAGAGCTTTTCAAGGTGATTGATGATGAGCTTGTTGCGTCCTGTGTAAAAGTGATTGATCATGGATACATGTGTTTCGAAAATGTCAGCGATAAGTTGTAAAAAAAACCCCAGCGGCAGAGATACAGAGGCAGAATCCAGAACACTGACCGTTGGGGCCAAACGAGGTCTTGACAATCTTTGCGAGCTCGTTGGCGGCGTCGATGTTGCGGATGACGGCCTCGTCGACGCCCTGGAGGTGCTTGTAGCCGTCCTTGAAGAGCTGGTTGGAGGGGAGTTTCGGGATACGGAGCGCCATGATGTGTTGTTGATGTGATTGATCAGGTGGGCGTTGCTTGGTTGCCGACGAGACGACGGGAGAGGGACGGGAAGGAGACGTGGGCAGGGCAGAGCGGTGATCGATTGCGAAGGAGCGGGACGAGCTACGATGAATGCTGCGAGTGACGAGAAGTGACAGTGACGCTTTGGGCCGCTGCATGCATTGCATTGCTTTGCTTTGCCGAGTTAACGGCGATTCGAATGATTCGAATGATTGGTGATCAATCGGCCATTTGAGACTGCATGTGACTGGCGTGATCGTGATCGGCGCCCAACAGGCAGCCACTCAACAGGCAAAAGGAGTGAGTGGTCCGCCGATTGTGTGCCCAACTGTCGCTGTCTCACAGTCTCACAGTCTCACAGTCTTCTCACAGCTGTCTCACATGTAATAAATATTCATCATGTTCTCACGACATATACAGCGCATAGGATATGCCAAATTAAATGTTAATCTTGGGCTCAAATGGCATAGTAGAACCATGAACGATCACCCAAGAACCGAGCCATTCATTCGCTCCTTGCTTTGCATATGTATGTATGAATATGAACGACAGATGGACACACACGGCTGTTGGAACGCCTCATCGCTCAGAGGGAAAATCTAAAGAATCAACGCCACTTGACGGATTATGATACCTCGACGACCTAAAGCAATGCAATAATCCAATTAGACATAGAACATACATAAATATACACTGCCCCTCACAATGACGCTCGACACCACCGCCACCACCCCCTCCGACACTTTTGGCCGCCATGCCAACGCCAACACCAACTCCAGGTCATCCGTCATCACAAACTCCACTTTGGGCAACAGGTCCATCCAGCTCAACGTCTTCAAGCCTGACTCAACCTTGCTCCCCGTCCCACCCGTCCCAAACCACCTTGTCCATGTCGACCAACACAAGTCCAACTTGAAGGTGCCCCCGGTCCCCTGGACCAAGCGCATCTTCCGGCCGGCAACCTACTCCCGCCGCCAGCCGCCATACGACCTCGTTTGCTCGCCTTGGCTCCAACCACGCACACTGCTCGCCGTTCGCATTGTGCTCGCTCTTTGGACCTTGACTTGGACCATCGTCAGCTTTGCCCCACCCATCAACATCCATGGCCTCGCTGCCCTCAGCTATTTCACCACCTTATCCTATTGTGGGTTGTGCGCCTTGTCGTTGGTATGTATGATGATAATCGATCGTGACATTTTTCTCACTTCATTCTTCTCATATGCATTTTGCATGCGTGTATGCTCTTGTATTGTGTGTTTCTCCAGTTGCTCGCTTTTGTCTCATTCAAGTACTATAGCAACCCACGCTCCACACACTTGGCCTCGCGCTCAACTCTGCGAATGGTTGTCTCAATCCTCTATGCGCAAGCCTTCACCTATGCATTCATTGTCGTTGGTGTGTATTGGGGATTCCTTGCACGGATCATTCGAGTCAAGCGCAACGATCCATTCTTCAACTTGTTCAACCTATCTGTCCATGGGCTCAACTTGGCCGTCATCTTCATTCATTTTCTCACGTCCTCATTGGTCGTGGCAACCTGGTGGCTGCTTGTGCCTGTTGTTGTGACTGGATTCCTTTACCTGTGCGTTTTCATGTTTACTCCCTCTTTTTTTTTTCTGTCATTGAGGACGTTACCTTGCTCACATAATCGATGCGTTGCTTGTTTATTCAAGTGGTTGGGCAGTCATGTGGTTCTTCATTCGAGGATTCTGGGTGTACCCATTCCTTTCGCCCAGCAACCCATCTTCCGCCTACATGTACCCGCTCGTCATGCTGAGCTTCTTTGTCTCGTTTGTTGTCGTCTACTACCTCCACCGCGCACGCCGCGCGTTCCTCGGCGATTCGCCTGTCCACAAGGAAGTCCAGGCGCTGCTGTCGCCATCACAGCTTGCTTTTCATCGCGTGGCCGTGCCTGCCGCCTGGGTCAGGTGTGATTGCCGAAAGATCTGCACCTTTTGTGTCATGCACTTCCTCGTGCTTTTCCTTTCTTCTTCGCGTTGCTTGTGTATATCCGGCTGCAATACATTCAGTCAATCAAAACCAACAACCCGCGGTACCAACTCATTTGTTTGTAACTTGGGCCTTTCTCTCTCACGTTCACTCTATCCCTTGAACTTGATCTTCAAAATGCGCTTGAAAGACTCACCCGTCACTTTGAAGTGCTTATTGGGCTGCTTGAAGGTCGAACGATGTGAGTGAGTACGGGTGACTGCTCATTTTGCGAAATGCCTTGCCATTGCATGATTTGTGTCCGGTTCCCACCTCGGTCCTTGATTGTTCCTCACCCCGCATTCCCGCCACGCTACTGTTACGATATGGGCGATATCGGATAAAGAGGCGGCAGTGGAGTAGCGACACTGGAAAGCCAGACCCGTCGAGAATCTAGGAAGAACAACACGGAAGGCCTGAAAGAAGGCAGACGACGCGAAGAGCAGAAGGTGATGAGCGACGGATGAAAGCGGCGGCGGCTAAGACAATTAGCGGCGGCGGGCAGTGGAGGTCTATGTTGAAACGAACGGAAGCTTGCTCCGTATTATTCTTAAAAGAACGATAAACAGGACTGATGGAGGGTTGGATGGGTCTTTATACCCAACTGAGCGAGACATGAAGAAAGCAAGGTGAAACATAAGAAAACCAAGGAAGGAGCGAGGGGAAGGGGGGCGACGAGGACGGTTCGACAAAATGATTTGAAGCAAAGGAAATGAAAAGAACATGGGATTTCGGCTTTCTTGAGTGAAATGACCGTTTCCAGCTTGAACAACGAAAACATGAAGTCGAGCATGAGAGACCATGAAGAGGCGAGTGGACAATCAGTGGGCGATGTGGAAAGGTCAAAAAACGTCTGGTTGGAGTTGATCTTGGTGATGCAAAACGGAAAAGTCCATTGAGGAGTCAGCTTCTTGGCGACGGATTTGGCGGCGTTGGACTGAGTCGGCGTGAACAAAGCGACAATGTCACCGACAGCAAAAAGAATGGTGCGGGCGCGCAGCATGGCGCAAAGCTTGGGTCGAAACAAGAAAGCGAACAAGATCGTGGGCACGAGCAGGGTTGGATTCTTGTTGTCGGCAATACTTGCTGACATCTTGCAAGTTGGACCAAAGTTGAGAATCGGGTTGATCCAAGTTGGTGCCAAGAACAAAGTCAATGGGTGAGCACGGATCACGGCCAAACATGAGGAAAAACGGGGATTCACCAAGGTCATCATGGACTTGGGTGTTGTACGCAAAGGAGATGGCCTGGATGTGCGTATCCCACCTGCTTTGATCGGACGAGTCGGCCAAAGTGACGACGGCAGCGTGCGCATGAAGTGTTCAACCATGTCGTTGACTTGATGCACGTATGCGGGCGCGTACTTGGATTTGATACCAGATTGAACCAAAAATGCGTCAAAAGACCCAGCAATTAAAGCAGAAACCACAGTCAGCGATCAATCGGCGAGGAAAACCGAAAACGTGGGCGACACGGGCAAGACAATCTTGCGCGATGACGGCGGTGTTGTTGGTTGTCGGGATGAGCCAGACGAAACGAGAGAATGTGCACTGGATGGCAAGGATGCACTTGAAACCGGAGGCAGTGACTGGGAGAGGGCGCCAAAAGTCGAGTGCCACCTTGTCGAGCGGTGCAAATGATAAGGTCGGCTCGAGAGCAAAGTCGGACGAGTTGGTGGGTTTGGCTGCTTGACAACGAGCACAGGATGCGACATGGGCAGAGACATCGTTTTCTTGAGACAACCACCAGCAACGACGGTGGAGACGAGCAAGAGTCTTGTTACGACCAAGGTAGGCGGCCGTTGGATGATCATGAGCGAGTTTGAGCAAATCCGGGACCACGGTAGACGGGGCGGCCAAGACACGGAAAGAGATACCGGAACGCACAACAAATCGGGACGGGTCCTTTGCAATGCAGCTGGACAAGGTCTTATCCGCGGCCTCTTGTTGAGCGATCTCCTTGTGTGAGACACTGTCGGTAATAGCGAGGATGGCGTCGGACGTGTCGGCGTCGGTTGAGTTGGTCGCGGCGCGGGACAAAGCATTGGCGACACGGTTGGTGGGACCCGGAATGTGGGTGACAGTGAAGTCGTACTGTTGTAGCAACAATGCCCAGCGGGACAAGCGAGACTGCAGATCCTTGGTGGTCATACATAATCCAGCGAAGTGCCGAGTGATCGGTATACAAAGTGAACCGGTTGCATTTGAGATACGGGCACAGCTTCTTGATCGACCAAACGACAGCGAGGGCTTCTAGGTCAACAACGCCAGAGTTTTTTTCGGCTCCAACCAAAGTGCGCAAGAGAAAGTAAATGGGTGCCAGCCGGCGAGGAAGGGCAGTTGAGTGTTGCATAAGCACGGCACGGAGCCCATTGGTCGATGCATCGGTAAAGAGATGAAATGGTTTGGCGAAGTCAGGGAAAGCAAGGACGGGTGCAGAGCAGATGACATCCTTGAGCGCATCGAAAGCTTGTTGCTGAGCTTGAGACCAGACAAAGTCAACGTTGGCTTTTCGCAAGTCAAACAGCGGACTGGCGATCCGCGAGAAATGCGGTACGAATTTTATTTACAAGGCCAAGAAAGGACATGACATCAGCCATCAATTGGCAGGAGTTGGGTAAACGCGAACGGCATGGCACTTTTTCGGGTCGGTGGCGACACCGTTTTTCGAGGCAATGAAACCGAGATAGCGCAAGCTGGAGCGGCAAAAATGACACTTGGGGAGCTTGACGGACAAGATGAATTCGGCGAGACGAGTGAGGACAGCGTGGAGGTGCTGGAGGTGTTTCCTCGAACGAGCCGGACGAGATGATGAAGTAGTCGAGGTGGGCACGAGCAAACGGAAGCGGCGCAAGAATGACCTGCATCATGCGTTGAAAGTGGGCCGGAGCGTTTGCTATACCAAAGGGCATGCGGACAAATTCGAAGTGACCAGCGTGAGTGATGAAGGCAGTTTTTGCAATGGTGCAAGGCACATGAGGAAGGTCGAGCGAGGTGAGGATGACACAGCCAGATAGAAAGTCTATCGGGTCGTCGATACGCGGCAAGGGGTGCGCATCCTTGCCGGTAATGGCATTGAGGTAGTCGACGCAAAACCGGATCGTGCCGTCGGGCTTGGGGACCATAGTCACTGGCGACGCCCAAGGAGAAGTTGGCCGTCGAAAGAGCGGAGGAACCTGTTGGCAGATGTGGGCGTCCCAGCCGTGAAACGATCGAGCGGGATGCGGCGCGCGTCATTAGGAGTACCAGCGCCGAAGGAAACGCGCTGAGATGTGTCATGGAACACCTGGGTGGGGCGAGCGGCTGAAGGGCGAGCCGGGGCGGGGAGAGAAGGAGTGAGAGATGGGACGGCGATCGAGCGCGTCGAGGCCGAGCCAGAGGGCGACGGCCGAGGCGAGGAGTGCACGGCGAGGGCCGCGAGAGCTCGAGTGACAGAGGGACCGATGAGGTCAATGCGTCAGCAGGATCAGGTGATGGTTACGCCCTAGACAGTACATAACCGTAATCCCATTATCGACCCCGGGGGAAGGAGCCGGAGGCCATCATAAGTTTTATGTTGAGCATGTTGCGGAGAGTGTATTTACATATAGCCGAAAGGTAAAGCGTATGGTCGTAATCCGACGCAGTAGACGGCTCGCGTACAGTTGGTTGAGCGCGCCGTTTGTTCTTGACATCGTGCCATTTTTCGTGAGTGGAGCCGTCTGTCTGTCGAAACGTCACCACGCGCCTGTGCATTCGCCAAGGCACGCGCGGCCATTTCTTCTGCAAAACCTGTGCCGTTGCTGCTCGAGCCGGGAGAAGCGGGTCTCGACGCGACTCGGAGGAGTGGCACTGCGTCGGTACTGTACTAGAAGACCCACTTTGACGCTGCTGGCTCTTGTTGCATAGGGTGGAGATGTATCGGCTTCAAGTTGAGCTATGCTCCTTGGACTCCATCGCTTCACATTATCCTGTACAGCACTACGTGCCCTGCAATGAGAACCGCCGTCCAGCGTCTTATCCCACTCGCCGCCCCGCTCTTTGTCGCTGAGCGAATCGCCCGTTGTGTTTCTGTCCTTCGATCATTCCAGCGAGCAGGGTCCTCATGAGCTGGTGCAGCAAGTGGACATGTTCTGTCATTCGGTTGGCTTTGCGTTTCGCAATCGCGTTTCTTCCACAGATGCCCCGGTCGCCTTTTTGGATCTTGTGGATATGGTATGCTTGACTCGTCCATGTTTGCATCTGACTGCATCCCCCCCCCCCTTTGTGTTTGATGTAGAACCACAGAGACGTTTTCGGTTTTCCGGGACGCCTTCGGGCATGCATCCACCACTACGCTCAAGTTCCTTGCGGGTGGATGTATGCCGAGGCACCTGGGCAGGGCTATCTGGTAGCGCAGGTGCATTTTTGCTGCTCTGCAGTGGGTTCGACTCCCACTCCTGTTCATGATCAGATGCCTTGCTTCCTTATTTGTCTTCCTCCTGGCGCAACATCGTGCCTCACTGGAGTCGTAATAAACACCAGGTACTGAAACTCTTCAGTTTCTCCTTTCTTTGGCTTGGTTGCCGCCGCTCTTGGCTGAGCGCTACTCACTATGCATTCGCGTTCACCTCAACGGCTCAGGTTGTCATGGTTGTAAATCGTTAGGCTTATTGATATACACAGCCAACTGAATGAGTTGTGAGCTACCGCGCCTTCACCGCCATCCATACCGGACGTTCGCTACTTGCAAGCGCCCCCAACCAATGAATAAGAATTTTACGGTGAACGTGGGAACAGAGGAACATGTACGAACTCAACTCGAAACGTCTCGCGTCTGTCTCGCGGCGATCGCAGCTGCACCATCATCAAATAGTAGCTCCTAATTCGCTGATTTGGGAGCACTGATCGGAGTGCCGTCGGATCAGGCAGACATATGAATGATCGGCCAATGATCGGCATGCGTCTCTCGATTCGACATGGTAGCTTCAAGGCCAAATACAGTATGTACCGGTCAATCAAAGAATATTAATGATCCAATATCATATGTCCATGGATACTCTACCGACCAAGACAGGAAAAGAGCCCGTGCAATGACTGCGTCTGCGTCTGCGCCAGCCCTTGCCTCGGATCTCTTTGCCTCAATGGCCTCCCTGTCGCACACCTCGGCATCGGCATCGGCATCTGCCTCTCCCTTCCTCTTGCTCCCTCCATCCTCGTCGTCCATGCCACTTGGATCGGGGCACCTCGGGTCTGGACACCCAGGATCGGAACCGGGATCGGAATCAAATGCTTCGGCGCCATTCTCTTCTTTCAGCAGTGGTCGGCCACATGGACCCGTCGACGTCGAGTACCCCAGCCTGGGAATGGGAACGGGAATGGGAATGGGATCATACTCTGGCAGCATCGGCCAAGCACAGAGCGCTCCGGGTGGTTACGGTCACGGCTGTCCACCCTCTGTCTACACGCCACCGCCGTCGTCCGACTCTCTGTTTGGACTCTTTGAGCCGTCCCGTGACGACACCGCTTATCCGAGCCACTGCTTCCCGCCCCCTTCAGCCTACATGAGCTCCAGCTTGCCCTCGTCCTCGTATCCCACTGCCGACACGCATCACTACGACCATCACGATCTCGAGCTTGAGCTGCTCGCATTTTACCAACACCAGCAACCCGATCACTCGGCTATTGAGCCATTCCATCTTTCCACAGCCGCATTCCCAACAATGGCGTCTCGGCCGTCGGCGACCGCCCATTCAGGCTCCGGTAGTGGATCTGACGATACCGCCAGCGATTCCGCCCAGCCCTTCAACGCCAACGCCCTCCCGCCATCGGCAGCAACGGCCACATCGTCAGCAACTTCGGCGGGGGGCGCACGCACCAAAGCCAGAAGCACAGCCAAGCGCAAATCACAAACTGCCGAACTGGCCGACCCGAATACGGCTCCTCCCGTCATCACCACTCGCTCTACCACGCTCACGGCTCTTGGTCCAGAGGCCGCCCAGCACATTGCCAAGAACCGAGGACAACGGTGGACTGAGAAAGAGCTTTCTACGCTTCAAGCTGGGGTCGCGAAACATGGCCGCAACTTTGTGGCCATTTACAACGACCATGGACCCAATGGCAAGGTAGACACTGCGCTTGCCCGGATTCCGTCAGTCAGGGCGATCCATGCAAAGTGGCTGCGGTTGACCATGGTTGAGAGGAGGCTAGCAAAGGAACAGGAGAAGAGTGCCGGTAGTGTTGGCGATGTGGATGTGACCAATCAGGCAGGTGCATCTGCCGGAGATGATGGAACTGGGGTATCCCTGGAGGAGGCGAGGGAGTAAAAAAGCCGTCTTTGCTTGTTTGTTGTCTTTTTCAAATCGTTCCTTTCGATTCTTAGATTTGTTGCTGTATCTGCTCTTGTCCTTTTTCCTATCCGTTTCTGTCCGCTTGTTAGTTCAGTTTGCTCGTTGCCATTTTGGATTTCTTAGCTGTACTCAATTTTGTCTCAACATTACCTCCCCCCAATCAAGTCTGCTGTGCCTCGTTCGCTGTGACCGTCATTCAGTAGTACATATGCAATTGCAAGACAATCTTTGTTTGGTTTTCTTCATAGGTTTGGGTTGGAAATCTTTACACGGATGGATGTTCTTATCGCCCACTTTCCACACTCAACTCGTCCATGCCAAACAACATGCGCAACTCCTTGACCCTCTCCTCCCTTGCATTCCCCTGCTCTTTGCCGTCCCTCCCCTCCCTTGTCACCCTCGAAATCAACGCCAACTTGTGCTCCTGAATCAAGACCATGCGCTCCTCAACGCTCTCCTTGACCACAAACCGCGTCACTTTGACCTCCTTTGTCTGCCCAATGCGATGCACCCGATCAATCGCCTGCTGCTCCACTGCCGCATTCCACCACGGATCGACCAGAATCGCCACATTGGCTGCCGTCAAATTCAACCCAACATTGCACGCCTTGAGCGACGCAATCAAGCACCTGACCTGCGGATCTGTCCGGAACGACTTGAGCTCTACCTCGCGTTTCGCTTGTGCTTGCGACCCGTCCAACCGCGCATACAGGATCCCGTGCGAAGAGAGTGCCGCGCCAATCAAGTCAAGCATGCCGCGGAACTGGCTAAACACCACGGCCTTTGTGCCCCCGGGCAATGCACGGATTTTAGCCAGAATGGCGCGCAGTTTGGTTGATGGGATGTGATGCCCGCGCGCCGATGTGGGCACCACCTTCAACTTTGCGGCGCCGGCGCTGCTGCTGCTGGACGGATCGTCCTCGGCATCGCACGCATCAGATTTGAGCACACTGAACACGTCCGAGTCGGCCACGGGAATGCGGCACATTGGGCACGACTGCGGGTCACCCCGGCGCGTCATGCATGCGAGCGATTCCAGCAGGCATTCGCGGCAAAACACGTGGAAACATTTCAGGATGGTCGGTTCCGCCACTAGGTCCAAGCACAGTGGGCACTCGGAGGCCGCGGGGGCGTCCTTGTTGCCGGCAGAGCGCGATGGCATGTTTTCGTTTCCAGATGCGAGGCTGTTGATGACGCTTTGGCCGAACGAGTTCGAGTCAGAGGACGATGACGACGCGGTACCGTCGAGAAAGCGGGTGAGGAGCGTGTGAAAGTCTTCTTGGCCGTCCTCAGAGGCATGGAGTGGGTCTGGATCTGACGTTGCCGACCTGAAGAGGAGTGAGGGGTGGTTACAGCATTGGCGCAAGGACGAGATGAGAGCGAGAATGTGGGTGTAGTTGGAAAGGACTGCCGACCGTGATGAAGTACATATGGTGTCAAAACAGCTGATTCGTAGATCGTGTCGGAAGACAGCAAGGGCAAAAGAGTACCGGTCCCAGCCTTGACAAAATGAGAAAACTTGGTCCGAGTGTGCTTTTCGAGAGCTCGATCTAAAAAAAACTTCCGGCCGTCAGCCCTTAAAACGGCAAATATCAAGTTCGAGAGAAAACATGTAAACAAGAACGCACAAATGTCCCTCTCCTCTGGAGTAAACTCCAAGACCTCCACGGCAACCTCCTTTTTCGGCAAGACCAAAATGGACTCGCCATTGATCTTTGTCTCCTTTGTCCTCCTCAGCACCAACTGCTGCATCAAATTTTGCACAGTCTCCACGGCCCTTGCCGCCGCTGCAGCTGCGGCCGCTTCCTGTGCTGCCGACGACACCCCCGCACCGGCCTTGGCCTTGCCCTTACCTCCTTTCAAAGCCGACATGCCATCGGCCGCCGCACGCTCCGCGTCCAGTGGGCCCGTCACATGATGCCTCCAAAACGTTTGCTGCGACCACGGCGCATACTTGAGATACGCCAGCAGCGAGTACATGTCGTCCAACTTGTTGACAATCGGTGTACCTGTGAGTGCCCATCGCAAACTTGCGCGAAGTGCCCAGCACGCGCGCGTGGTCGACGCCGACGTGTTGCGAATCGAATGTGCCTCGTCGAGCACAATGCGATGGAATTCGCAATCAAAGAGCGGGCGCGAGCCGCCGACCGAGGCATTGTTGAATTCCGACATGACGACACCGTACGTGGTCACGATGACGGTGAGCTTGTCGGAGGTGTTGGGTTGGGAGCGCGAGCGGGAGCGCGTGGATGAGGAGGTCGTTGAGAAGAGGGAGGGCAGGGTACGGTTGGGACCATAGTATTCAAACACTTGGATGGATTTGTCTTGCGAGGAAGCGACAAGTTCAGATGACCATTGCGAGAGCAGCGACATTGGGCAGACGACAAGCGTGGCAGGATACACTCTGGAGCTTGTGCTCGTGGATGCAGGCGGGGGGTTTGCATGAATGAGTGCGGAAATCTCGATGGTTTTGCCCAGCCCCATTTCATCCGCCAAGATACCGCCGCGTGCGTGCGAGTCGACGGGCGGGAACTTGAGCTTGATGGCTCCATCGAATGGATTGACAAACCACGATGCCGTTGGCGATGACGGAAGCGGCAGCTCAAAGAACAATGGATGCATTGCCGCCGCCAATGTATCCTCCTCGTCCCCGCCAATGGTTTGGGTTTCCTTTTGCAACATCCAGTAGAGGGCCTGTTCTTGATACGGGCGCAACTCGTACACCATGGACTTGGGCGTAGGTTGACGTGGAATCGTTTCGATTGATGTTTGCGAGGTGGCAAACAGCGAGGCGAGCAAGACATGGTCGGGTTGGGTATTGGGATTGGCCGCATCACCATCGGGTGAGTCGGCTGATTCTGTTGTTGTGGATGGCTCGTCCGAGGAGGGTGCGTCGGGTGTGCTCATAGACAGGCCGCGCAAACTGGACCAAATATCGGATGTCAGCGGTGTCGGCATTCCAGCGCGACGAGGCACTACAGCGAGCGCGGCAAGCATCCCACACAGCGGCTCGCGAATCTCAGACCATATAGCTGCGGAGTCGCTGCTGCTGCTTGATCTGTTAAGCTCGGCAACTTTGATGGTATCAAGATGGAGTGCGATCGATACAATGATCTCGTCGCCCAAGCGGAGCGCAGGCGCTGCAAAAATGATGGTAGCCTGTGCCGAAAGAAGCCCGCTAGAAATGAGCGGACCGAGCCAAGCGGCTTCAGAGCGCCCGATTCGCCCGAGTGCGGATCCGGATTTCTGGCATGAGAATCGAACAAATGGGAGCTTTGCGGGTGCTGCAGTTGATGTGGATGATGTGGCAGCGGTTGAATAGTAGCTGGCTGCACCCGTTCGTGCCCTTTTACGAGACGAAGGGCCAGCGGGATCCTGGACGTCGAGGTCGTAACAGTTACCAGCAGCGACCTTGACTCCCGATGACACTGCGAATGCGGTGGTGGTGAGTTCGCCAATGAGCAATCGTCGAGGCACAGCGCTGGAGCGGGATTCCGTCGATATTGGTTGTGGTTCTGGTGATGATTGATCAAACGATGCATGCCGTTTTGGCGGTCGCGGTGCAGGGTATTGTGAAGAAGAGGATGTAGAATAATACTGGCCGTCGAGAAAGAGATTTGCGGCCGTCTCGACACAACCGTTGGCTCGTTTGAGCAACGCGCGGGCGTCTGTGCTTGAAATGCATGTTCCCGAACCCGAGGCGCCGAGTGTGGCCAACATAGACAGCAAAGCTCTTTCCGATTCGCCATCGGCATGGCTGGACTGGGTCGGTTGAGGATCGCACATGACGATATCTTTGTCGTCGTCGTCTTCATCATCCTCGTCCAAAGTCAGGTCAATTGTTTCTGAGCGTGGCGTTGAGCTGGACGACGATTGCGGGGAGAGTGCGGGTGGTCGTTGCGAAGCGGGCAGATATGCGGATGATGCCTGGGAATTCGAATTGGCGGCGAGCATGCGCAGCAGTGGACTGGATTCGTTGCGAGCCTTCACCTTGGCCTTCGCCATAGCCTTGGCCGTGGCAGCAGAAGCAGCCATCATGCGATCCAAGGCGGACGGAACCGGTGATGCTGAGCCTGATCCAGAGTCTGTCATTCTGTGACTTTTGGAATTGCGCAGGCTTAGTGTCTCGTGTGTATCGAGTGCATCGAGAGCATGAGTTCGGTGCCTGAGGTTGTATTAATCATGATGAATATCGAGTGGCAAAAAGCGAGGATCTTTCTTGTCGACTCCAGTGAGTCACTCTCCAGCGAAGCACGAGATCATGACGAAAAGGCAAAAGGAATATTCCTACAATAACTCGAGAGAGCACTATGTTCAAGTATTGCGTTCCGTCGGAGCGGGTTGACGATCAAGCGGGGCATGAGTGTAGCGGCAAGATGGCCGAAGTGGCATGCAAGTGGTTGTCAGAGTAAGGTAGTGAGTGTTGCTCGAATTGTATCAGCCAAGTCGAACTCCATTGAGAGGAATGTAAGAACAATTTTCGTGGATTCACACCACGTTCCTGATCCAAAGTCTCATGGCCATGAACCAAGTAAAACCTTCGAGAGTATGAGCATGCTCCGATCTCTTTAGTTTCCATTCAATCACAGGGAGAAGGGAAAGATTGCAGATTTATGATCCGAAGAGGCAAATCAACACTATGTGAACCAACACAAGGCAGACGACAAGCCGAAAACGGGATGAAACGGCATGGGATGACGGAGCGGCACACAAACGATTTCCTACTTGAACCTACTTGCAGAAACAACCACGACAAAGCAACAACCAACAAACAAGACAGACTTGATGGCACAAAACCACGACGACAACCCAGACAGATCCGCGGCTGATTCCCCGAGCGTGTTGGTCACAAAGCCGGTGAAGAGTTCCGAGGATAGCTTGTCTTGACTCGCCTTGTACAATCTTGTGCGCTCGACTTTGATAGTGAAGGCGACGCAGACAACCACGACACGGAGGTTTAAGAATGAACGAATTGCGACCAGCGTTCCATGAACGGGCGAAACAGGAGATGATCGAGCAGGACTCGGCAAGCAACGAGACACACGCGAGATTGAGTGCAGTGCAGCAGCAAGATACTTTTGAAGTCGAGTCGGAAAAGAGTAAGCCGAGGAGGTGTTGTGTGTCAAATCAGTTTCTTGAACGGCCAAACGCAGAATGAACGAATATTGACCCATGGGTCGAAATCACGAGCGGGTGCCGTTCGAGTGCTTTGGGCGCATTGACTAACATCGTCTTGGGAGTTAGGTGCGCTGCAGGAGGACGGATTGGGGCAACAGCATTTAGAGGTGGCTGGTTGATTTGCGTTTGGCCCGCACGAGAGTTGTTGCCGCCCAAGAAAAGCCCGACGGTGCCAGAGAGGTGGCCGATGGTTGAACAAGTGACGATTCGCCTGCAAGTCACTTGGCATTGGAGAGGAGAGGGATGTGGCAGCACAGCACGCCGTTGTCGTCGTATATAGTACATACTTGGCTCGGCCCTTCTTGCCCGCCGACTCCACACGCACAGCGTGGGGGCTGCTCGCAACGCCCTCCGAAAGAGAGAACCACGCATCCTGCAAACAGCTTCCAGCATACAGTCAGTCGCATTCCCACGTGCCCGCCCAGCGTCCACAAAGGGCAACTACTCGCCAAGCAAAAGCATCAAAGGCAGAGCTGACAAAGAAGAACACCGTGAGCAAGTGTGAGAACGTGGGAGCAGGGATCATCGACAACCAGGTCTGCAACAGCAGGGAATCAACAGCCAAAAATGCAGGAGGGGCGGAATTCGCATGCTCGAGTTGGACCCACCGCCTCGGCTGCATCGACAACAAGCAACAAGTCACGAATGAGCAGCAGTCAGCCACAAGCTTCAGAACCTGCTTGCTTTAAATGCAAGGTCGAAAGCAGTGTAAGGGGAACAACACATGACCCGCTAACGAATGTGGCAAAGAAAACAAGTGAGCGACACCCAATAGCAAGAGTGGGACTCTTCTTCTTCCATGTACCCTGCTCTTCTCATGCACCGATTTCTTCTCTTTTGCACCCGCCTCCACAATGATGCAAGAAAACAGTGGGAATCAGCCTTGGGGGAGTCTCGAGTGGAACACACGATGGGATACCAAAAACACAGACTGTGGATACCTATAGCTGCTCCTGGTAGCACACACGCATGCGCCCACGCAGTTGCAGCCCTTGAAACAAGCACAGTTTGACCACGCTCCACTACTCTTCTTTTGCTCCATCTTTTACTTTTCCAAAGAAAAGTGCGACTGATGAGTGAGTGAATGGCACAACCAAACCACGAGCCACAGATACACAAAACACTGCTTGCCGAGTGAACCACCACTCCCACCTGACCAACGAAGCATGCATACACACGCATACACCTGTTTTCCCTTCCCTTGGCTCGTCTCCATATTGCCACATGAACGCCCCACCCATTCGTGAACAAGATTCTTTTGCACCAACCAACCACCACAATGCTGGCGCATGGATAGATGGATGGATGGATGGATGATGCAAAAAGACGATCTCGGTGCTCCGCTGCTCAGCGAAAACACAGTTCCACGACATGAGCACAGGATGCAATCATGATGAACAAGAGAGAGACGAGCGTCTGGGTATGTACACCAGGTGTAGCGCGTATGTACAAGCACACGTGGGGTGGACCGACAATACAATGTGCTGTGTGCACAGTGACCAATGGCGAGATCGCACCAAACCACCCAAGCATCATTTGCAAGGAAGGTCAAGGCAGAGTAGCGACAAGTGCAGCGGAAAAACATGCAAGTTCAAGTGCGCAATGCTGCAAATGGGAGGACGCATGTGAGTGTACCAACAGAAGCAGTCAAGCATACCCACACCCAAAGCAAGGGTCCATGTGTGGCAATCCCATCCATCGTTCCATGATCAAAGACATTGACCAAGCCTGTTGCGCGCTTCCCAGCAGTCCCGAGCACATCAAGAAGGTAACGCACAAACGAGAAAGAAGGCCAGTGCAAGAGTTGAGCAAGGCAAAGGAAAGAAAAAGAACCACTCGAGCATTGAGAGCGTCCGCTTGCTTCTTTTGCCTCGATAGCGTGCGCGTTGGTCAATCGGTTCCCACTTTCGACCCGCACCGCCCCATCACGGGGCGCTAAAAAGCAACCAACAGTTCGTCTGCCCGTTGGCATCGTGCGCGTCAAAACGTGAAATCCTGCGAGTTGCCGCTGAAGCCAAGTTGGGGAAATCCGACCGTCATCACATGAACGAATCCGCCCCAACGCTCTTGGGTCTGAATCTTCCGGCTGTTGCAGGTACCTGGTCCCTCTCACCGTGCCCCCTCCATTCCCAACTTTGCCCACGATGTTCGCCCTCCGCCGACCCTGCTTCAACACTTATGCTTGGCTTTGTAGCCACCCTCAGTGTCGGCCAGTTGGTCACGGTGAAGCACGCCTGCTTGCACACCTCCGCCTGGAGCCACTCGGAAAACGACCCCCGGGTAGGCCGTCCGCTCTGCAGCTCGGTTTGAGGAACACATGATCCCCCGTCCGGAAATAAACGTCGCGTGCGCTTGTGCAACTCGCCCCAATACGGTACATGCGCGTGCAGACAGAACCGTGCGAAATGGTTCGAGTCGAGACCAAGTATAGGTAGGTGAAAGCCAATGAGTGCCCCGCCGCTTGTCGTGTTTGCCCGCCGTGGGCAGAGTCTTGCTACCGTGTCTGCTGAATAATGTCGGCCTGGTGTGATGAACCGGGCAAAAGGCGTGTCTGTGGTCCAGCTGACCAAGATGTAAAAGCAAGGTGAGTGGCGGAAATGCAATCTGTGAGGATGCACACCAAGCGCGCGAAGCAAGATGCATACCCTTGAAAACTTACGTGCTCGCCCAACTAACTACCTCTGCATCGTAAATGTCGCCATTGCACGTGCTTGCATCTTGTCAACCATTGGCCCGATTCAATCTCGCGACGTATGTATCGCATGGCCAATTGGGCATCGGACGGCTTGAGACGACAACTGTCTGCTCCAACGACACGGCTACTGAGTTGGTATGATGGCAACGAACAGAATAGAAGCGAGAAAAAACACCCAGTATGTACCTTGCACATCCACTTCTTTGCGTCACGAGATTCCAACTTTTTCTCGCAATCAATCCCGTCACGCTCACACTGCAAGTATTCACTCCCTCTTGCGTCTGACGCCACCTTCAACTTACCACCCTATTTCTCACGACGCCTCGAGCGAATCTTGATCCGCTTGAATCCAACTGGCCCTGCAAGAAACACTGCTCGGCCAAGCCTTGGTTCCTCGACCACAAATCTTGTCGAGTTGCTCTTGTGCAACGATGGCGCACCAAAACTCACGCTCAGGTTGCTTCAATCACGAGCCTGTAGTTGCGGCGACAGCTCCTCTGATGCCTTGGGAATGGGCACTTGCACGAGACGGTAAACATGCACATTGAGCGAGCGAGTCTTTTCTCATGTAGTCAATGGGGGTGCCGGCACTTGTACGACTGGAAGAGAGGCCGCGGTTCTCGTTGATGTCCCTGGGCCATGGTCAAGTAGAGCGTGTCGACCACCTGAAAAAAAAAAAAAAAAAAAAAAAAAAAAAAAAAAAAAAAACGAAGGGTCAGGTCACATGCCCAAGTGAGTGAGCACCACCATTGAATCGATTGCACGTACCACAGGCAGCCTTCTCAACCACCCTGAGCAAACTCGTTTGACTGGTACTGACGGTCCAAAGAAAAAACCAGACGTCCGTCCGACTTGGTCGAGAATCGTCGCCCAAAGTACTTGACCGCCACATGCCGGTCTCGGCCCATCGTCGTGCCCACGTAGCTCCTCCTTGGACGTGCTTGTCATGGGCGACCCAACGGCCAGTTGGTTGGTTGCTTGACATGCCGCCAATGGGGTCACTCGCTTACCAGCAAGCGCGAACCCCTTTTCTTGCCATAATGGTGATCGTGAATTCGTGCACACCTCACGCCCTTGTGCTTGGAATCATGGGCTCATAGCTGAATCGTGCAACGGACTTGGATGGATTCGCGCGGTGGTAGCAATCAAATACATGATGTTCTCTCGCCAACTTGATGGTTTGATGAGACTGGCGAAAAAAAAGTGACCAGGCGGACAGATGTGACCGAGCAGGCGTGGATGCAAAACGTGTCGCGTGCTTGCCAAAGATGCGGCCAAAGGTCTTATGGTGTCGGCGGCCAAGATGGACTTGAATTTGGAGTGGGACCTGTTTTGTTGTTTGTGTGTGAGGTCTGATCACTCGATTGTTGACGCGTCCAACCATCACAAAGAAAAACAAAAGTGATACGTACAAGTCGACAATGAATCGGAAAAAGCCCTACAAAGCGGCCGTGATGCGAAGATTCCGGCGGCACGGCACGGCGCAGCGTAGCAATGCCGGCAGTGTCAGGGAATCGTCGCCATTGTTGAATGATGATAGCAATTCGGATGCCCTTGAGATTCGGATGGCGAGTCGCGTCTTGACGATGTGCAACAGGAGCGGCAGCCAAAACGGGAATGGTAACGTGAGCGCAGAGAAGCAAGGCAGAGAGCCTTGTCGGGCGAGTCGTGGGGTCGAATTAATGCCGAAAATGAGGCGATGCAACTGGCTATGGCCCGTGGATGAGCGGCGAGGATGGATGGGCCAGCCGGCCGGCCGGGCGGTACAGGGTGGGAAGTAGCACGAGGCCCGTCGTATCGATTGCACCTAGTCTTGAAGCGTGTAGTGGCTGTTTACACTTGAAGAGAAACGCGGATGTTGATGAGAGAGAGAGAGAGAAGGGATCGATCTGTGGGAATCTGAACGCCATGACCATCTTGATCCGCCTGCAGGACGCGTCACCCACAGCACACTCTCAGACGCCGCGTGCGCGGGGCCGTAAAGCCAAAGCTGTGAGCGTGGATGTCCCCAACGCTATGTAGGGCCGACCTGTGCTTCAAATCCTGATGGCAGAGAAAGACTACGGTGAGCTTTACTGACAGGAAGAAACAGAAATGGTCGGAGTTCATTGATCGAATGCGAAGAAACAAATAACAGAGCAGCGTGACTACGGACGACGACATGAATGACAAAAGGGAAAACAATAACGGAAAACAGAGCAACAAGCACGATTGACGAGACGACAGGGAAGAAAGAAAAGGAGGCAAACTGATGGAAGGAAAAAAGACCAATGACTGAGGATCCAGCGAGCGAGACACCACGAGGTGAGCGACGGTGGGTGTGAGAGATGGAGAAGTGGTGCGAGGCGAGCAGGAGACAGAGAACCAGGTGGGAAGAGTAGAACAGTAGCGGCACAAGAGACGGACCTGATGGCAGAGAAAGACTACGGTGAGCTTTACTGACAGGAAGAAACAGAAATGGTCGGAAGGGAGCAACAAAATTTGGGGGGTGCCCATGCTCTTTATACTGCCGACCAGTTTGCCATGTCACACTCCAGATCGTCGATCTGCCACCAGGCTCTCATGCACACACGTTGGTGAACGGCACACTGCCTTCTGCACCGATCTATGCTTGTTCAATGCTTGCGAGGTCATCACGACCCGGGTCGTTACAAAGCCGGTTGTTTTCCTCCATATATCGGTGAGGGCCATGTGGGCGAATGGGCAGAGAGCTGGCGCACAGCCCGAAAGGTCACAGGTTCGATTCCAGTAGTGTATAAAGCAAGCAAAATATGTCGAATTATGCTTCCTTTTCCTTTTGTTGATTCAAAGGCTGATGGGAGTGCCATTGGGTTCTTGCTATACTGGCGTTCAATGTATTGTTGTTTACACATTGGCCAACGACCTGATCAGGGAGCGTTTGGCATTCCAAGCTCGAAAGGCCGAGCCCATAACCTACGTGCCAGTGATGACAACAGGAAACATGAGGCCAGCTTGATCAACTCTCGACACTCTTAGTAGCGGCCTGTGTCGGGTTCGTCGGCATAGCCATACTATGGCGGGGCAGAGTGTCCATCGCTGCTCATCCCACTGGCTGGCCGGCTGCGGCTGGCTGGCTGGCTACGTAACCGCCGACCATGTCATGGTCACGAATCGAGAAAAGGACAGCGTTGTGCTATTGGCGGCCGTTTGCAAGCACAAAACGTTGGCGGTACAGTGGAAAATCCAGGAACTTGATAGCATTTCTTAGTTGCCAGAAACTCGGTCAGTATTGGGCGCGAGATTGATGCTTTGCCCCCGGGGGCCTAATCCTTTTTCCACTCACACTCCTAGGTACTCGCACGCTCATCCGCCGCGGGCTGCAGGCACTTGAAAACCTTTTGCGCATTGTGTTGTGATATGTGACTCGCCTATCGATGCTTGACCGAATCGGTGAACAACACCTTCCAAATGATTTGATCATGCCCGGCCAAGTATGGTTAATCTGGGGATTCGGCAGGTGAGACAAGACGAAGCACATCCCACCGATCCCATCCAAGGTGGAAGGGAAACGACACTCTGTACTGCGTTGGGAATAGATTAAGAAGCTAATCTACTGATAGGTCGACTCGATGGTAGGGAGCTAGGACACTTCCCATGTGCTGTGGTTCACTACCAGAGTTGCGAGTCCAAGTGTGCCGTGAGCATACCTGGATTTCGGGGTTGACAGACGACCCGCCTGCTCAAGTCCAAGAGCCCATCGCAGGTATAAAATGGTGGACCCTCCTCCATCTGAAGTGTGGGAACAATAACTCGACTGCTGCTTTATACGTGGGACCAAATACATCCGTATTTCATAACACATTGTCAATAAGCAGAGGGAAGTTGCATCGCTCAGGAAGAACAAAATGCGCTCAGATTGCGAGGAAGGAATAGAGGATGGCCGATGTCCAACAATTGTACATAATGAACTCTCAAACCGCAAAAAAAAAATGTCGACACCTCGATCGAAAAAACGATGACACCTGGCCACACTCACTCCACCAGCGACCAACCACTCGAACTCCTAGACTCCAACCCGGTTCGCATCGCCGCCGGCTGATACGTCGCCATGACCTTGCTCACAATGCCCGCAGCCAACGTCTCGCCGCCCTTGCGCAACAGAAAACGGCCAAACTCCTTTGAATCTGCAAACGGCTCCAAACACACTGGCCGATCCGTTGCCACCTCGACCAGCGCCGTCATGCCCTTTGTCAACACGCGCGGGTTCTTCTTGATCACATGCCCATCGGTCTTGTCCAACACGGCGTGCAACTTTGTAATCACAGCGGGCTCATTCAAGGCACCTTGATGCAAAATGACAGGGTACCCGAGCGTGATGGGCACCTTGGGCTCAAACACGAGAATCTTTGCCTCGACACGGTTCGTCACCAGGACGGGCTGCAGCTTGTCGGAAACAACGAGACCGGTCGACATTTGCTGCGGATCAGGGCCCGCCAACGACGCCATGACGTGGTCGCCCGCGGCCGCCCATTTCACCATCTCGTCATTGACCTCGAGCGCACGCACGGTGGCCTCCTCGCCCAGCGGCATGAGCAGCACTACGTCGCCCACTTGCACGCCGCCCGTTTCAATGCGGCCCCACACCGACACGGACCCCGAGCTCGCACCGCCCTTTGCGTAATCCGACACGAGCATGCGCAACGGCTTGGCAATGGGTCGCGGCGGTACGGGTAGCGTGTCGAGGATTTCCATGAGCGACGGCTGATCCTTGTACCACGGACACACGGCCGGATCCACGCGCTTTGTCAAGTTGACGCCCGACAGGCCCGATGTGGGCACAAACGCCACATGCTTGGCGACATTGTACCCAATGGACGCAAGCAACGACTCGAGCGCGCCCTTGATCGTGTTGTACCTGTCCTCGGACCACTGCACACCTGCGCTGTCCATCTTGTTGACTGCCACAACGACACGTGGAATTCCGAGCGATTTCACAAGCAACAAGTGCTCCCTGGCCTGCCCACCGCCGTCCAACCCGGCCTCAAACTCACCATGCACCGCGTCCACCACCAACACTGCCACATCTGCCTGCGCAGCCCCCGAAATCATATTTGGAATAAAATCCCGATGCCCCGGCGCATCCAACAACGTGTACACGCGATTGCCCGACGGGGTCGCCAAATGATGCACGCCCACATCGATCGTGACTCCCCTGGCACGCTCCTCAGCGCCCTGGTCCATGACCCACGCAAATGCAAACGACGACTTGCCCTGCTTTGCCGAGTCGCGCGTGTACCCGTGCATGGTGCGCGTGTCTACCTCGCCCAGTTGCACGAGCAAGTGGCCCGTCAGCGTGGATTTGCCTGCGTCCACGTGGCCGACAATCACGAGGTTGAGCCGCGACGGGCGTTTGGCGGCTTCGGCAACAATGTCAATCTTCTTTTTCGAACTGGTTGCCGTTGCCGGGGCATTTGTGGCGGGTGCCATGGATGGCGACGAATTGGCCGTCGACGTTGTCGATTGCTTTTGCGGCGTGACCGAGGTGAATCCGAGCTCGGCCACCGACGCGGCAATCATGTCGACTTGCGCATTTGGTGCGGGTGCGACCGGTTTCTTTGCCTGCTGCTGCTGCTGCTTCTTGGGTGTCTGTTGTTGCTGCTGCTGAGCTTGCTTTTGCTTGCCACCATTGGCACTCGCGGCATTCGGATTCAAATTCTTGCTCTGCGATTGGGCTGCAAGCACGCGGTCGTCAGGCGACGGGGTGGCAAATGTAAAGGGTTGTACAAAGTGCGGGGCGGCGGATGGGCGCGGAAAGAGGCAAGCTGGGTATGAGGAAAAGAGCGATTCAAAAGTGGGAGCGCGCGGGCGGCGGGATGGCGAGGGAGGTGAGGCAGAGGTGCAAACGAGGGCGAGCGCAAAGGGAGATGCAAATTCTAGGGTTGTGTTTTTGCCGAGATTGTCCGTGTTGTTGCCCATGTCGCCTTTGCTCGATTCGTCAATGTCGACGTCCATTGCGTCGTCCATGGGTTCAACTGTATCGCTGGTCGGGTTGCCGACGGGCGCTGTTGAGGAAGGAGTCGTCACAGCAGGAGTCTTGCGAGCGTTCAAAATGGCGCCCAGGCTCGCAGTCGCCAACAGCGGTTTGGAAGCCGTCGAGGCCGGGAGTTTGAGAGTTGCAGAGGGTGCCATCGATGGAATCCCGCCGACACCGAGCGGGGGGCAGACCGTTTTGGATGCCGCGTTGGTTGGTTTTGGGCCAAGTAATCCCGCGAGGGTTGATGATCCCGCGAGAAGGCTCGGTCGACCATTTGCGGAGGCAGATGGGGTACCAGAAAGCGATGGAGAAAGTGTTGGTTTGAGAGTCGGAGCAGCAACCGTCGCGCGAGAACCCAGCGTTGGCGCAAGCAGCGGGCGACCGCTGCCCATTGCCGTGGCGGGCTTTGAGGAAGACGGGTTCAGGAGCGAAGCCAGATTGGACGACATGAGCGATGGTTTTGGCGATGGGGTCAAAGTGGAGGTGGAAGAAGTGGCTTGGGGGCGAGAAACGGGAGGCGGCCCTGAAGATATCGAGCAGATGATAAGGTCAGAGCCGCCATGCTGTGAAAGTAGGAATTGCAAAGTGCAAGGACAAGAAGCAGACGAAGGAGAGGAGCAAATCAAGCAGAAAACCGAATGACATGGAACTGACGAGAAGCGACGCGCGATGGACAATGCGGTAACGAAGTGGAAAAGTGACATGCAAGAAACATCATGACCCACCATTGCCCTTCTTGGCGCCGTTCTTGTTGCCCTTGGCACCAGTGCCACCGCCTCCGCTGGGGGCGGCTGCGTCGGGATCGACACCGTCGAGCAGCCAGGCGACCGACTTTGCAATGTCGCAGTCGTAGTAGAGCAGCGTCTCCTCGATCTCGGCCAGGGAGAAGGCGGGCCCGACGATGGGTTTCAGCTGGCGCACGGCATCGTCGAGGCGCACGTCGCCATAGTCGGCAAAATCGTCGTAGTCGTCGTCGGTGAGGTTGCGCAGGTTGCGGTGGCGTGACATGGTGTTGGCTAGTCCGAGGGGTACATGGTTTGACTATACCTGCTTAGAGGATAAAAATATCATACATATGATATGCTGTCGAGGAAACTCTCACGATCGATCGCCTTCGAGTTAACGTCGATCTGCCTCGTCAACGGTGGTTTGCGGTTTGGTGCTTTGACCACAATAGAGACCACGGGCAGGATTTGTCGCACCAATCTTAATCACGCCTAAGTGAGACCTAGTGCTCACTGCTAACTTTTGCGAAAGATTTGTTCATCGGCGGCCCTTTTCACAAAAGTTTGACACCGACTCACACTTCGTAAACTGTGATTCTCAAATCTTTATCACATTCGTTATCATGCTAAATGTCCTTCTATGAAGCTCCACTTGTCTCACTCACGAAGTGCGCCTTATGAAGCATGCCTCCCTCGGCCGGCCCGAAAGCATACCCTCGTCACTGACCGTCTGCGTCTGCCCTCCATGGCACTCCCTGCTTGCCCATGCAAACCCACTTCTGGCATCATGCCGCCGTCTCAGTCCCGACCCAAGACGTCTTCCACGTCTGTGCCCTACCCTGCCCCCCACGAGCGCCCTCGCTCCACCGCGTCTTCCACGACCGCTGCGTCACTTGCGTCCATGTTTATTCCACCCCCACATCGGCCTCCCATGCCCATGATTCCACCACCTCGTCCACCCATGCCCATGATTCCACCACCTCGTCCACCCATGCCCATGATTCCGCCAACTCGTCCACCTAATCCCATGATTCCACCTCCTATTCGCCCGGTCACTATGCTTCCCGCCACCTTCGCGCCGCCCGCCATCTCCGCACCCGTGCCCATGATCTCTCCTCCTGTTCGGCCGGCCTCCATGGCGCCTCCCGTTCCCCCTGCGTCCGCCACCGCTTCCACTCGCCCCTCAATGGCGCCGGCTGAACCTGGTTCGCGTTCAAAGTTCCCAACCATGGCATTCGGCTCTCCAGCTGGGATCGAGTACATTCGGGTAATTTTCTCGCATTTCTGTCAAGATGGGCGGACAATGGTGGAGCCAAACTGGACGACGGTGGCGGGCGATTTGATCACCAAGTTTCAACCGGAATGCACGTCAGACAAGTATCAATTGGGCAGGCGGGCCAAGAAGACTTTGTTGAAGTGGTGGGGAGAGTTGAAAGGGCGCGATCCAAGTATTACCAGTGGTTCAGGCAATGGGGAGGCTATTCACGTTGTACGTTTACTCTGTACTCTATTTGCTCAGCTGCTCACACAGTCTAATTCCGGCTTGTTATCAGACTCAACTTCGTCAAATGTGCGAGTTTATGGAGGACTCCGCGAAAAAAGCGGCATCAGCAAAGGAAGCTGCGGCGCAAACGACAACACACAAGAATGGATTCCGGCACACTGCCATGCCCAGGATGCAGGTACGTCTTCTCCTTCTGTGCAATGCATTATTCCTTCATAACCCCATTTTCCCGTTGTACTTCCTTCAGAACAATCCCGGATACGTTATGAACCAACGGGAAGTCAACCAAATCAAGACTTCGATTGGCATGCCACTTCCGCCGTCATCTGCAGCCGCATCGTCATCATCGGCAAACTCGTCGTCTCCGTCCAACGCCCAACCAACCCCGAAGTCGCCAGCCAATGTCCGGCGTGGCAAGAAGCGTGGCGCCCAAGCCTCAACTCGGAATGTCTCGGGCATCACTGATCGCGTTCGTGCACGCCGCGATGCTGTGCGTCAAGCGAATGTCACTCCAGCTTCCTCCTCATCACCAGCTGCGGATTCATTCCTCAAGGACGCAAGGGATATGATGGCCGTTGCTATATCGCAAATGGTCGGCGTCCCGAATTTGTTTGGATCGTTCGATGCGCCTCTCGGGCAGTTTGGTGCTACGTTTTCGGCGGGCTCGGGGAATCGCAATGGGATGCTGCAAGGAGCGACTGTGACCGAAGAGCTGGATGACGACGAAAAGAGTGTTGAGCATGACAGCGAGACACAAGGTGAAGGTGAAAAAGATGATGGTGAAAGCAATGAAGGGTCCGACAATGAGTATCAAGGTGAAGTAGAAGCCAACGATGACGAGCGGGATTGAAAGTTGTTTTCGCTTGACTTGTGCGCCGTGTATCATATCCTACTCTTCAATCTATTCAAACCTCTCTTTCCTTGTATGTAAATATCCCGATTCCAAACCACGAATGCATTTTCTTTTTGTCAAATCAGGCAAGACAAAATCAATACATACATGTCATTCCAACAGAATCGCATACATGTGAATTGTGCTTGGTCACCATTAAATGCACAAAGCCAGCCACGACAGGTGAAAGACTCAAGCATAACGACGCCCGCGGAGGTAATTCGGGAAGGTAGGAGGATGAAGTTCAAAGTATTGCGATGTTTGGTTGGGGTAGCAGCAGCAATGGAGGTTAAGGAAAAAGGCACTCACCACAAATATGGCGTGGACAGGACTTTGCATTGAACGAAGCGCGAGGGGGTTTGCCAACTGACCAAACTGCATCCGCAAGTCACCAAAAACATGTTCGACAGATACACGAACTCGAGACGTTGAGAGATTGAATTGCCGCTGTTCCTCGGTCAAGTTTCGACCAAACACAGGCGTGCACAAGACATCGGAGGGGTTGTAGCCCTTATCCCCAAAGACGACAAACGGAACGTCACCATCCGGATTGCGTGCAAACACCGGCAGTTCTCGAATGACGTCCTCGACTTGAGAATCGGCCATGAGCTGCTGGTCATTTGCTGGACCACTGTCTGGACCGAACAAGTCCAAAATCAGCCCATTTGGCGCGACCACGGCTTGATACTTGAATCCATGACAGGCCGTGTGCCCAGAGTACAAGACAAACTGATACCAATAGTCTACTGGACGAGCGACCGGCCGGAAGTTTCCGTCAACAAATCCGATGCAATTGGGCAAGGGACCGCACTTGGCATGAATGGCACGAGCAAAGTCATGGCAGACAGCTTCTGGCAGCTGCTCGGGGTCGAGTGTAAGGCAGTGCGACCACTCCTCGGCAATCTTGGTGACTGTCTGTGGAGGCAAGGGAAAGGGAGTGTGTGTGTGGGGGGGGGGGGCATGAGGTCAGGCATGGGGCAGTGGTAGTCGGAAGGGTAGGGCGAGTCAAACCAAGTTGAAAATTCGAGAGATTTCGGGTTGTGTGTATGGAAACACCATTTCCATGTCAATCACCCGTTCAGGGCGAGCCAAGCGATACAATACAATGCAAAGGCAATCCATCGTGGGGAACGAGCGCGTCCGCTCAGCGCCTTCAGCGCCCGTTCGAAAAAAGAGCCGGTCCTGCCTTGGATAGTCGAAGAGTTCTTGTGCCATCCTGATGACAAACTCGCGGTGGAAGCGCAAGTGGTTGATGCACCAGAAGTCATCGTGTTCCTCGATGTTGAACGGTTGCTCTCGACGTCGACGGTCGGCGTGGCCGAACATGTGCATTGGGCCGATGTATTGTGGGTGGTAAAGGGCCGCTTCGGCCGCCCTCTGCGCCACGGCCAGCGCCATCATCGCAGCCCGGGCAGCAATTTGAGCGATGGCCATGACGAGGTGGATGATGCGATCAAGGAGGAGGAGCTGGCGTTGAACGCGTTCGCGCTGGGCCAAGACGGCGGCGAGGCGGGCGGCATGGCGTTCGGCCTGGCGATTGTGATTGTTGTCCATGTTTGCGCATGGTTCGGCTTGTGCAGTTCATGGAGGAGGATGGTGTGTATGGAGGTCCAGTCTCAGCGAGCGGTCTCACCTTCCACACTTGGTATCACTCAGACGGGCATCACGTGCCGCTAAAGCCAGCTGGTCTCACCGATTGACGTTTCTTCGGCGATTAATGTTGCAATCATTTGCAAAAGATTTGTGCGAAAAATCCTGCCCGTGGTCTCTAATTAAACACAACTGTAGGGCATGCGTGTTGTTGCGCAGGTACGAACGTTCCAGGGTCAACGAAGGAGTGAGTTGAAGAAGCATACGGTGCAGCGAGGGGCAGCAGCTTGGATGGTAGACTGACAGCAGGGTTTGCGTTTGCTTGTTGGTCAGATTAGTTGTTTGGGCGACTTGAATCAAGGTGGCGATACAGAGAACGTGGTCGATGAGGTCGGTGATGAGCGACAGGTAATCGGAATGCTGGGCAATTCCTGAAATTTCCATGACTCCTTTATGTTCAACCATGGTCGTTTTTGCTTTCGTGCAGGTGCGTTTCGAGCTGATCGTGAATGAACGACGTGATCTCACCGGCGCAGTGCGCTCAGTGTGTGGTAGATGCCGAGAGTGTCAATGCGGCTGCTCTTTACTGACTGTGCCCGACCAACAAAGATAAAGCAAGTGCAGGAATGCCACAAAACAAGGTGTACAAATCATCATACAATGACAGGCAGCATGCTATTGTGAGTAAAATCCATGCTGGTGCTGGCTCTGAGCTTGGCCTGAATATGTCCCCGTTGTCGCTTGGGGTTGTTGCTGTGGAGGGAAAGGATACACTTGATACGCCTGCTGCTGGTTCAAGGTGCCATACTGCTGCGAGGGTTGCAGAATTGGCGGTTGTGGAGGAGGATACAAATTGGGATCGAGAGGTTGTTGCTGTTGTTGGGGATGTGGACTGATTGGCATGGTGGTCATCATAGGAGGATAAGGTGCGGAGGAGGCAAACACTTGGTGTGGTTGTTGTTGCTGAGGGACCATGGCCATTGGCACTGGTGCAACCGCGCCAGCGGGAAGAATGACGTTGGGCGGATAATGGTGGTGCTGAAGTTGAGTATATCCACTCGAGTTTGCCGGAATGAGATACTGGACTGGTTGCTGTTGCTGCTGGAACTGCGGTGGCACTTGCGGTGGTGTCGGTGGGTACACAGTGTGGGACTGTGGCTGTATTGAGTGCACTTGCCCCACTGGCGAGAGTGGCTGCTGAGCGCCCGTCGGATGGTAGTACATGATGGGCTGCTGGTGGTACTGCTGTGGAGGCGACATGCCGGAAAACGGCTGCTGCTGTAAGGCTTGAACTGGTGCAACCGAATGTGTTTGCGCAGCGATCTGAGGTTGCGACCCGAAGTTGATGACGACAGTGTCGTGTTTTCGCTGTTGGAGGGATTGAAATGCATCAGCTCCAGCCTGCGGCTGACGGACGTCATGAGATATTGCAGAGGAGGGAGAAAAGACGGACCTGCTCATGCTCAAACACAATCTTGACCCTCACCTCTCCCTTGCTTTCGCCTGATTTTTCGCTCATGAGCGGAAACCATTCATGAATCTCGGATTTCGTGCCAGACAAGAGCGGCGCAAAATTAACAATGGCCCGCCCCAGCTTCTTGTCTCCACCCATGGTTCGCTGATCGTACACATCAATGTGTAACGACGACCGAGCATTGGCGTCGAGGTGAAATTTGAGTGGCGGGCAATGCTCCCAGGATGGAAACTTGCCACCGCCAATGGCGGGAGTCGTTCGCTGCTCGTCCGAGGAGGTGAGTGAAACGGCCACAAACGGATCGAGGCGCGATTTGGAGGAAAGAATTGACGAAGACTTGCCTGCTCCGCCGAGCTCGCGACCTCGTTCTGTCGTTTCGCCATGAGGCTGAAGGCATGTGAGAAGCGGTGGGCGCCTATGTGACAAGACATATGCCATTCACGCACCGACACGGACAAGCAGTGTGCCGAGCTTGAGCGATGCTGTGGACATGGCGGGAACTGGGTATTTACAGCTGAGTGTGAAGTGACTGCCTTGGTGGTGAAGCCGATGGCCAAGTGAATGTGGCGGCCGCAGGTAGCCGTCGCGTAAATACTTACATTTGCTTCAAGTGTGCATCCATTGACTATTGCTGGTGGTCGAGCGTCGGTGTTCTTTACCTGTCGGCCGGCCTATTCCCAAGAGTACCTATGTCTGTACATTTTTGTGCGGTTGCAATGCCACTGATGACCAAAAGAGCCACCCTTCCGGCTGGTCGACGTCTCGCGTTCACGTGGCTATTCATTGTGTGGAGGGGGAGTCGGCAAAAACTGAAGAGACACTATGGAACGCAATGCTGCATGAATACCGCACATTCCCATGCCAACCATCAGCGTGCACTGTGACCCGTGCCCTGGGGCGGAACCCTGGTTTCCACCTCATGACGCAACGGGAACAGCTACGGCTTCCCTTGGCCTCACGTCGACGACGCGCCTGCAGTGACAAATGCCAAGCCGTACCGACCACGTCGATCGACTTGCCTTGCGCGCATGGTAACGCGACACGTGACTGCGCTTGATCGCTTGGCAACACTCACATGAACAAGCACGCACACGGATCACTTCCCACACGACACGACACGACAAGTGTGTGGCGCTATCATATGTTGCCGGGCCAAGGGCAGCATGAGGGAAGGGAGCTAAGGCGGGCAGACCGGGAGTGGCCACGACCGCAATCATACGCCGTAGTTGGAAAGCGGGGCTGTCGGATTCGGCGGGCAGGTATGGAGGGAAACATGGTGTATTGCCGTGAAATTCGACATGGTCGGCGAATCATCGTGTTTTGTGAGGCGCAGAACCGATGGGAGTCTCGCAGATGCCTGGTGGCTCCAGCCAATCAGAGCGGCCGATCTGCCAACCACCAAAAATACATCAACAGTCCATCAGGATTCCCCGAGCATCCATGGCCATTGCCCATTGCACTTTCCTTCTCTCTGACTCTCCCTCAACACCAGTCGCTCTTTCAAGCACTTCCATACGCTGCTGCCCAGCTTGCTACTCTGCTCTGCACATCAACGCCGCTACACCGACACCTTCGCCGCATTTCTGCACCCGCGATCCGATCCGCCGTTCCACCCTCGCCACCATCGCCAATCTCTCCTCCAGCTGTCCTTGTGAGCACCTTGTCCCTCGCAAATCCACAGTGTATGTTGCCGCTTCTTCTGCCACATTATCTTTTGATCTGGTCGTCAAGTGCGGTGTTGGTTGGGTATCGATCGTCGCTGCGCCTTTCTCTCCTGCGGTTTCAGTTGATGAGGAGGATCATGTGCCCTCCCCGACGGTTGGCTCCACTCAGGATCCTCCAAGATCATGATAACTGCTCTGGACCCATGCGGTTTGCCCGCAATGTACCGCACTTGACCACTGTGTCATTCCGTCCACATGCGGGTGATGTGGGTGGTAACAGCGGGATTGGGACTCTTTGTACCCTAACCACCACTCCCTCTTGCCAGTAGGAGCCCTTCCTGCTCAACCGACTTCCCACTCCAACATCTGCCTTGACTTGCCAAATCCGACCGATTCGAACCCCGTCCCATGTCTTTGGTGTCGCTGACCATCTCCTGCGCTCATTTCGTTTCCGTTTCCTCGTCGTTTGCCGTTGCGTCCTTTGCTCCACTTCGATAGTTCACCTTCTGCTTCGCTCAAGTAATCCCTGCTACGTCGACCGATCCGCTTTCTTGCCGTCAAGCCGATCCGTCACACTGCTCTGCTCTGCTCATTTGACTCCATCCCACCCTCAAGTCCAAAGCCACCACCACCATGTCGTTCGAAGGCGCCGAAAAGCTTCTCGAGATTTGGTTCCACGCCGGGTCCGACGACCGCCACACTGCGGGCTCGGTGTTGAATAACCATCATAATAATTCGCCGACATTAAGCTCAACGGGGCGAATGCCCGTGGCCTCCTCGGGCGCCGCCGCCGTTCGCGCAGCCGCAGAGGAGGCCCACATCATCACGCCGGCCTTGTCGGACAATGATGACGAGGACGAATCGGCTTTGGCGTGGCCCAACAAGAAGCGCAGGGTTGGCGAGCCCGTGGATCCCGCGCAGGCCTTGACCGAGGTGACGGAGGCGCATTTGGCCGCCGAAAAGCTCAAGGGCAACGAGGCGCTTGTTGGTGGTGGTGAGGGCGGCAAGCTCGGGTTGCGCGCAGTCACGCGCGAGCAGTGGCAGGACATGCTCGATTTGGTCAAGTGCACCATTCTCAATGTCATTTCCAACGAGTATGCCGATGCGTACTTGTTGAGGTATGTCCATGTCCAATATCCTCTTGCATTTTCCCAATTTCCCACTCACACAACCATGTTTCAATCAATCAGTGAATCGTCCTTGTTTGTGTTCCCGAACCGCATCATTCTCAAGACGTGCGGCACCACAACCTTGCTGCTGTCGCTGCCGCGCATTCTGCAAATTGCGTCCGACCTGTGTGGCTACAAGGTTGTCGACAAGCTCTTTTACTCGCGCATGTGCTTCCAATTCCCTGAAAAGCAGCACTGGCCGCACTCGTCGTGGGACCACGAGGTGGAGATTCTCGACGGCATCTTTGCCAACGGATCGTCGTATGTCATGGGCAAGACCAACTCGGACCATTGGTACTTGTATGTTGCGGGCGAGCAATTGATTCCGAGGCAGGTGGCCAAGATTTGTCCGCAAGCGCGTGCGTTGGTTGTTGAGGGTGAGCAGCAGCAGCAGCAGCAGCAGGACGAGATGGAGGAGACGGAGGCGACGGGCGAGGCCGAAAAGCCCGTGCACGAGCAGCAAGGCTCGGCCGAGGATGTGCACGCCAACTTGGCGGCACTCACTGCGCACGGCACGGACCCGCCCGATCTACTTGCTTGCGTGGGCTCGCGTGTGCCGGGCGGTGGCAGTGACGTCATGGATTGTGACACGGCTTCGGTGCATTCCGCGGGATCATCGTTGTCGTCGTCGTCGTCCGTGGGCAGTTGCGCGTCGTGTGGATCGTCGGCGGTTGTTGAGGACCGCACGCTCGAGATGCTTATGACGGGCCTCGACCAGGAGCAGATGCGCAAATTCTTTTTCCAAGAGGGCAACAAGCACTTGGGCGATGGGACGGCCAACCATGTCGAGGCGGCCACGGGTTTGGACAAGTTGTTGCCCGGGTGCATTTCGGACTCGTTCTTGTTCTCGCCGTGCGGGTGGTCGCAGAATGCGCTGCTGGGCGAGTACTATGGCACCTTCCACGTTACGCCCGAGGAGGCGTGCTCGTATGCGTCGTTTGAGACCAACGTGCCCCTGTCCAACAATGAGGACGACCCCTTGTCGTACAAGGCCGTGACCTCGCGCGTGCTCGACGTGTACCGCCCGACCAACGTGACCTTGACGCACTTTTCCAACGATGTGGGTGTGCACCCGAACCCGATTCCGCCGACCTTGCCCGTGATGCAGCTCGAAGGGTACCGTCTTGTGGACGTGACGGTCAATGTGTTGCCGCATTACCATTTGTTTTACTGCCACTATGTGCGCGAGTGTCCCGAGACGGGCAAGGCGTTGCGGCCAAAGAAGGCGAGGAGGTTGGTCAAGAAGGCCAAGGCGGTGCCCGTGGAAGCCGTTGTTGTTGCTTGATTGATTTGATGTGATGTTTCAATGATTTGTGCCGTGCGGGTCGGACGGTGACTTGTTTTCTCGCGTTTGCTTGGTTGGTTTGTCGGCAAGACAGATGCTGATTTTTCGTTGTGTTTGATGATAACAATTTGTTCCCTTTGCTTGATTCTCTCTTCAGTTGCCGCCGCCATGCACACAGACGTTTTGCTGCATTGCTTGTTTGGCTTGTCTTGTCAAGGGTCTTCAGTTCTTGTTGTTCGTTGCTTCCACCATTGTTCCGCATGTGCTCAAGCCTCAAGGGCATCAGCCGGGTTTCTGGTCTCTTTACTCTTTTCTGTTTCTTCTGCAGTACGCATCATGTTTCATCAGTAACCCCATCCTGTTTATGGTGTCGTATCATACATATGTTTGTTTTTGTTTTGGTCCGTCTGATGTCTGAAGAGTACATGTCGGTTCACGTCGTGTCGTGATGAAGCGAGATCGGCAACTGGCAACTGGCAATTAGCGCGGTCCTGCGCGTTCTGGTCCTGAACCGAACGGAACATGATGATGTACCGTAACAAATTTCAATTCACCTGATGCAATCCATCCACAGCCATGTTGGCAACGCCGCTCGTCGACCTGGGCCGCCTCATTGGCACCTTTCGTGCTGGCCATGAGCCCTCGCCCCACACGTCCAACACCTCGCTCCAGACCAACACCCGCGTTCCCACACAAACGCCAACCATCAATGACCCACTGCCACTGCCACTAGCACTCCCCTCCAAGGCAAACAAATCACCCTTGGTGACGGCCTCTGCGCCGGGCCTCTCTTCCGACTCGGACGCGGACGCGGACGCGGACGTCGACTTGCCTCTTCTCAACCCCGACCATCGACCACACACCGTCTCGTCGTCGCTCCTTCAAAAGAACACGCCCTTCCTCTCCGCATCGGCACACTTGCTCGCCACTAGCCGCGTCGTCGCTTCCTCGTCCTCTTCCCCCTCTCCTGCCTCCGTGACAGGTCAGGCTCAAGCTGCTGCTGCTGCTGCTGCTCCTGTACCCCCCACTGTGGATCACGCGCCTTCTGCCGCATCTCCTTCGCATGCACCTGTCCCCGTCTCGGATGGCCCCGCCTCGATCCTTTTTCACTCTGGTGCACGCTATGTCGGCCCGCTCTCGCATGGCGAAATGCACGGTCCCAACGGGTCCTACACATGGCCCGCACCCTCGTCCACAAAGTTCAGGGGCGATTTCGTCCACAACCGTATTCACGGCAAGGGCACCTACACGTGGAAGGACGGCAGCACCTACACGGGCAATGTGCGCAGCAACACGCGCAGCGGGCAGGGCGAGCTCAAGTTGAGCACGGGCGTACGAGTGGTGGGCACGTGGCAGGATGGAAGATTGCATGGCACTGTACGCTTTATCATTTTTTTTTTCGACATTTCTTCTTTTCCGTCCTCCAAATTTCATAACGGCCGTTTTTCTTTTCCTTCAAATTCTTTAGGGAACAATAACCTACTCACCGACCTCCAACTACACGGGCGGTTTCCAATACGGCCTGCGCCACGGCCACGGCACCATGCACTACCCTTCCGGCGCGCAATACACTGGACACTGGCTTGACGGTGCACGCCACGGCCACGGAAAAATGACTTGGACACGTCCCGTGCGCGCAGAATACACTGGCGGATGGCAACTCGGCAAAATGCACGGCCAGGGAACCTATGTGTGGGACACGGCGCACTCGAATGAGGCAGGCGATGTGTATGCGTGCCGCAACTGGTACACGGGCGGGTTTGTGGGTGGCAAGCGCGAGGGCCAGGGCATCATGCATTATGCCGATGGAGCAGAGTACAATGGCGAGTTTGCCAACAACATGAAGCATGGCAAGGGCGTGTTTCGTGACCGGTTTGGGAGGGTGTATCCGGGCGAATGGGTCAATGATCAAATGGTCAAGTGCAATTCTGGCAATGGTGGACCATGGTCGAGTACCGAGTCGCGTACGAATCCGTTTTTTTCTTTTCATTCATTGGAGGACACTTTGGCTTACATAAAGAACATACCGTTGATAGCGCCAACATACTTCCTCCCTTTCTCGGCCGAAGACCTTGCCCCACTCGCCTCCATTATCCGCAGACACATGCCCACGCTCACCCGTCGCTTTGCCACCTACACGCGCCTCCACCCACACCTGCTCAACCACGCGACCCGGCCCTGTGGCCTCTCGCGCGCCCAATTTGCCGTGCTGCTCGCTGACTGCGGCCTGCGCACCCACCTGGGCATCTCACTCGTGCACATGGACGCGACCATCACTGCCGTGCTGGCGCAGCTTCCCGCCTTTCCTCACTCGCGCTCGACGCTGCACTTTGCAGACTATTTGGCGGCCGTTACTGCCGTCGCCCGCCACTTGTATGCGCGGCCAGGCGTGCCCAGCAGTGTCGCCGACAAGTGCGCGGCCGTGCCAGCTGCACACCTGGTGATTCCCGGGCGGTCGGGCGACGACGACACGGCCGTGGCGCTCGAGGGCGGCAGCGTGCTTGCGGTAGCGCTGGACCGGTTTGTGACGTATGACTTGGTTGGCGGATACGCGGGCGACGAGCATGGCGACCACCAGGAGCAAATCGCACTGGCGGGAGGAGGAGGAGCAGGCAGTCGGCCAGCGAGCAGGGCTGGAAGTGCAAGTGTGCGGAGCGCACCGTCGGGTACCACCGAGCATGTGCTTGCGGCGTATCGTGCCGCACGCGCAGACGTTGGGAATCTTGGGTGGATGTCGAAATCGCGCCGCGGGCAAGCCGCGTTTTGGCACGTGTATGGTCATGGCGACGTGCGCGGGTTTGTGGAGCGTGTGTATGCCAAACTGCCCGAGGGCGGGTGGGATGTTGCGCAGGTGTTGAGGATGTTGTGCATGTGTGGCGAGCTGGAGCCAAGGGATATTGGGAGTGCCGTGCATGCCTTGGGCGAGTGGATCCGGTGGGTTGTGAGGGAGGCGGTGGATTATCCTGTGCGTCTTTATTCCATTCGAGTACTGCAGTTTTTGGAATGCCTGACTCACCACCATGTTGAACCAGTTGACACAACTGGAGCTCTTTGAGGTCCTCTTTGAGATTTTTGCCATCTCTGCGTTTTTCCCAACCCCACCGCCCGCACCAAGGCTCTCTGTTGCCGCATTCATCTCGCCTCTGCAACTCTCTCACTCGAGCTCGACCCCAAGCGGACAGCACGCGCACCATCCACAATCGCCTAGGACAAGGCAGCACGCGTCGCGGCCAACACTCGGCGGCCAACCGTCGTCAAGACCCGGTTCCATGCCCAGCTCGGCAAAGCTGCTTGGCGCAAGCATAAACACCGGGTCGCGACCACACACGGCGGGATCGGGATTCGTCACTGAACCGGATTCGGGGCCGCAGGCCACCGATTCGGCCGGCGGAGGTGCATCTGGGAACGCGGGCAGTTTGGCGACCGTGCGCTCGTCGAATGCAGCAAATCTCGGCGCGGCTGGTGCCACTACTGCCGCAACATCAAATGCAAACACCAACGCGCTTGGATCGTCTGTCACGTCACCCCCGAAAAAGTCGAGTGCCGGGTCAGGCACCAACGCAGGTGGGCCGAGCGTGTCGCCGTTACTTGCAGCCGCCGTTGCTGGCGCCGTTGCGTCTGCACGACGCGGGTCCGTGTCATCTGCCAATGCGGCCGGCGGCGGCGCCGGCAGACCGCACGTTTCGACGGCAACCGTTGCGTCGCCACTCAAGGCGCATTCGGTCGCGATTGCTTCGTCGTCGCCAACCACGGGCCGCGAGTCGGCCGCAAACAGCTTGATCGCGTTGCATGGTGTTGCCGACGAGCACGCGCACACGCCAAAGCCGCGGCCATCAACGTCGCCGCCTACCACGTTGGCGGGGGCAGGACCACATTAAGTCCCGCAGAGTCGCATGGCGAGTTGGCATCAGCGACAGATGGAGTCAAGACACCGACGAGGTTGGCATCGGGGCAGGTGGACTTGACGGCGTGGGTTCTGGCGAGGTTCAAGGTGCTTTTGAGTAAAGAGAAAGGCGTTGTGGATGCGGTGGTGGATGGGCTGTATGGACCTGCCAAGACTTGATCTTGTCTTGCGGCCTGTGTTTGTTTTCTGTCAATGGAATGCACTCGAAACCGGCAAAATTGGGTTCAGATTGTATGTGCAAACAGACCAAAACAAAGAAGATAGCGTCATCGGCAGACTATTTACAAGTATTTCTCGTCAGCACAAGTGACCACACATCCTCCATCTCCACCTCGAGTGCCTCTCCGAACCCAAGATAATCCAATGCAGGCGGCCTGTCCTCTGCCTCAGCCCCACGCATCGGAACCCCTGGCCCCATCTCGACCCTGACCGACTCTCGCCGGCCAAGCTCATGCTCGCCCACAACCCATGGCCCGCTCGCGACCCATTCGCCCTTGTACCCTGCATATGCGAGCATGTCCAGCGGCGGCGCGTGCCGCCCGCGAACAACCAGCACGAGCCGCGTGAGCGCGGGCCGGTCATGGACCAGCTCGTGAAACCAAGGGCGTGCAGTAGAGCTTCCAAACGCGGCCCAAGCGCTGCCTGATGAGGCGGCCGACGAACATGAAGGCGACGACGACGAAGGCAACGACGGCGGATAATCCACCACGACCCACACTTGCCTGGCATTTGGAACCATGGTCATGACATGCGGCACAAGCACATCAAGCGGATCTGCGTCCAGCACGCCCGGCGCAGATGCAGACTCGGTCACGGCAGTGTGCACCAGCACTCGGTGCACGCTCGCGAGCCGAATGTACGCCAACAGGTCCTTGCGCATGCCGATGAGCCCCAGGTCACGGATCGCGTGCGGCCGATGGTGCGCGATCCCGTTGAGCGCGTACATGAGCGATGTGGGCGATTTGCATGTTGGAATTCCGCGCCACGACAGCGTGAGTGCAGCGGTGGGTGGAAGGTGCGGGGCGAGATTGGGAAAGATGGGCAGGAGACCAGTGCCGGGAACGAGGACGGCGGCAATGTGGGCGGCGGCGGGCGGACGAATGTGAGTGAGTTCAAGGACCAGGTGGGTGCATGACGTGAAGAAGCGTGTAGAAGGGGACGGTAGAGGTGGAAGGGACGATTTGGCGTCGCCGAGAATGAGCGTGGTTGGCTGGATAAGTGAAGGATGTGGCCCGTCTTGGCCGGTGGTCATTGTCACGTCATCCGGCCCCGGCAGCCAGTACATTGGCCGAACAGTTAGCTTGCGCAACCCGGTCGCTGCTTGTGCAAGGCGAGCGATAATGTCGACGCGTAAGTCGGGCCACTCGAGCTCGACGCTCTGGAGGCCATGGAGCACGGCCGGCGAGCGCGTGAGTAGATCGACGAGCGCACTGTGGACGAGCGGATCGGGTGTTGTTGCTGCCCACGTCACGGGCAACGAGAGCGACAGGTGCGTGATGGTGGAAGCGCGTGACATGATGGCACGTGCAAATTGCAGTGCCCAAAGTTGGATTCCTTGCTGGGCGTCAGCAGCAAAGCATATAGACAGTGAGCGCAAGGTCGGGTTAGAGATGTCCAAGAGCGCAACGAGCGGACGCGTGAGGTGGGTCAGGGATTCCAAATGTGTCGGGACGTGGGCAGGAAGGTACAAGGTGAGGTGGCGCAATTGCGAGAGCGATGCATCTGGCGAAAACACGCTGTCTGGAGCCGAGTCGCGCCTTGGCGGCTCGGGCGGGGCCCTTGTCCTTGTCCCAGGCATTGGCGGCGACGAATATGGGGCGGTAAAGTGAATGTACAGGTCGAGCGACACGGGCAGCGGCCCATACCGACCGCTGATATGAGACGGTCGTTGTGCCAAGTGATCGGCGAGCGACCGCGGTGCCCACTGGTACTCATACTGGGCCACGGGTGTAGGCTCGGGTGCAGGCGATAAACCCACCGCAAGCATGGCGAATAGGCGGCGGTGCCTTGCAATGACGGCCTTGGTCAGTCCAAGGAGTGATCGCGAGCAGGCGGCGATGGGCCGCAGACGAACGATGAGGAGGTTGACCGCGTTGAGCTGTGAGCGCGAGGTACTACTGTGATGACCAACGCCCGCGACAGCTTCTGACAGAATGCGCAGCAGCAGCTCAACGGGCAGGCTTGACAGGTTGACCGCCGTTGTCATTGTTCCCGTTGCCCTCACAGTCGGCTTGATGGCCACCAGCTCTCGGGGCGGGTCTCCGACGTGCCCGTGTCCTTGGTCGGATCGTGGGTGAAGCGTAGAATTAGCGGAGAGCATGATGTCGGAGTCGGTTGCACAGAGATTTTCATTTAAGTTGCCAGATTTCATTAGGAATATTTTTCTAACAATTTCTGATGATATTGAAACATGTTCTTTGACCAGAGTTTCGTGCTTTGTGAAGAAGAAAAAAACGTTCGCATCGTTCGCACTGTCATTCACATCACCAGCACACCACCGCTTGACCTGATGGGCAACCACAGCGGTACAACAGGAGCCTAGCACAAGATGAAGAAGAAAGAAAACATGTCTCAACTTATCCTGCAGGTTCCTCGGGCCCTGTACATTCTTTGAATGATCCAGCACATGCCCACTACTACCTCCTCATGTTGCTCAAACAACACCATACAAATTCCAAATCAACATCAGCATGACGCCGCCAGTATCTCCAATCATTGACAACGTGACCGCAATGAATACGATCTATGGATTCTCAGTGGCACTCGGGATCAGCGCCTTGACCGTTTTGGGATTAATGCCTACCTTGCTCGGCGAGTGTCACAAGTGGGACTGGCGGCTGCTCTTGTCATGCTCTATTTACCAAGAGGTCAATTGGTCCAAGATCCTCGGTCAGCGTCGCCTTCTCCTTTTACTGTCGGCTGCCGTCATGTACATGATGGAGTCAATATCAAACATCATTTACTTTCTCTCATTGACAACGTACAACGACGCAAATGTAAGCCTCTAGTACCACCCACCTGTTTGATCTCTTGTTACCCTCACTTGGACTGATACGCTGATGACTCATCACATTTTCAGTCAGTGGCGCTCTACGTCATTCGCCTCTTTACCATCACACTTGCTGGGCCTGCTTTATGCATAGCAACCGCCTATCGAATCGTTCTCATCATGGACCTCCAACCTTCAACTCGCAAGCAGTTCGCTCGAGGAACAGAACTCTTGGCACTGCTTGTGACGATTGTCCTTGAAGTCATGGCCATCGTAGGAATCGCCCAGAATGCGTACCGATTAGACACGGCTGGATGGCAAACAGTCGTCATTTATCATCCTTGGTCGGCCGGATTTATTGTCGCACTTCCTGTGTGTAAAGCTTTCGGCCTTGACTTGTGATGATCGTTCTTCCGACCCCGTATTAACTTACCAGCAACGTCTCTCCCTCCAGCTGCTATGCATCGGCAGCTCCATCTTTAGCCTTCGATTCATTTGGACCACCAAGCTTGACAGCAGCCAGTCCGATCCGCCGCCGCGAACTGATTTGAATGCCAGTGCCAACTCGCCTTCTCTCGCTGATTCCCCTTCAAGCACCGCTGAGCGATCCGCTACAACCGCTGCCCCGGCGCCGCCGCACCAACCATTGACGCACACCCAGCGATTACTCAAACCAATTCTCAGTGTTTTGGTAAGTGCAGCTTCCTTTTGAAAAGGCAGACTTCGGTCACATTGGTTCTCACTCGTCTCTTGTTGTTTTCTTTGCTGGGAGACTGTTCTCATGGCCAGCTACTGGCTGTTGTTCCTCGGCACATTTGCCATCGGGCAACAATCCAAGGTGCCCATCCGCGGCAACGCGGTCGCCACGGTGGTTACAGCCTGCGCCACTGCGACCGAGGCAAGCTTTGGCTACATGCTCAAATGGCGAAAACGAAACGAGTTTATGGCCAGGGTACGCGCTCGATCAGGAGGTGCCAGCGGCATCAGCGGCGCCGGCGCCGGCGCCAGCTACTACAAGCCTGTCATGAAAGCAGCGAATGACGCTCGTAACGCCCAAGAATTGGTGGAAAGTGTCTGATTACATATTTATTTACGAATTTGCCATAACTACAGTTATCAGACGGGTTTTGCTGCTTGTGTAAAGGAGAGGATGATTCCTCATTTGGGACTACTTTCACTGTACAGAACCGAGGAAGAGAGCTTGGTGTGACCAAAATGCTCCCCTTGCCCCCCCCCCCCCCGTGTGGCGCGAGCAGAATCAACTGGAATTTCCGTTTGGACACGCTCGCTCTCCTTTAACCTCGAGCTCAATGACATTCGAGTTCCGCCGCTCAAGTGGAGGTCACAATTACCGAGGCAAATCATGACAGAACCGTCGGCGTCGGGTGATGGTCATTCGATGCATGACTCAAACCAAGATGAGAGCATGTCGTCTGGATCGCTCTACCTTTCGACGGACAATGGGCTCACGTTTGCACCCAAGACCAAGACGACAGAACCGATAACCGAGCCAGAGAACCTTTGCAATGAGGAAGGTCGACCTTTGAATGTGAGGCAGCTGAAGGCCCCGTGATCGGTATGTTTTGTTTTTCCAACCTGGTTTTGCCTGTGACTGCTGCTTCATCGCACTCTTGACATCCGTGAAACATGGTGGCAGACCGATTTCCCCCGGTCACCAGCAGACCGTCCAAACGTTGCGCGGAGGCACAGATACCACAAACCGATTCTCATCATCGAAAAAAAGCCTGTCGTGGTAACAGGGTTGCGCGGGTCATCCACGCTCCCCTCTGCATTTTCGACGCCACCGCGCCAACTTGAGTTGCACCTTCGGTCGCATCCTGGGAACGGAGCACGCGGCGGATGCCAACGACGCGTCGCGTTCTGGATGGCGAGCAACTATGGAAGGCTCACATTCACACTCGATCGCATCCGGTTGCTGCCAACTGGGGCAGTCACAATTGATGCGTTGACACAGGAGCCAGATCTACCGGATCATCATGGTGGAAGCAGCTTGGTCGAAGTCGAAACACTACGGAGCGGTATCAATGTCGAGTCACAACACCGCCTGTCACCATGGACGCTCCAGTTTGCAAATGACATGCTCGAGCACAAGTACAAGGAGTTTTCAAGACGTACAAACGAGTTTCCAGTGATTCTTTTCAGTGTACATATCAAATTCTTCCAACGTGCTGAACCCACAAGCCTGACTGACATTTCGTTATCGGCTCTACCTATTTGCTATCCGTGGACAGTGGGGTATTGCCATTCCTGTTCTCGTTCAGCTTGTCATGATAATCCGTTCCTTGCTCGCCTTCTCTGAAGTCAAACTGAAATGCGGCAACATTCACGGAGACTGTGACACGTGCCATGATGTGGTTGCACTTTTGGTTGTCTTCACAACGGTTGCCCTGTTTTACTTTCTGGCCAACATGTTTCGAGGCAACGCCTGGCAGCATTCCCGATCGAAAATCCGACGGTGGTACACAGCTGTCTTTTTCTTGCTTGTTTCCACGCACTTGGCCGGTTGCTTGTGCCTTGCGAGATGCTCCGTTGACGAGGACGGAACTACATTTGTCCATGCCTCCATCGTGTTCAGCGACTCGTGCCCGACTCTGCGAGAAGCTGCTTCGAGTCAGCCGGGGCAACGTGACAGCATTCAACGCTCGCTGTCATGGCTTGACACGGCCCTCCAAACTCGCCTGTCTGCAGCAAGCACATACATTTACTTGCTCGTTGCCGCAACCGCGTTACCCTTTCGCCTGACCATTCTCCTTGGATTCAGCTTGGTCTTTCTGTTTGCACTGGGATGTGTTGCTTTTGCACCGTTTCCAAGCTCTGTCTTGTGGATTTTACTCGGTAGCATGTTCAATGATGTGGTGAAGGCCGCTGTCGCAACATATCAACGAGAACTGCTGCTCAAGGCATCCTTTCTTGCTCTGTATTCCAATACATCCGGCTTGAAAGCTCCATCAGCGCACAACGGTTTGCTGCTTCTCCCAACACTCCCCGTTGTCTCACCTCATGGAAACGTGCCACTTCAGCCCTACCGTGCTGGCAACTTGAAGCAGTCAAAGTCACTGGCGTTTTCTCCGTCCAAACAGCTGGCCGGCCATGTACGCAGGGCTCTTTCCAGCGCGCCGTCAACCGACATTGACAATGATTCGAGCTCCACCGGACCATCTGCTGCCTCAACGAGAGCTGCCGGCTCACTCAACATTACATCGCTCACCTCGATTGCTGCAATGTCTTCACCCAGCTCGAAATTCACCTCGCCAGTCGGGGGCAGAACATCATCCATTTCAATGCCAAACACGCCTCGCTTATCGTTGCTTGAATCGCACACACCGCCCATTCAAGTGTCCACTGCCGCCTTGCACGACTCTCGGAACACGCGAGGGAATGACGCCACGGCAAGCTGTGCTTCATCGCTCACTCGGATTCGAAAAACATGGGCGCAACGATTGTGGAAGCGCTGGGAGAAGCTTCGGACGTGGATCGAGCCAGTGAATTACCAGTTTCCGTCGCCCATGGACGAGGCTCGGTTTAGCGTGTATCAGCAGCAAAAGCTTATTGCTCGCTTGCGTATCACGGCCATTGTCAGTCTGTTTACATCCATTGCCGGTCTGCTCGTGACTTGGACCATCACCTCCGTTTATGCCACCGGGTCGAGCGATGGAACCGACTCCATGACGCAAACGCTGCTGGTGTGGGTAAGGGTGGATGGCGTTGAGCTCGTACTTGCATTGCTCGCATATTCAGTGACCTTGGGTGGCCGACATCCAATTGGTCCAAAAGTTGGCGACCATACATGAAGCACGTGTCGGTTGGCTACATTTGCCTTTGCTTTATCGTGACCCAGATCAACAATTGCGTTGTTCGCATCAAGGATGCAGACGAGCCACGCGCGCTATCGACAGGTGCGAGTGTGAGCAATGCTCGCATCGCACTCCAAGTCAGCAACCACAACCTGGTGTCCATCATCTTTTCGCTGACCACGCTGCGGCTGCAGCCGCGCTTGCACTTGCTCATTCTTGCGTGTATGCTGGTCGTATCCTTAGGGGTCGGAATTGCGTCCAACGTGCTTGCGAACGACTTTTCGGGCACGTCGCAGGCCGTGGTTGTGTTTGGGGCGGCGCTGGGATCAGGGACCTTGGCATTGTTGTTTGGGTCGGCAGAGAGAAAGTATTTTTGGGTCAAGTATTGTTCGCGCTAAATCGTAGCTTCATGAGTAACATTGTGCGTTGCAACATCATGCTCGACACATCGTGCCCTTTGGATGAAATCCGCGTCACGGTGCTGAGCCAGCAGAGTGCTGAAAGTGGCATCAGGGGAGGCCCTCCGAACCAGTGTGCTCTCTTCAGGGATCATGCTGTCTGAACAGTTACAGGAAAGACATGTGTAGAATGCTCTGCCCTATTCCCGCCCTATTCTCATGTTCCCAATAATTCAAGAACACGCTGCGCATTATGTCCGAATCATCGCCCACGACCAATTCGCCTTGGTCGTCGCACGGCCAACAACAACTCGAGTCTGGTTCTCTGTACCATTCGCTTGACGGTGGCCTTGCGCTTCCCCAAACCGAGCAACATCATTTGAATGAGATTGTGCAATGAAGAGGGCTATCCGCTTCCGCCTCCATTGATGCTTCATGATGTCAACCCATGTGTCAGTACGTCGATTGCAACGAGTTTCTGTGTCGGGGTTGGCACGTGCATGCGAGTGAGGTATCTCGGATTGTACTGCTGGTAGTGTGACACTTGTTTGTCCAATGAAAAATTCATTTTGTTGCCATAATGGAAAAGATCAGGGCGACAGACTGGATAATGGACAGAAACAGGGATCAAACAGATGAGGTGCTCTCCTTGCCATTGATTACTCCTCGTTATCCTTATCGGCTTCACGGAGCTCCTGCAGTAAACGACGCTTCTTGATCCTCAACCACTCATTGAATTCTTCATCGGGATCATCTGCGCGGGTGGTGAACCACTGCATTTCAATCCGATCCTTTTCCACCTTGAGACGCTCACATTCCACCTCGGCCAGAAGCATGGCCGCGTCAGCCCTGCGCTTGAACGATTGGGCCCAATTCAGCCGAGTTGGCAAGGGAAGCAATGACATCCTCATTGGCCTTGGGTGAGCTTGTTGAGCTGCTTTGCCGCCTTCGGTCCCCTAGGGCCGTGAGGGCGTGAACATGATGTCGGTAGATACAGCACCTGGTGCACAGCTCGCTCTCGCGCTGGCGGAGGCGGAAGGCGTGGCGCCCATGGCGGAGGCAGAAGACGCGGCGCCCGTGACCTACGTGGGAGACGCGGCGCCAATGGCGGACGCAGAAGGCGCTGGCGTGGCCAGGCCAGATGGAGTCCTGGCCGAGGACGGAGCAGGGGAGGCGAGGGCGGGATTGGTGAGAGGCCAGCACGGTGGGATGTGGCGTCGGGCCGTGGGTTGAATTTCGACATGACGGCGAGCACGAGGTAAGGGCTTGTTCAGCGCGAATTGTGGACTTGAGCAAAGAAAAACTCGTTGGCATCATTGACAACATCTGTGCCGCTCG
>MCFL01000129.1:0-65703 GCA_002102555.1 Catenaria anguillulae PL171
CACATTGCCAAAGTAGGCGAAACGCGACCAGCGTCCACTGCAACCTTGTCGAACTGGTGGATCACGTTTTTCACGTCCGGGTGGTCGGGCGCAACGCCGTAGCGTACGAGGCCGTAGGGCGCGGGCAGCCGGTCGTACAGGTGGATGTGCAGCGACGGGTGGTCTTTGAGCAGGCGGTGCGACGTGTAGAATCCTGCGGGGCCGGCGCCGATGACGGCGATGGTGGGCGGCGGGTGGGTCGGCGATGTGGAGGCGGATGAGAAGAGGCGGTGGCGAGGGAGTGGCCGCAGGGCCGTGGAGGTGGACGACTCGGAGGAGTGGCCGCAAAAGGTTGGTGCTGATGGTCATGTCGGTTTTGGCAGGTTGTGGAAATGGACGGTCGAGAGGGCGGGGCGGGGCACAAGGAATATATTTAATATTTACCGAGCGACAGCACTGTGCATTTACATCTTTCATGGGTGTTTGTCTCCGTTAGGATGGTCGACTGATAAATAAATTAATGCCGACGGAATCACTCGTTGACTACAACCACGAGCAAGGATTGTGGCCCTCCGATTGGACGCGACTTTTACTGTTTGCGACGGGATCATTCTGGAATTTCTGGTCCTTGACCTTTCCATGCAGTAAATCAATAAAGAAATTTTGTCTCGCAACGTCTCGCATAACTCCACTTTATCTTTATTGACACAGTGCAATGCAACGCAATTTCAGATTGGACCGCCAAGTAAGTGCGGGGGAAGAAGGGAATTCAAAAGAAAAGTGCCACCACATGACTGTCGTGAATCGTGTTCCAATAATTGAAGTGAGACCGTTCGACACTGCCACCAAGTCCAAACGTATAAAAGCTGGGAATGCCCCCCCCCCCCTCCGGTGCTTCTCCTTTCCACAGTCAAGATTTCCTTTGGCTTTCCCAAGTGACTCACTCGCTCCACCCCTTACTTATTATGACCCGGCAACGATCACTCTCGCGACTCTCTTCAATCCGGACCCTGCGTCGAGCAACATCAATCAACCTGCTTTCGTGCCCGCCGTTCCGCCCATGCATCCGGTCTGGTACTGTGTTCTACGTCTCTGCATCTCCCTGTGCCTGCCTGCCTCTCGCTGACATGCCGTGCTTCCATTTCTCAAGGCTTACCTCTGATCGGCTCTGTGCCTCCGTTTCGGCAAAGTCAGCCATCGACACCGCACCCGCCCGACGACGATCCTGTCGACCAGAAACGCCTCAATGATGCAGACACGGGTGCCGTGGCCCGCGACGTTGTTACCGGCCCTTTTCCCTTTGTTTGCGCTGCCGCTTCGGCCACAACGACCGCGGACACTGGGGCTGCAACCGCGATTCCCGCTGTGGATCCAGGAGGCTGTCGCTGCTGCCGGCCCCGCTTCCAGGCCTGGCGCAACCTGGCGATCACCTTCGACCACTGGCGACGGCGTGGACTGTGGAGAAGGCGTTCGAGGAGTCGGATCAGGTCATGACGGTCAGCATCCACCATCAAGGGAACCAGGTGCGGGGCGAGACGGAGAAGCGGGTTGGGTCATTCTTCCCTGGTATGACATCAATTTCAATTCTTTATTCACATCCTGATTCATGGTTGACTCAAGCTAACGCCGGCTTGCTTCCACCGACATGTTCCAGCGACATCTCCAACGTCGCAAGAGCAAGTACCATGCCCGGCCCGCAATATGCCGATCAAGGCTGGTATCGACGACTCATCGTATGTCGGCCTGCTTCGCTGCGCTCTTCATCATCCAGACAGAATCCGCTTGCCTTGTCATCGAGTACACAAGGATAGACACTCAAAAGCACTCTCTGCATTGCATTTGACATACACGTACTTTCTAAAGCAACACACAAGCCTGCAAACCGTCCAAATTTCCGAGCCGAAGCCTGTCTTCCTCATCTCAGCACGACGTCCGACACACGGCGATTCCCACGCTCCATCCACACTCGCAAACCAAGCAACCGCAAGAACAACCAACTGCGACGACAAGGTGTCCGCGTACTCACGCAAGAGCTGCTGAATCGAGCCAACCTCAATCCTGCAACCAACTTCATCTGTGACAGCCAGTACGTGTAACACGTGCCACGTGCCTGCCTGTGGCCGTTTCCCACGCTCCATAACGTTTCCTGACGCGTCACATTCTCATCCACCCACCCATAACCGTGACCAGCCTTTGAATAGCCTGCTCGAGAGCCACGAGAACACGCATAATACCCCAAACCCTTCCCACCATACCCCTGTACTTTGGCAGCGACCGGTTGAAGCTGTGGGACGGCGAGGCCCGTGATGAAGCGTACGTGGCCAAGCAGAGGAGGCGCCGGGACGCGCCGCTTCCCGAGAGGCACAAGGTGGCATACGGCCGCAACGGGGGCGCCACAGCGTGGACGACCGTTGCCGTCGAGAACGACTTGCTCGCCAAGGCCCGCACCAACAATGGCCCGAGCACCATGCGCGCTTCATCCGCCTCTGCCTCGCACATGTCCACGCCGACGGCCACGCTCACGCCCATAGACATGGTCGAATACGACCTTGCCACTGCCGACGACCTGCTGTTCGCGCTGTCACGGTCATGTCCCCTAGTTGAATCAACCCCGTTGCTTGTCCATAGAATATCATGCAACGTGCCGCCCGTTTCCAAGCCGGTTTGGCCCAGCCGGCCCCGGCCGATCCGAAGGCCATGATCGTTGACGCCACCGCCGTTGCCCCCGTCCGTGCCCCCGTCCTGGCCCCCATCGCCGAATTTGCCCCTGCTCCCGAGGTGGTGGCAGCCGCCTCGTTCCGGGCTCGCCCCCGGGTGGCACGCGCTCGGTACAGGACGTCAAGATGGACCAGGCGCGCGGTGAGTTTTTGGGCGTCATGACCAAGCACATGACGCAACTGGTTTTGAGCCCCGGCACGATGCAGTCGGACCACCAGGTCTACGAGCTGGCGCAAGTGGGCGGCGGCGCTCTGCGTCTCGTCGGGCGGCCGATTGGCGAGGCGCTCTTACGCCGCTGCTAAGTCAAGAACATCGATCAAGTGCCGCAGGCGCACATTCGCGAGTCCTTGTCGGGCGCGTCCAGGTCAGCGTGCTCGGGTTCGCGCTCAACGCGCGTGTATTCAAGGTGGACTCGGCTGGCAGCGTCAAGAATGGCGCTGTGGTAATTCAAGTGGACGAGGAGCGCGAGGGCAGCACGGCACCAACCCTGCGCATGCCTACCGCCACAACGGCAGAAAAGCGGCAGCGCGAAGAGGAGACAGGTGAAGGGATGAATGACGTAGATGCCGAGGAGGGCAGTGCAATTGGGTTGGCGAAGTGCGCGACAAAGAAGCGCACAGTCGAAGCAACCGAGGCAACGAGTGGGGGCAAGGGCACGGAGATTGTCGCCGGGGGAGTAAAGGGAAAAGCAAAGGCCAAGGCCACCAAGGGCAAGGGCAAGATGGCGTCGGGTAGCTCGAGAATGAGTGAGGGGGCGGGATCACTGGCCGTGATCAAAGGTCGAGGCCGTCGTGGTGGCGGCGGTGCAGCCAGCAAAGCAGGAGGCGTGGGTTAAGGTCAAGGTCGCGGCCGAGGCACCTTGAAATCGGTGCCCGAGACGACCGAGTAGGGCGTCGGACTGTGCATTGCGGGCAGTGGCATTGGCATTGTGTCATCTCTGATGTCTTGCTGACCTAACTGGCTTTGACTATGTAGCCATCATGCGCAGAGAGTGCACGGTTTTGACCCTCATAAACCAGTAATTCCTTCAATGCATGGCGATTGCAGTGATTTAATGCAACTAAATGAGCTGAATAGCGTTAAATCCGCACTGTATTCGTTGGCGATAATTGTGGCATGGGAAGTGGGACGTTTATGTATGTGCATTTGACGCAAAATCCATACGGTGCGAACATGATCTCACGCGTGCACTCCAATCTTGAAGCTGGCATGTTCACATTGCCTCAAAAATCGGCGTTCTTGCATAAATATAGTGGGCGTGACCGTTCCTTGAAGCGGGGGTCAAAGAAGAAAACTCTGGGTGGCATGGATTGACTGGTGGACGAGTCATCATGTGGAAGGAACACGCGTGTAAAAGCCAGTGGCCCCCACTCAGCTACATATATGCAGCCACAACGCTACGTACACCGCTCGGTATGGTTCGCTATGTTGCTGAGCTATGGCCGTGCGGCCGTACATGAGTTGTCGTACATATGCCTTCTAATCATGCAATGTATGCGACAGAGTTTTGTTCAAAGTCGATTCAAATTGCCATTACCTCGAGCTGGCCCCGTGGTCGACTTGCACTTACACTCGACCGTCAAACGTCGAACGGCAAGTAGGCCGCCTGTTCCAACCTCGCTATAGGTCCCGTAGAATGATTTTTTTTTTCTGTTTTGCTTCCTTTCTTTTGGTGCTTTGTCCTTCCCGTGAGGATGCTCAGTTGACGCGTCAGTTGGTTTTGAACATTCACTCTTAGCACACCTCAAACAAACAATAGTCACAACAAGAAGAGACATTGAGTAGGTATTGGATACATAACAGGTCGATCGAGTGCAAAGGAGCAGAAAGAGAGAGAGTAAAAACGACGACACAAACACACAAAGTGACGATGCTCATCAGCTACCGCAGCTCGTTGGCGCACACACGTGCCGCTCTATCAGCACATATGTAGCGCCGCTCTTCCAGCGGCTAACTTGAGCATGAGTTACTTCGCAGTACAATATTTATGCATACAGTACTCAACACACGGCTTCGTGCCGTCCTGGGGCCATTGTCCTCAATCACCGACACGTGCGCCGGCCTAGGTAAATCAAGAGTACGAAATTGTTGCACGCCCAGCCAAACTTAACATGCAGCCAACGATACTATATCCGTGCAACATTTCGTCTCATGGCATGGCGTCTGAACGCGCGAATAACCGCTTCAGTTGTCGCTCTCCCGCGAATCCGCGAGTGCCAGAATCGGAAAGGAGGCAGGATATGATATATAAAGAAAGAGAAAAAACGAAGAAGCGGGATCCGCAATCACAGGAGACGCAGGACTCAGATATGCTGGTGGGGTTTGGAGATGGGTTAAGGGGTAGAATGGTGAAGCGAAAGAAGGGGACAGGAAGGGATACACTCGACAAGGAAGGACAACGTGTGTGCCGAACTGGGACAGGTTGAAGAGGCAAACAAATCACACATCTGCCACCAGCGCCAAGCAGCACATGCACCCGTGTTACTTCTTCTTTGGCGCAGGAACAGCTCCGCCAGCAGCGGCAGCAGCCGCCTTTTTAGCTTCTGCCTCTTGCTGTTTCCGGCGCATGATTTCGGCGTCGCTATGGGTCGGCAAGGAAACGCACCGTTAGCAACACCGGGCCACCATGAAACGATCGGATGGTTGCCGTGCAGTTGGCGGGAGCTCACGCATTGAGCATGGGCAAGTGAGGCAAGTGCGGCGGGAAACGAGTGAATGGTGGGTGACATACCTCTCCATGCGCTTTGACGGATCACCTTCCTTCTTCTTGGCCTTGGCAGCGTCCTGCTGCTTCTTGAGATTCTTGGCGCGGGCAAGTTCACGTTGGTTCCCACCTGGAATCAATCCAAAAGTGGGGCCGGGAATGGCAAGTGTTGACGGCGGCGAGGGTTGAAATCGAGAAATGGAGACGCAGCAAGGGAGATGGCGGATCGGTGGTGCCGATAGGTTAGAGTGCTGTTGACAAGCGTCGGTTTGCTGGCCGAGGTACACGAGTGGGTGCGTGCGTACGGGTCATGGTGTTGAGAATGGAATGGCAAATGCGAGTGGCGGGGTGGATGTGCTCTCGGGAAAGGCACACTGCTGAAGAAAAAGAAGGTGGGCGGAGCTGGGGGGCAGCCGGAAGTCGTGGAGGGCGCAAGGAAAGTGCAAATCAACAAAGCAGGAGTCGGCCAGCGGCTTGGAATCCGTGGGCGAGAGGTTCGCTGGGGCGGCGAGAATGAGCGTCCAGAGCAATTCGTAGCGTGTTTAAATGGGGGGTTCTCTTTGAATAATACAGATGACCGAGAGAGGAGATGTTTGCGAGCTGAGCTGAGCTGATTGCAGACGAGGCAACACAGCTGACAGCCCGCAATGGAAGCGAACAGAATCCCGATCGAGGTCTGCTGGTACGCCGATCCGCCTCTTGCTTGACTCGTAGCCAACGACTGACCTGACCGTACCAGTAACCCGTCATTTCAAGTGTAACGACTACACATAATATTCGTCGAAGGAACTTGGAAATTAAGGGAGAGGATGTGGTACCAATCACAGTCCACAGCGCACAAGCCAACTGCGCACATTTTTCCTGCAGGTGTTTACATTATGGGCAACAAGGGCGTGTCAAACAAGTCACCGACCACCATACACGTTCTTGTACAGCATCTGCACCGCATACTGCTTTGTCTCCTCGTCCCAAAACTCGACAAACTTGCCCTCGCCCTTATCCACCTCCTTTGCCGGAATCTTGAACGCAATCGTCTCATACGGCTCGGCCGCCACCACCAAATACTGCCACCGGTGGTTCGGCACATCGACCCGCTGCTCATACGCCCCCATGAACCTGTGCCTTGGCTTGACCCCAGCGCCAATCATGGGCAGCTCAATCGTAAACAAAAACCCATGCTGCTTTGTATCTGGATCGCGCACTTTGATCACCTGATATCCCGGTCGACCAATCTTGTTGAACACCCGCTTGGGCACGCCACCCGCTTCGCCCATGCCTGAAGGTCCTGCAGATGCAAGCTGGGCCACCGTCATGCCGCCCTTGGCCTCAGCAAACCGGTTTTCTCGCGCGGCCCGCCGCGCTAGGTTGGCTTGGTGTTTCTTGCCCTGCGTGTGTGCGAGGTAACTACCCTCGTTGGTGTGCAGTGTCAGGCACAGCTTGCATTCGTACGATCCCAAGTGGTTCTTGAGAATGTAGGGGTCTTTGGCAATGTCAATGGATTCCATGGCCAGCTTGCGCAGCCGCTCGCGGCGGTCCACGTTGGATTCCGACGAGCCGGCGACGCCGCCGGAGCCTGGCTTGGAGCCTACTCGGTTTTGAAAGTCCATTGCGGCGGGTTGATTAGTGGTTGGTTAGGGGTTTGGATGCATGAATACATAGAAACTTCATTGCATCAAGTCTGGATCAGCAATTGGACTTGGTCCGGAATGCTCGTGGAAGTAATGGAAACATGATGGAATGTCACGGATCCCATCCAGCACGCGAACAGAAGAAGGGGTCAGACAATCGCTGGCAAAGAAGAAGGGCCGTTTGCCCTTTGTAGATTCCAGGCTATGAAAGATGTAATGTATGGAACCCGTGGAAGGGACAAGACAATGAATCTACCGAGCTCCTAACGACCATCGTTGGCCAACCCAAGATGTTTAAATACGTTTCCGGAAAACAGAACTGCCCGCCTGTTCGCACTCTTTCGACACACACCTTCCTTGATTCAACACGGCCACACGATTGTGCTTCACAAAACGACTACAGTGGAACTGTCCATGCAAGCAACACTTGATGCAACCGTGACTCTACGCATTACACTTTTACGAGCCTTCTGTCAGGCTTCCGTTGCCCACGGGGTTAATGCCAGCCAACCTGTCCAGGGCCCCTGCTCCAGTCCCACGCGTCGCTCGTCGCCCCTCCTATCCTCGAGCAACTGAAAAACAAGGTCAATTGTGATAGACCAGCCCTGGAATAGCGACAAAAGTGCAATTGAGATCCTACCGAGGCTGAACTCGCAAGTCCAATATCATGCCTGCGCCGGAAGACAAGTTTGAATTGGTAATTTGCAACTCTTTGGAACCGCTCTCGCTCGTTTTTGTCTTTGCCTCACAAGTGCAACCCGACTTCTCTGGGGAATTCAATGTAGGTGGTCGTGGGATCGGGAGGTGTCGGCAAGTCATGCCTTTCCATTCGATTTCTCAAGGATGACTTCACATCCGACTATGACCCGACCGTTGGTATGCATTAACTAACCTACTCTTGATCGTTTCGGTAACATGCAACTCACTTTTCGAGAAAATACAGAGGAAAACTACCGCAAAAGCGTCGTTGTCGACTCGCTGCCTTGCCAGCTGAGCATCATCGATACTGCTGGCCAGGTGCATATGCTTCCGCTCAGTTTTTTTTTGCCGCTGCCACACAATCTGATCAAGTGACTGCCGCTTCACAATATGACAGCATGAATATGAAGCGCTTCGTGACCAGCACCTTGCATCGGGCAATGGATTCATTCTCGTGTTTGCACTCAACTCGGCCGACAGTTTGGAGGAAATCAAACAGCTCAGGGAACGTATTGTGATGGCGCGAAACAAGAAACGGTTACCCATGGTTGCAGTTGGAAACAAATGCGTACGTTGAAGACATGATTGGGGTGCACCTGTGGAAGCATGAGCGATTGTTTCTGACATGTCGTCGTCCACCACAGGATTTGCCCGAGAATGAGCGCGAGGTGAATGCCGATTCGGCACAAGCATACTTTTCCCAGTTCAAGATTCCGTACTTTGAGACATCAGCCAAGGTGCGCGCAATGTCATTCTCATTCTCTCTCAGTCAACAAATCCATTGCTCACCAACACGGTTGAGAACAGGTCAACATCAATGTGACGGAAGCTTTCCAAGAACTCGTGCGCCAATGCCGAAAGGATGTCGTCAAAGCAACCTCAACCGCAGTAGAAAAGACGGGTGCAGTGGCAGCAGCAGCGACACCGGCAGCGCCACAAGAGAAGAAGGGAGGATGCTGCATCATTCTGTAGAATGCGTCGAGTCGCTCTATTACGTCCGCCGCACCCACACTCAAAGCTGTTTGTTCGCAGCCAAAACGTCGTGAGCGATACCAACCCGTTCCTGTTCCCTCCGCTTTCGTAGTTTTCCTTGCCCGTTTGATTCTTGCTCTCTTTGTAATGATTTGGGTTGATTTCCTGTTTCTTTTGTCTGTTTCTTGTGTCCGCCGCCGTCCTGTTGCTCATACATTACTCAAAGCCGTCAAGCTCCCTTTGACTTTGCCCACAGGCGAGGCGATGCCTTGAATCCACGACAAATATGCGAACCAACACCGTGACGCTCGACGGAGCACCAACTCGTACAAAATAACCGTATCAATGAAGCCAATTTGGGTCTAGCGCACAATATCACTCGATGAAATCACTGCCACAGCCATGAATCGTACCCTCGTCATGTGGCGCCGGACAGGCCCACACCTCACCCGTTACCGCCTTCACCATCGAGTGGGATGTTCCGTCCACCCGTACTCGACGTCAGCGTCCACTTCGGGCCAAGATGTCCAAGACCCCATTTTGCTGCCTTTCACCCAATGCGGCGTACGCCCAGCCCTCGCCCGCGCCATGGCCACAGCCTTCAACATCACCTCCCCAACCCCACTGCAAGCCAACCTGCTCTCACTCATGGCCCGCTCGCCCACTCGTGACTTGATTGTGCGCAATGCTACCGGGTCGGGCAAATCATTTGCACTTGCCGTGGGCCTGCTCAACTCGCCGCGCCCACCTTCCCCGCTTGCCGAGCGCAACGGCGGCATCCAACCTGCACACTTGCTCCTCGTCCCACACCCCGACCTCGCACATCAACTCACCCGCTGGATGCACGCTCTCGTCCCCAAAGACATGCACGCGCACGTCGTTGCACATGCACTACCCGGCATGCCGGATACCTCGGCGGCCGACAAGCCGCACGTGCTCATAGGCACGCCCGCGCGCATGCTTGATCTACTGGCCACTGGTGTGCTGGACCCACGGGCAATTGGGACATTGGCGCTAGACGAGGTGGATCAATTGACGCCGCCGATCCCTCGGTGGGACGTGCAGCGTGCAAGTGTACGGCGCAGGCACCCGAGGCCCGTGGAGGTGCTTGTGGCGCAACTTGCGGCCAAGCGGTCGGGGTCACCAGAGTTGGCCGACATGCCGGGCGACGAGCTTGTGCGGATGCTGACGAGCGGAAAGGAGAAGGAGGGGAGGTTGCCTGATGGGCAGTTCAAGGCCTGGCTCAAGGCAAAGCCCAGGATGGTGTGTGTGTCGGCAACGGCGTCATCAGTCGTCAGGACGCATTTGGTGAGCCGGCTCAAGTGGATGCATCCGCGGCGGTGGGCGTTTGTGGATGGGGAGCAGCATGTTGTGGGGCAGCGGGTCAGGCATTGTGCGATTGTGGTTGGGGCGGGTAAAGAGTCGGTTGCGAGTTTGGGTCTTGTGGACCGCCAAGAGTCGGAGCAAAGTAGTTTGGTCAAAGCGGAGGAGGACAAGGATGCACAGCAGGCAAGTGTCACGGACCTGGTCTCTTCGCTTGTGGCGTATGCAAGGGCAACCGAGGTCAAGCATGCGCTTGTGGTTGTATTGGGTGACGTTGGGGTGAATCGGACCGTCGACGAGTTCAACAAGTTGTTCAACATTCGCGCATCCGTTTGGTCGCCGTCGTCGTCGTCCTCGCAACAGTCCACGGCGGCCGTGGATCCTTGGATTCAGTTCCAAGTTGTTTCATATGGCGGCATTCGTGGTCTCGACATTCCCGACCTGACGCACGTGTTTCTGCTCGGTGCACCCGCAGATGTCAGCGAGTACCAACACATTGCCGGACGTGTGGGCCGGCTGGGTGGCAGCAACGCCAAGGATGCGATGGTAGTGACATTTTGTGATGTTAAGGGTGGGGAACGGCTCAGGCAGATTTGGCAGTGGATGGGTGACAAAAGGGTCAAGGTTGAGTTGGTGGATGCAGAGGTGGTGGACAAGGTAAAGTTTGGTGGGACTGTTTGATTAGATATGTTTTTTGCATGTATTGATTAAAGAATAACAGCGTGAACGTTTTGGCTCGACGAATGAATGAAGAGCGATTGCCAGTGTGTGCTAGCCAGGACCAACCTATCATCAAGAAGCCGCCCAAGAGCAGCAATAATGAGTGAGCTCACATGCACACACAAAGCAGCAATCATGTCAAGAGGTGGACATACCTTGGGGATATCGTGGTGCTCGGACAGCGACTCGAGGTACTTGTTAAAGTCATCCACCTTCTCCTTGTGGCTCTTTGACGCCATCTTGTGAATCCTGTCTCTTTGCCGCTTGCGTTGGGCCTCCTCAAATGCCAACTGGGCCGCCGTCTTTGTCACCACAATCACCGGTTCAGTTGATGGTGGCCGATCGCTTAAGTGGTCCCGGTTGGCGGCCGACGAAGACGACGGCGATGAGGTGGAGGATGGGTCTTTGTCGGACTTGCTCTTCTTCTTCTTCCTGTTGAGTGTCGTGTGAATGACCCTACACATTCATTTGTGTGCCAAACTATGCATCAACGCAACGCACTTTGAGACTTTGCCACCGGCAACCTTGGCCAACTTCTCGCCGCCCTTGAGCTTGAGGCCGCCCTTTGTGATGACGTCGTCGTACGCGGATGACATTGTGGCTCTTGCTACGATTTCATCGAGTCATTATCAGAGCTGGCATAGCACTCTATGGATAGTGCTCGATTCCGCTTGCGACCATTCGATGGCTCCCATCGATAGACTGACCGCTGAAAGGCATTTATCAACATCTATCGGCCCATCACGAGACTGAATGGATATGTAAATATTGATGCCAAGTGGGAAGAAAGCGAATAATAAGTCATGAAAAATGCGATCCTTAATCGTCAATCACCACGACAATTGTTGGCTTCTTTTCACCGTCCCTGTTCTTCGTCGCGACCCGCTTGCTCGGCTGCTCCCCGATAGCGTTTTCCTTCTCTACAACGGGCAGCACCGTCGCCGCTATACTACTCTCCACTGGCAACACTGCAGCTGCTCCGCTACTCCTCTCCACCACCTTGACCTCGCCCACCGCGGCGCGTGCCGTGTCCACCATGGACATGACCGTCTTTTCGGCAAACCCATAGATGTTGAACAAATCCTTTGCCGAAGCAATCCCGCCACACGCCCGTGCATGGTCCACGATTTGCTTTGCCTTGCCGTGGATTCCAAACCCGGGAAACCGCGCAGCAATCTTTGCGGGATCACCGCAATTGACCATCTGGAGCAAATAATCGGATGCTTGGGCCGACATGACAATATCGGGCAATGTGCCCGATGCCTTTGCCTTTTTCTTTCCGTGTCCGCGGCCACCCGACGTCCTTGAAGCGGTGGGCGAACTCGGCGCAGGCCCGAGGGGCGAGTCGGGAATGGTCAACGAGAGCGGCGGCGCGGCAGCGAGGCCCGACGAGACCTTTGGCAGCGGCGTCGATCGGTACTTTGCCAACACCTGGTTGGCACGCGCCAGCGTCTCTGCACGCGACCGCGACCGGGGCGTCAGCGGTACAGTGGAGACTTTGGCCATGCCACCACTTGCACTTGCAGGCACCTTGCCCTTCTTGATCCTTGAGAGCTTGGCGTCGCTCCCGCTCCCGCTTGCGCTCTCGCCCTTGACTGCATCGAGCAAGTGCTTGGCGCCAGAGTTACACGCGTCAATCGCCTGCTTGCACGCCTTGCGCACGCGGTCGTCCACGCGGGAATCCTTGAGCACATTGCCAAAGTATACGGCGGCCATCTTGAGATTGCCGTTGCGCACGTGGTCTTGCGCGAGCCTGAGCAAGTCGGCCGACAACAACGCCATCGTGCCTGGCGTGTGTGCAGGAGCCGTGGGCATCAGCGGGGCACGTCGCGCGGGCGTGGCAAATGGCTGGGCCGGCACAGGTGGCGGCGGAGGCGGTTGCGTGGCGGCCGCAAACAAGAGCTCGAGTTTGGCAGTGACATTGGCCAGCTCCTTTTTGATAGCGTCGAGCGCTGGGTCGGGGTCGGTGCGCTGGCGTTTGTGCGCGGGACCGAGTGACGCCGCGTCGTCGTCGTCGTCGTCGTCGTCATGGGTCGGGTCCACGGGCGCTGCGCGTTTACGTGACGCTGGTGCCGTCGGCGGAGGCGGCGGCGGCGGAGCAACGAGGAGCGTGTTGGCGACGGGTTCGTTGACGATCTGCACACTTTTCGTGGCAAACGCCAACGTGGCTTTGGTTTCACGGGCACAATCCGCCGACGGGCCGGCGTTGGCAATGATGAGGGCCTGTGCATGGCCGCCCAGCGAATCCTTGAGAATCTTTGTGAGTTTGGAGTCGCCGTAGGGCACGTGCCCGCGCTTGGGCCGGTTGAGCGCAGTCACCACCTTGTCGAGGGCAAACAGAGATGAGTTGATGGCTTTGGACTCGTCCATCTGCAGACCCTTGTTGCCGGTCTTTTTGTTGTTTTCCGAACCGGCAAGGTCGACAAGGTTCACCTTGGCGAAGGTGATGGCACCAGAGGGGTGCGCCGAGCGAGAAACGAGAACGAGTTGCACAAAGAGATGCGAGCGGGACGACTTGGCGTTGAGGTTGGTGGCCCCAACCGCCCGGGATTTGAGCCCACGCCTGGGTGCAACGCAAAGGTGAAGGTGACATTGGCTTATGTCAGATGCAAACAAAGCGCACAAGCAAGAAAGAAAGCATGATGGACGTACTGGTAGAGGGCCACAAACTGGTCGTAGTCGACCACATGCCGCATTTCTACTTGCCGGTACTCGTGGCAAGTGTCGGCCACCAGCTTGGCCCGAATCGCGCCCAAGAGTCCATCCTCGTGCCCAGACCCAGACCCGCCCACCCTATTCCCAATTCCCTTGGGTTTATTGGGCACCCCAACCCGAGCCGATCCCACACCCGATCCCGATCCTGACTGTTTTGAGATGACGAGCAAATCCTCAATGGCATCCATGTACAATTCAAACATGGCCATATGCACCTCGACTTGCGCCAGCTTGCGCGCCGCTTTGACTTGGGGTGCCTTGTGGAACAAGTACTGCGCCGATCGGTACACGACGCCACGGTTGTCGGCGCTGCCCTCGATCGTGAACGTCTTTCCCGACCCGGTCATGCCATAGGCAAAGACGGTGGCCGACACACCGCCAAAGGCGTCATCAAGCATGGGCCGGACGTGCGCAAACACATCGTCCTGCGAGGCAGTTGGCGGCAAGCAATGGTCGAGCTTGTACTGGGACCAGGTGCCATGGTCGTTGAGGTTGACGATGGTTGGATTGTGTGGGTCCAGGCGCAAGCATTCGGCGGGAGACTCTTTGTTGGCAAGTGGCGGGCGGACGCGAAGGATGGCGCGGACAGCTTTGGCTTTGGAAGAAGATGCTGATGTGGCGGCGGCCGCGGCGGGCGTGGACGAATCCTTGCGTTTGAACATGGGAACCGGCTTGGCGGCGGCGCTTGCGCTGCTGGCGGAGGTGAGGAAGGACGGGATGGTGGTAGTGGGGGGCTTCATCTTCATGGTTCCGATCCGCTCGGACGCAATGCTCAATCATTATATCATTGGGCCAATGATGGAATCTTTTCAAGTTCAATACTTACATCAAACGGAGGCGACATGGACATGAGCTGCAGAAGCTGATCAGCGGCAACCGTCCACGTGATCACGGGCAGCGCAAGAATGCAACCCCCAACCGTCACTCAATGTCTGAACACGGCCGACAATGGAGACGACGGCTGCCCGCCAACCACACTGTGTGCTCCCATGTCCTTGTGTCTATAGTGTCAGCCAGCACCCGATACTCAACCGACGCACCGACCACCTCAACCTTTCAACCGCCCCGCCGACCGCTCCCAACGAGTCGCTGCGTATCGTATCGTCACCCGACCGCCACCCTATACGCCAAAGAAATCAACGCAAAAAAAATGTCCTACTACAACTTCAAGCGCATCCAAGTGGTGCCGTCGTCGTCCGACTTTGTCGACATCATCCTGTCCAAGACGCAGCGCAAAACGCCCACCGTCATCCACCCAAACTACTCGATCGGCCGCATCCGCCAGTTTTACATGCGCAAGGTCAAGTATGCGCAAGAAGCCTTCAACGAGAAATTCACCGACCTGCTGGGCCAGTTCCCCAAGCTCGACGACATCCACCCGTTCTACTCGGACCTCATGAACGTGCTCTACGACAAGGACCATTACAAGCTTGCCCTGGGCCAGCTCAACACGGCCCGCCACCTCATTGAACAGCTCGCAAAGGACTATGTGCGCCTGCTCAAGTTTGGTGACTCGCTGTACCGCTGCAAGCAGCTCAAGCGCGCCGCCTTGGGCCGCATGGCCACCATCATCAAGGGCCAGCGCGACTCGTTGGCCTACCTCGAGCAAGTCCGCCAGCACTTGGCGCGTTTGCCGTCGATTGACCCAAACACTCGTACTTTGCTCGTGTGCGGGTACCCGAACGTGGGCAAGTCGTCGTTTATGAACAAGTTGACGCGCGCCGATGTTGAGGTGCAGCCCTATGCATTCACCACCAAATCCTTGTTTGTCGGCCATATGGATTACGAGTATGTGCGGTGGCAAGTCATTGATACGCCCGGAATTCTCGACCATCCGCTCGAGGACCGCAACACGATTGAAATGCAATCCATCACGGCTCTCGCGCATCTCAAGGCCGCCATCTTGTTCTTCATTGACCTTTCGGAACAGTGCGGGTACTCAATCAAGGAACAAACCAGCCTGTTCCACTCGATTCGCCCCTTGTTTGCCAACAAGCCCGTGCTGCTTGTCGTTAACAAGATTGACGTGCGCAAGTACGAGGACCTGGATGCCGACGAAAAGGTGCTTGTGGACGGATGCCTGACCGAGGGCGTGACGCTTGTGCAGCAGAGTTGTTGGACCGACGACGGCGTCATGCAGGTGCGCAACTCGGCGTGTGCAAAGCTGCTGGCCATGCGTGTGGAGACCAAGCTCCGCGCAAACAAAATGGACGATGTGCTTTCCCGCCTTAATGTGGCCATGCCGCAAGCGCGCGATAACAAGGCCCGGCCGGCGTTTATCCCTGCCGAGCTCGCGTCGCGCAAGCCTTATGATGCCAACGATCCGGACCGCCGCAAGCTCGAGCGCGACCTTGAGTTGGAGCAAGGTGGACCAGGCGTGTACTCTGTCGATTTGCGCAAAAAGTACTTGTTGGCCGACGACGAGTGGAAGTACGATGCCATGCCCGAGATCATGGACGGCAAGAACGTGGCCGACTTCTTTGATGCCGAGATTGAAGAGCGGCTCAAGATGCTCGAGCTTGAGGAGGAGCGGCTGGCCGCCGAGGGCCACTATGATTCGGACCAGTGGGACGAGTCGGACGAGGAGGAGGCGGCGGCAAACTCGGAGCTCAAGGCAGCCGCCGAGACCCTGCGCGCAAAGAAGCTGCTCATTCAACAGGCCAACCAGCTCAAGCGCGGCAAGAACCGGCCGTCGGTCGGGCTCAAAGTCAAGGCAAAGACAAAGACCATTGACGAGTTTGCAGAGTCGCTGGCCAAGGTGTCAATGGAGCCCGACATGGACCGTGCGCGGGATCGTGTTGCCAACCAGCGCAAGCGCAGCAGGTCCGAGGTGCGTCCGCAAGACCACGATGCCAACAAGCGCAGCAGGTTGGTTGCTGGGTTGGCCACCACTGGTCAAAAGGACAAGGCAGAGTCGCTCAGGAGGCAGACGCAGAAGGTGACGCTCAAGCACGGCCGGGCGGGCGAGGCCGACAGGCACATTGCTGCAAAGTTGCCAAAGCATTTGTTTACGGGCAAGCGCGGGTTGGGCACTTCGGATCGCCGTTAATTTTTTTCCTGTGTTCTTGGTTTGGGGCTTGTCCTCGTTGCTTTCTTTGCCCCCGCTCCCTTTTGCTCTCGTTGTATAGTCCTCTCGTCTTCTTTCTTGCCCCTTTGGTCTCTCTTTGTGTGTACTACTCCCAGTGAGATCTCTCTGTGCCCTCCCTCGCAATTTGACTTTTCTTTTTGGTTTCGTTTAGTTGCTTTTCTTTTTCCGTTTTCCTGCCCCTCTGTATAAACGTATTAATTCTCTGCACCATCCTTGATACACATTGTGCCTACTCACTGTACATTGCTGCCTGATGAGTCTCTGGCCCATAACTTTTCACCTGCGGTGCCTCCTCGCTTCGGCGCAGACTTGTCAATCAACCAGTATGAGCAGATTATATGCATACCTGGACCAAGAAGACCAAGAGTGCTCAGTGATTTCTTGAATAAGTACTCTTGTGCTTGTGCATGAGCTATTTAACATGCCTGGGAGAGCCATTCTTGGCGCCGACTGGAGCCTGAGCGCGCTGGCCCCAGGGTGGGTGAAGCCTGGAGATGTATTTGGCTGGGGACAAATCCATGAACCAGACGAGTCCCGATCAAGGCACGGTGAGACATTTCACCCGCGCTTCCATCAGCCAGAGGACATGATCTCAAGGCCGCTGCTCAATGTTGGCTCTGCCCGAGGTCATGAGTAGATGGCATGGACTCTGTCTTACGAAGAGCACTCCGAACAGGATACTACCAGGCTCCAGCCCGTCACCACAGCAATAAAAAGACTGCACACTACCCGGCCGTTCAAGTGCATTTTGGCAGGCTCAAGAACCCACACCCAACAATTCGAAATCCTTGGCAGATATTTTCTCTCAGCGCGTATTCATACATCTTACACGCGTCTCCACGTCCCCTCCTCTCACTACCTCTCAACTGTCCCCCCGCCTCTCGACTCTTTTTCCTTCCACTATGCATACACCCACGTTCTTATTGTGGATTGCCGTGGTTGCATCCGCAACAACCCTCGCCGCTCCAGCCGTCCGTCAAACTACCCAAGAATGGATCATCGAGCTCGACACGTCGGCCCCTGAAGCATCTGTCACGCAGGCTCGTGACAGCGTCATGCAATGGTACCAAACGCGCGGACTGGCCAACCTTGCCGGTGAATCGGCCATGACCTCCATTGCGATTGGCACTGGGTTCAACGCGTTGACCATGCCTGCTGCTGGCAGCGAGCAAGACATGGCTGCGCTCGAGGCATTGGCGACAGTCAGGAGCGTGAGTGAGGCAACTGAGTGGCAAGTGTTTGGTTCACAGACGAATGCATCAGCTGGACTGGGTACGTGTTGCGATCATTTTCAGTTATAATCGGACGGGGAGGCCAACGGAATGTTGCCACTAAACCTCAGATCGGATCGATGGCGTTCGCGATGGCGTCTTCAACTTTCCCGACAATGCGCAAGGCCGTGGTGTCGATGTGTATGTTATTGACTCTGGGCTCGACACAAACCACACCCAGTTTGCGGGTCGTGCGGCTGCTTTCGACTTGACTGGCAATCGCAACGGCACGTCCACCACAACGGATCCCAATGGGTATAATACTTGCATTCACCCGTGTATTTGGAACGTTGGCTGACCCGGGTCAATTGTTTTGCTTAGGCATGGATCGCACGTGGCCGGCATCATTGGTGGAACCATCAGCGGCGTTGCCAAGCAAGTCAACCTGATTGGCCTACAAGTGTTTGACGCGAGAGGCCGCGGGTCCAACGCCGCCATCTTGCAAGCACTGCAGTCCGTCTCCAACAAGGGGAAAGAGAATGGGAATCGGCCAGCAGTCGTCAACATGTCATTGTACGCCCACTGTTCCCTTAAAATTCTTGTCATGGACTGGTCTCACAATCGCAATATACTCAATACAGAGGAGGACCTCGCTCACAAGCCGACGGTGCTTTTCAACGCGCCATCGAGGTACTCATCCAGCAAGGAATTGCCGTTGTTGTGGCCGCAGGCAATTCGGCTCAAGACGCTTGCACCGTGTCGCCAGCATTCATTCCGTCCGTCATCACGGTTGCGGCGGCAAACACGACCAACGACCAGCTCGCGACCTTTTCCAACGTTGGTTCGTGCGTATCCATCATTGCGCCTGGTGTGGACGTGCCATCGGTTCGGGCAGGTACCAAGGATGGGCTTACAAACAAGTCAGGGACGAGTATGGCGAGGTACGTCTTGGGAATCATCTTGTGGGCTCGAGGTCGACGGGACGGGGCAGGTTTTTTTTTACTGACTGACTGTCATTTCCTGTTTATGTAGCCCATTTGTCGCTGGCGTCATGGCGGCGCTCATGTCGACCGGCCTCAATGCCGAGACAGCAAAAGCGCAGCTGCTGGGCTCGGCGCAAAAAGGCATCATGAGCGGCAATTTGAGGAACACAACAAACACGTTCCTCCTGTTTGACCAAAACTTGGGCCAGAATCGGAATGGGAATGGCACGGCCAGGAATGGCGGTGATGGTGGTCGCCAGGCGGAGCGTTGTCAAGCTGCTTAGTTGTTGATGTGGGATTGTTTTATTCCATGTAATGTATGCCATGATTTGACATCTGGATTGGTCCTCGCGGAAGGGCACTCATTCGCAGGTGCGAGTACATATGAGTTGAAGCCCCGGTGTGTTGATGTTTCTGTCCTGGTGCTCGAATCTTGAGCTCGAGTCAAGCTGGATGGACTTGATGCGGACATGATGACGGGGGCAGATGATCACGATGGCAAATGACATCAGGAACGCTGCTGTGGTCGAAAATTCAACGCACACCACGCGCGCGTGATGTCAAAAAGGAGAAACGCTCGATCCACGGCGGCCTTCGATCAGGCCGAATCCTTCCATGTCGCCCATTCAAGATATTTACTTCCTTGACGCTGACCTTCCCGAGCTTGCTCAAGCTCTCCTGTCGACGTCGTCACCGCCATCCTCGTCTTGCAACACCCCACCTCACCATACTACACGACATCATGATGCTCCGCACGCTGACTGCCGCCGCCTCGCGCACCCCCGCTGCCCGCCGCGCCTTTGCGTCCGCCTCTGGGTCTGCCCCGTCGGGCATTTCCTTCTCGCTGACCGAAGAGCAGGCCTCGCTGCAAGACCTCGCGCGCAAGTTTACTGCTGACCACATCACGCCCAACGCGGCGCACCACGACCGCACGGGCGAGTACCCGACCGACATTATTCGCGCGGCCTGGGAGCTCGGCCTTGTCAACACGCACATTCCCGAGGCGTACGGTGGACTTGGGCTCGGCGTCATGGACGGCGCGCTCATCTCGGAAGAGTTGTCGTTTGGTTGCTCGGGCATTCAGACGGCCATTGAGGCCAACGGATTGGCCGAGGCACCCGTGATTTTGGCGGCCAATGAGGAGTTGAAGAAGAAGTACCTGGGTCGCATGACTGAGGAGCCATTGATGGCCGCCTACTGTGTCACGGAACCTGGTGCGGGTTCCGATGTGGCGGCCGCCAAGACCAAGGCCGTCAAGAAGGGTGACAAGTATGTGATCAACGGCAGCAAGATGTGGATGTACGTCTTCTCCTTGTCTCGTTTCTCGCGCTCTTCAACACGTGCCTCACAAAATCACGCACGTACGTCGTTCACAGCACCAACGGCGGCAAGGCCAACTGGTACTTTGTGCTTGCCCGTACCGCCGAAGACCCAAAGACCCCCGCCGGCAAGGCCTTCACTGGGTTCATTGTCGAAGCCGACTCGCCCGGCATCACGGTTGGCCGCAAGGAAATCAACATGGGCCAGCGCGCCTCGGACACGCGCCAAATCACGTTTGAGGACGTGGAGGTGCCCGCGGCCAACATTGTGGGTGCCGAAGGTGCTGGCTTCAAGGTCGCCATGGGTGCCTTTGACACGACCCGCCCGCTGGTTGCTGCGGCGGCCGTGGGCCTGGCGCGCCGGTGCTTGCACGAGGCGGCGAGCTACGCTGCACAGCGCAAGACCATGGGCCAGCCCATCATTCACCATCAGGCCATTTCGTTCATGTTGGCCGATATGGCCATGGGCATTGAGGCGTCGCGGTTGCTTGTGTGGCGGTCGGCGGCCATGCGCGATGCGGGCGAGCGCAACACGTACTATGCGTCGGCCGCAAAGTGCATGGCGAGTGAGGTGGCCAACAAGTGTGCGCAGGACGCGGTGCAGATCTTTGGTGGTGCTGGCTTCAACACCGAGATGCCCGTCGAGAAACTGTATCGTGACGCAAAGATCTTTATGATTTACGAGGGCACCAGTCAGATTCAGCGGTTGATCTTGTCCAAGTTCATTGCGGACGAGTACACCAAGTAAGTCAACAACAAGACGAGTTGGGGTGAAGGTGTTTTGGTGGCGCCCGATAGTTGGCGTGTGTGTCCCCTCGTTTGCTTTATCTGTGCAATTCATGTTTGGGTTTCCTTTTCTTTGCGCCCCATGCCATGATCCAAATCTTTCATAAATACATACACTTGTCGTCGCGAGAATCGGAATGTGGAATATGATACACCATCTCGGCCCCATGTGTTGCGCTGCAGCCCAGTCGTGTTTGCGTAGGTATGGGGTGCATGTCATATCATATGGAAGTATTAGTACGTTGTATGCACTATGGAATGCCGCATATGACGGTTATTAGTCGACATCGATGAGCAAGAATGCACTCTGCGCAATCACTCCATAGCCTTTGTACTCGTCAACGCCCAACCTGCCCTATTACATGGGCGTCGATACGCTGATCCCACAGTGCCCACCATCCGCAGACCCTACTGACCGCGCTTCACTCTCCCATCCGTGATCCATCACCGCCGGCATCCTCATCAGCAATGAGTCATCACTACAACCCCGCAGGCTTGGCCGCATCCGTGTCGGACGATGCAGACACCTTCACGTACGACACGGAAGACGACTCGTCCATGGTATCGTACTCCACATCGCGCCTCTTGCGCCTGACCCACTCGCACGCCCAGCACGCACTCTCGCCGCCGCAGCCGCTGCTGGACCATGTTGACGAGGACACCCTTCCTCCACTGCCGGAAACACCACCTTCCTCGGTCACATCCAGCACAATGTCTGAATCGCAAAACGAGCACGAGCACCCACACTACCCGGTCGATTCCCTTGAGCTGGCACCCATCACGTCTTCATCCTCCGCTTCACAAGATCAATCCCATAAAAAGTCTTTCCGGCCACCTCCAAGCTCATTCTTCTCACCAGATGACTCGCTCCTCGCCACTCGCCGACGCACCGCCACCTTACCTGTCCCGGACGTGCGTGCCACAGTCGAAGCCGTTGTGCATCCCGATATTGCGTTTCCACCCACGGACGTGACCTTGGCCAGCCTCGGGTTGGTGCATTCACATGGCCATTCGGCTGATGATCAAGAGGTTCAGGAGGAGGAGGAGGAAGAGGAGGAGGATTTGCCGATTGGAAGCAGGATCATGGATTCAAACAGCCGGCCCGCGTCACCTGCAGTCATGCCATCCATGCACGGCCATGGGGACCTGTCACTCGAGGAATCGCTGAGGGAGAGCAGGTTTGGTGCGCAGCAGTGTCAAGGGTGCGAGGAAGCGGAAATGGGCATGGTCATGGATCAATCGAGGGAGTTGCTCGCTCCTGGTATGTTTCGGAAAAGAAACGCTTTGCGCGAGCTGCCAAAATGAGCTCTAACTTTTCAAACATCAAGATTTCATAGGTCCTCTGCTCACATCCTCGCACGTGCTGGAGCCAAACACCTCGTCCATCATCCTCAACGCCTCGCTGCTTCCCGGCCTCCGTTGCCCCGCATCTCCAATCCGCCGCCCGAGCTTTCCGCTTGCGCTCGCAGACACGTCCACCATAGCCGACTCGTCACATCTTGCCCTGCCACCCGCCGCCCAACACGACCCAAGCTCGCTGTCATCCTCGTTGTCGGCATCACTCGACTCGTCCGCATCGCTGGCCACAGACGATCCGGACGACACACAATCGTCCATTGTCCTCGACCATCCTGCCGACTCGACACACATGTTTACGCCGCCTTCGGCCGTCATTTCACTTGACCACGCTCGCTTCTCGTCCTCTTCGTCCTCCTCATCTTCGTCGTCGACAAGCGGGTCGGGGTCAACAAGCACGAGCTCGTCGGGCTCGTCTCGCCACGGCCCCCGGACGAGCAGAGACGGTAGTGCGGGTGAAAGCAATCTGTTGATTGACCAAGTCGACTGCACGCCGTCGGTTCCCGCGGACCATCTCATGTTGCTTGGCACACTAGTCGAGGCGGCAGCGGATGTGGCAGATACGCAGCGCACGCCGTATACGCCAGCGTCGTCGCTGCGCATGGATGGTGCCGACGAGAATACGGATGAGGATGCTGGATGCCAAGATGGCAGCCGCGACGGCGACGGCGGCCAAGACGAGCCGTGCACGCCGCATTCGTCGGTGGCAGATTTGAGCGAGTCGCTTGGGCGGTTGGATCGCGGCCGGGTGGCGACGGCCGAGGCGACCGCGGTGGGGATTGTACATTCGCCGTCGGCAGAGACTCTGGTTGGCGATGATGCGCCCCCGGGGTTGGATTCGCGCAATGGTGAGTTTGAGTTTCATGATGGGTTGAAAAAGCCACGGGCGGGTGCGGCACATGTGCGGGCGAGTTGGCGCATGTGTCGGTTGACACGGCGCAAAGTGTGCTTGGCGGTGGCCGTGCTGCTTGTGCCGCTGATTGCTGGCGCCGTGCATGTCTGGCTGCGAGCGGAAAAGACCAAGGAAGGTAGCGTGGAGGAGGTTGTGGCGAGCGATTTCAAGCAACAGGTTGTGTCGCTGACCGATTCACTGCCCGCGTCCGACCCGACTGCGCGCGACGAGTGTTCCGAGCCCGTTGGGTCGCCGTTGGTCCTGGATGGGATTGCTGACGCTGCCGTGCATTCCGAGACACCGGCCGCCAACGATGAACCCAATGTTGACTTGTCGTCCTTGAATCCCGACACGCCTGTGGATGTTGACCCACCTCCTCCACCTTCGCGTCGCACACCTATCGTGTCTCCTGCCGACTTGGCACGCTTCACGTCGCTCCTGACCTCGCTCGCTTCCCTCAATGCCTGGATCGCGCAGTACGCTACCGCGGCCAAAGCCTACACGGACTATCTGACGGCGGATGCGTGCTGGAGGCGCATACACGTGGATGCGACATGCCGGATTGCGCTGAATGCGGATGCATACGTGCACCATGTCGAGTCGATTCGCGCGTCTGTGGATGAGTTGAGGGTCGCTGTAGGGTCGATTGCGGACAGATTCGAGTCGGGTACAGGGCCGGCAAAGCAAGTGGTTGAGACGTCGCGAGCGGTTGCGGGTCAAGTGAGTGACATGCTGAGTGCATTCAAGTGTGGGTTGCACACGCACCCTGATCCAGGTGCTGAGGAAAACGTGGACCATTTGTTTAGCGACGAGGCGCGGTTGGCGTCGGATCGCGAAGCGAGGATCGAGTGTTTCAAATGCTCGGCGTTGCGGTTCAAGGCCGTGTCGTGTGGGTTGGGCAAGGACAGTGGAAGCCTGTGTTCGCAGTTGCAGGCGATTCGGTCGGTCTTGACTCGGGAGGAGGGAGATACAGGCGAGGAGCCAAACATTGCGGATGAGCAAGAATTGGAGCAGTGGGTCAAGGAGCAAGTGGCAAGGTCACGGGCCATGTGAATCCTTGTGTTGGTGAGGATCCATATTTATTTGTTGTACATACCTTGATTTACCCTGCATGTGTTTGACGTCCTCCCCAAGGAACATGCAAATTCCTTTTGTGTCTTCCTTGGTCAGATCATGAGAACGTTCATTTGCAAGGCAAGTATGAATGACTGTTTCAATTACCATCTACACCTGCAGCATCTCCCGCCGGCGGCATTCTCACCACCTCCCTCTTGCTCAACCACCGCTTCAACTCATTGTCCTTGATCTCATCCTCGGTATGTAGACTCTGCATCGTCCATACATTGGGCACACACGGGCTCACCCGCCAATCGGCTGATCCACACACATCTTGGTCCCCTTAAGTGCCACGTCGCCGCCCGTGGCCTTGATCTGCTTTGGTTCGCGGTTGCCCAAGTACACGCGCTTGAGCCGTGGCTTCGGACGCAGCCGATGCATTATCGATGCGCCACAAGCCGCTGTTGGTCACGAGGGTGTTGGCCACGCACAGGTTGTGCAGCGTGTGCGCGTACTTGTCCATGATGTCCAGCACAAATCCCGAGCGAGTGAAGTATTCGTGCTGGGACATGTCGATAAACAGCGACTCGAGCCGCGAGGACGTGGGCAGCAGCTGGTCGAGATTGTCGATGTTTGGATCTTCGAGGGCCGCGTCCAGCTCGAGGTCGGCGTTGATGGCGAGCGACTTGAGGTTGGGCAGAACGGCCGAGCCGAGGCGTCAGGGCATGTCGGGCGAGTTGGGCAGGCAGCATCATGCGCGGGATGCATGGGAATGAAAAGGCGAGCCAGGTGTAGCGCGAGAATGCCCAGGCGCACGCCACGCGTGTTGAGTTGCGTGATGCCGAGGAGCAGTCCCGGGTGGATTTGAACCAGGGCCTGACCGGTTCGAGTCTATGACGATCAGGCGGCGCCGGTGGTTGGGTGTCGCCCGACTAGGATCCAGTCGCGTCATGGTGCTTGTGTTGCGGCGGGACTCGAGCACAGTGTTGGGTGACAGTTGTTTTTCGCCCAAAACATTCGCTTTCGCGTTTGATTTCGAGCACACACAAGGGTTTGCCAATGTGCGGCGGGCGGCGGAGAAATGCGTCCATGCACATGAGAAGGTCAAAGATGGATGTGTAGGAAGGGTGGATGTCGGGTGTTTCGAGATTAGGGAAGGCTTTGGCGAATGCGTCCATGAGCAGTAGCGATTCGACAGAGGTTGTTGGGCAAAACAATGGCGATGCCACCGTCAAGGATGCGTGGTGGCGCCAGGGCGAGTCAACGGCGGCCAGGAGGCCAAACGATCCACGAAAGAAGTGGTCCGTGATGAACATGTTGAACTATTTGGGCTCATCGTCTTTATAAATCGGCGGTGGTGGGCACATGAATTCGAGTGCGGCATTTCCGAAAAACGCGTCGCCGCGATGACGCAGGATTTGTGCGAGGTTGCAAAACCCGATCGAATTGGATGAGGGAAGATAGGCGGCGAGTGACCAGTTGACGAGTTTGAGTCCCGGGCAAAGAGTAGCGAAATGCACCATCCAGCCCATGAGGGTGGAACGAGTGGACGGAATATTCCCCAGCTTACCGTGAGTGTCAGGGCAATGTTGTCGTGTACAGCTGGATCCATGACCCTGGCCCGAGTAAGACGCCGTGGACATGTTTGGCCAAATTGGGATTGCCGCGGATAAGACGAGACAATTTGAGAAGTGAGGTCAAGTTGCCGAGGATTGGCAAGCGGTATCGCGACGATGCGGCGCACTTGGATATGGATTACACGTCTTGGCGAGCGACGCAAGAGACTGCTGGGCGAATAACGGATCATCTGCATGTCTAAAGTTGCCCAAGTGGGCGCCGGATGCCAGCTTGAATGCGTCCAGTTTCTCCTTGATTGCGTCGTAGTCCATGGCGTCCAAGATTGACGATGAATGAGCTATTTACATGGCGCTGTCAAGCTGAGAACGAAAGATCGCGAGTCCAGATCGTTCGCGAGACAACTCAACTCATCAACTTGTCGCTCGTGTTGACTTCCGATGACAGATATACTATATTCAATTAATCCATTGTGACAAAGGAGATGAAATCAAATGATTCAGCAACTCAAGGATAAAGGCGGAAAGCCTGGGATGACCAAGATCAATCATTGTGAATCAACCCATTCTGGGTGCAAAATTGTTTCTGCCGCTTTAGCTGGCAGCATCGGATGCGCTTGCGACAAAATTCTTTTCAACCCACTCCGACGTCCTCACAAGCAAATCATCCAGGCAGCGGGTCGTCACTCGGTCCGATCCTCGAAACACCACCACTGCTCGAGTGGCTACAATCGTCGAACGAAGACGATGCAACTGCTCTGGTGCAATGTGGAACGGTCCCGCCAACTCTTTGAAGAACCATTCCATAACACCGAATTCTTCATTGCCACCGAAAGCTTCATTGCTTAAAGCGGTGAAGAGCAGTTGGAGCAGCATGAGGGGGTGGGTCGCAAACGGGATTCCAATCCGCTTGTACAGGTAATCCATTGTGGGAACTGAATTCAAGTCGCATGCATCGTGCGCAAGCGCCCGAACACTCGCCGACCCAACCAGAATGCCAGACTTGTGAAAGCGATCCAACAAAAAAACTTGATTCGGGTTCACCACAACCTCAAGCGGATAGTCATCCTTGGTCAGCAGCCCCGACTGCATCCACCATCGCAATGTTGCCCCAACTCGCGGCGCTTTCTGCCATGTTCAAAGTTGACAAGTACTTGCATCCGAAGAAAATGCCTCCAACAAGAAGCCTTCTTCAATGGGAACTCTGACGGGCAGTCCAGACTTTGATTTCCACCATTCAAGCACAGCAACACAGTTGTTCGAAGTCGCATTGAAGACGGCACGCTCTCTGTACTGGTAGCAAGTCAATCCTGATTTCTGAACCCACCAATCCAGCACTTTAACCGACCGTTCATGCGTGCAAGCAGCGTCCAAATCGTACGGGCCCAATTGGCCTTGGACAATGGGCAAGTTGTTGGCCTGCCACCACTCAAGTACATGCACATGGCCCTGGTCGGTAGCGACCTGCAGCAGCAGCGGCGCTTGCACGGAAAAGACGAGGCATTGCGGATCAATCGTGTGCCCAAGCTCCAGCAACTCAATCAATCCATACTTTGCTCCCCAATCCAACAGCATCCCGACGTACTCTTTCCCGATGCCAAACCGGGTCATGTACCAATGTACAACGTGAATGTGCTTGGCTTGCACGGCCTCCTTGAGTAGCTCCATGTCGGCAACCACACCTTCTTCATCCATCAACCATTCCATTATCTCGACATGACCGCTTCGAAACTCAGCCTGGCCAGCAGCAAATCCAGCAAGAAGACGTGGCCGTGAGCGCTGGCCCAGTCGCAATCGATCCACCACATTTGCATGATCGCGGTCCGGCTTAAGTCGCGGGCGGGCGAGTCCGGCAAGGCGTTGAGATAGGTGACAATGGGTGCTGGATCCCGGAACGGAGAGTTTGCGTTTGTGTTGGTGCGCATGGCCAACACGACGACAACCTCGGCAAGCTCGATGGGCAAGCTGTTTGGTGGGGTGATGCTAGGGGCTGCATTCATTGCGTAAAGTTCTGGCGGCTGGACTCACCCTGCAAGAGTCATGTTGAAGCGTACATGTCGGTTAAGGACCCCCTCAGGCTCAAGGCAACAGGCGAAGCCATGTCATTCATGGTTTGTTGTCGGTTGGCTGATTGACAAGCAGTTGTTCCGCGTACACTGACTACGTGGTCAAAAAAAAGCAGCAAGCGTCCTCCCCGACTCGTGCGAGTTCGGAAAGGCACAAGGGTGGTATCTAACCGATCAGGACGCCCCTTAGCGTATGGGACGACGGAGCGTTGCATCGCCATCGACAAGGCCAGTAGTTGAAAGGAGGCACTTGTCTCGGTCTGGTGCCAGCTATGATTCAATCATTTCGGTTTCTTTTTCTGGTCGTTTTTGCAAAAGCGAGCAAGCGGGGCATCTAGGCCCAATGATTGCCGAGCTGAGTGGAGCAGCGAGTGGTACGGGTCGTTGTAAATACTTGAAGCGGACGCATTGCGATGCACCGTAGTCTCTGACGTTGGACCGTTTCGTCGAGGATTGGTGGCTCACTCCGCTCCATGTGAGTGGTTGCTATGCAGCACTGCTCCAGAAAGCTTCCAGAACATCCTTCTGCTTGTTTGTTCTTGGTTCTTTGAATTTGCCTTTTTGTCGTCGCAGCATCGTACACTGTGTCGGTGTTGGTGTTTCTCTCCCAACAGTCGATGCTGTATGACTTGTTGGGCAGCTCACCAGTCCCCCGTTGACGCACGCACGCACACGCACACCAATCTCACAATGTATGTCCCGACCTGCACTCACCGGGCCGGATGCCATGCCCGGCTGGGCTGCCTGCTGTAACGCCTCCGTCTCGTGCTCGTCCGGATTGCTGACGGCCAACGATTCAATGAAAAACCAGCCCCAGGATGTCGTCTCGCACCTCCTCGACCTATGTCTCGGGCCGCATGCCCTGGTACACCATGGATGGCGCCCCGCAGCGTCCCTACATTGTCGGCATGGCCGGTGGCTCGGCTTCGGGCAAGACCACCGTTGCCCAGCGCATCCTCAAGAGCCTCGGTCCTCAGGTCGTGCTCTTGTCCATGGACAGCTTTTACAAATCATTGACGGACGAGCAGATTGCGGCCGCCCATCGCAAGTACATATGACCACACCCGTCACGTTCCTTGTTAACACCGAGCGAGACACACGATCTGACTTTTGTTGTCGTTTCCGCTGCTGTACTCGTATCATCACAGCGAGCACGACTTTGACAGTCCCGACTCGTTCGACTACGAGCTGCTCTTTGACGTTCTCAACAAGCTCAAGGAGGGCAAGCGTGTCGAGGTACCCGTGTACGACTTCAACACGCACTCGCGTCTCAAGGACAAGACGACCCCGATTTACGGCGCCAATGTGGTCATCTTTGAGGGTATTTTCGCCCTGTACGACGCCCAAGTGCGCTCGCTCATGGATCTCAAGATCTTTGTGGACACGGACTCGGACATTCGTTTGGCTCGCCGTTTGTTGCGCGACATTGCCGAGCGTGGACGTGATGCTGCTGGTGTGCTCAAGCAGTATCACAAGTTCGTCAAGCCTGCTTATGGTTCGTTTTATCCTGTCTTGGCTGTCTCTTCCAGGGGAGCAACTGGACTGAGTTTGTGGCGTGATTCCTTGACCTTCTAGACAACTTTATTGGTCCCACCATTCGCCACGCCGACGTGATTATCCCTCGAGGCAAGGAAAACCTGGGTCCGTTTTTCTTGCGCCGGTTGACGTCCCAGCCGCCTCTCAGCTGAATTGTCACCACCTGTATGCAGTTGCCATCGACCTCATCACCAAGCACATTATCCGCCAACTTGATGAGCGCGGCCAATCGTTCCGCCACTTGCTCGCCAAACAAAACTACCCGGCCACCCTCCCCGCCAATGTGCTCGTCATGGAACCCCGTGGCCAGCTCAAGGCCCTGCACACCATCATCCGCGACGCCACCACGTGCCGTGACGACTTTATCTACTACTCTGAGCGCCTGTCGTGCCTTGTTGTTGAGCGCGCCTTGGCCGAGTTCCCGTACGAGCCCCTGGACGTGCAAACCCCCACGGGCGACACGTACAAGGGCCTGCGCCCCGCTGACCAGCTGTGCGGCGTGTCCATCATTCGGTCGGGCGCAACCATGGAGGCGTCGCTGCGCAGGGTCAGCAAAGACGCGCAAATCGGCAAGTTGTTGATCCAGTCGTCGCCCGTGACGGGCGAGCCCGAGTTGCATTACTGCAAGCTCTCGCAGGACATTGCTCAGCGCGCCATTTTGCTCATGGATGCGACCATTGCTACGGGCGCGTGTGCCATGATGGCCATTCGTGTGCTGTTGGATCACAATGTGCCCGAGGATCGCATTGTGCTGGCCACGTTGATTGCCGCACCGCCTGGGTTGCATGCGGTGGCGCGCGCGTTCCCAAAGGTCAGGGTGGTGGTGAGTGAGGTGGACGCGCAAGTGAATGAGCGGTATTGGATTTTGCCTGGCGTCGGAAACTTTGGCGGTACGTCTCTTGTCTTTTCACGCTTGTTTGCTCGAGACAGTTTGCTTACCTTGCTCCTTCCTTTCGTGTGTGTGTGTCCAGACCGCTACTTTGGTTCCGATGACTGAGCCGTGCATGTGTGTGCGTTTCGTCCCACGGCCTTGCGACCGCTTGTGTCCCGTTTATTGTTTTCTTCAGTTTGCAAAACCTCTGTCACATGTCAATTCTCCACAATTTCACACATTCAGCTTGAACAGAGCAACTTGCCTCCTTTGCCGTGTTGCATACACTGCAATCCAGGCACATTTCCTTTTCCTGCCTTGCGCTCGGTTCATCCCTTGCATCTGCCATGAGAAAGAGCATACAGTATAAAGAGCAAATCCAGTCTCAATAGCAACAGGACATAGAAAACTCACTTGGACATGACCTCAATCTTTGGCGCATTCTCCGGCGTCGGCAACGGCAATTCGCCCTTGGCTTGCCGCTCCCTAAACTTCTCGAGCGAGCTCCACAGCAGCTCGCGGCACGGCAATGTTGCACCCAGCCGGGCGCACAGCAAAAACACGCCTGACACCTTGCGGTGCAGCGAGTAGGTTTCGTCGGGCGGCGGGGTGAGGCGGTGCTCAAGCATGGTTGGGATCAGGTCGCGGACTTGCTTGGTGACTTGGCGGGCTTGTGCAAAGTCGTACATTGGAATGGTGAATGGAGCCCCAAGGGTGAGGACGGCTTGAAGGTGCGCTTGCTTCATAACCTGCGTGTCCGGATATCGAAGCAAGATAGTGAGGCTTACATGGAGAGAAAAAAAAGGGGGGGACCATGAAGAAAGGGGATGCCGCGTACATCAGTTTCATATCCAGTCAAGAACCCAAGTTCCTCGGACCACTTCATGACACCTGCCTCATCCTGCTTGGCCGCCGCCTCCAAGACATTGGCGTACCGTGCCAAAAAGCCCCAATCAAACTCCCTGGCCGACCCGAAATCCAACAACTTGATCCTCCTGGTCTCTGGGTCAAACAAGAAATTGGACCAATTGGGATCTGTCTGCATGAACCCGAGATCCAAAAGCTCGACGAGTGTCAGCTTGAGAATCTCCTCGGCCACTAAGTTGCGGGTTGCCTTGTCCATATCAGCGACGGTGCCGAGGGGCGACCCAGGCACAAAGGTCATGGTCAAGACTTTGCTGGTTGTGAGGTCCATGATGGGCTCCGGCACATCCACCACGGGGTGGTCCTTCAGCTTTTCGCCAAATCTCTGCATCCAGTGCGCCTCGCGAATGTAGTCGGTCTCCCACAAGAGCTCGCGCCGTGCAACGGCCATGGAGTTTTCCAAAAACAAGCCCTTGGGCAAAAACCCGGCCATGACGCCGATCGATTTGAGATGTGCCAGGTCGGAATCGATCGAGTCGGCCACGCCCGGATACTGCACCTTGACAGCCACCACCCGCCCGTCATGCAGCTTTGCGCGATGGACTTGGCCAATACTTGCTGCCGCAAACGGCACGGGATCAAACTCTTTAAACTTGCTGACCCAATCTTGGCCCAATTCGCCCGCCATAACCTGGCGCATCTGCCTGCGCGGCATGTAATTAGCACCATTCTGTACCTGCTGCAACACCTGCTCGATTTCGCGCGGGAACACGCCCGCATCCTGAATCGAGATCATTTGGCCCAGCTTGAGTGCCGCCCCGCGCATTTGTGTCAGCGTACGCACAATGCGCTCGACATTGTCCGGGGTGAGGAATGGAGATGCGCCGTCAATCACGGGCGTGGATGCACCGAGCGACCGCTTGATTGATTCCGACATGGCGCCGGCCGACAGAGAGGCAGCCAGACCGCCGTATTGCAGGAAGCGGCCGATTTTGGTGGACGGGACCGACGACGAGGTGAGCGGGCGGTGGGCGGGAGTGGCCGACGGGTCCGATGAGGTCGACGAATAGGTGCGGCGGCTGAGGCACGAGCAAGCGGCGGTTGCTGTGGCGGCCGGCAGCTGAGTTTGCGGCCGGCTCCGTGCCAGGGCCGAGGCGGAGGAGCGGAGCATGGTTGGATGTGGGTGGATTGCAAGAGGGTGGATGAATGTGTCAAGGGGCAGCATGCATCGCAATGGTTGTGGTCCTCAAAGAGAAGAGAAGCACTCACGTTGACTCGAATGAGGGTCGAGGAGATCTCGAGGTTGGAAGCGGCAAGGGCAAATGGCGGATGATGGGATCACAGATTCACAGATCAGGTCAGATCGCGGCTTGGCTCCATCGAAGTTCGAATTCGAATTCGCACCAATATGGTCTGAATTCGAAACATGGATGTCCTGATATCATTCACACCCTTCGCAATGGACGCCTTCTCACTGTCATGCACTCCCTTACCATGCCATCTGCCCGTCGAGATCGCCGAGCACATCCTCGTGCTCGCCATTCGTGCCAACACCAACGCCCAGGATCCGCTCATGAACCCAGCGCCCATGGCCACCTATCTCAACGTCCTGCCCGACTCGCCCGCCCGCGACATCACTCGTGCTGCCATCATGCAAATGTGGTGGATTGATTGCAACTGGGCCAGCGTTCACGGCCACGTCTTTTTGCTGGACTTGCTCGTGGCCATGGCCGAGCATCGGCCGCTGCAGTACTCGCTTCGTGCGCTCTATGGCGCCATAGAAAACTGTCATTTGGATGTCGTGAAATGGTGGTACCAGCAAGTCGAGGCGTCTCATTACGCCACCAATCCTCACTTTTACATTGGGCCTTGGCTGGCGATTCCTGGCAGCGATTTGGAGCGGCACGTTGATGCGGCGATTCAATCGGGCGATCCAAAAGCTGTGAGTATATTTGAATGGTTTATCACTTCGATCTTGGAATGGGACACGAGCGACCTACCCTTGACGAGCGAGCAAGCTCAGCAAGTTTATCATCGCTTTCCGTTTGTCATTAAGCACGAGTATTGGCCCATCTTGTCCAAGTTCTTTGGCGACGACCGCTCGCTCGCCATTCAGCGAGCGGCGCTTTGTTTTACTCGGGCTGCAACAACAAGGTATTCTCGTGATTCCTTTTTCATTGATGTATTTGAATCAGGCAATCTGGGGTTTGTTCACCAGGTGTTGCTTGCCCTTGAGCAAAACAAGATCGAAGTGTCTCTCGAACAGTGTACGAGAGCGGCCTTGAAAAGTGGCCATTTGCACCTGATTGAGTTGCTTGTCACTGAAAAGGGCGTGACGCTGGACTGGGATCTCGTCGTACAATATTTCATGATTGATGGTAACGGCAAGCATTTTCAGGTTCTTGATTGGTTTTTGGATCGATTCGGGCTCGCACGCGAGCACGTCGGGTTGCTTGTCGAGTTGGCAGCGAGGCACGGATCGGTTGCTTGGCTGGAGCGAGCATACGAGGTGGATCCAGGATGCGCTTCGTTCAACATGCCTGCTGCGTCCTCGCTGTTGCAAGCGGCGACAGATTGTGCGCAAGTTCAAGTGCTGGAATGGTGGCAAGAGAAGGGACTACCCGTGTGCAATGCCGAGTCGACATTGTACGATTTGGATGCAGCGTGTTTGCACGAAAACGCAACTGATGTGTTGGATTGGTGGGCTTGCAAGTCTGGATTGACCAGTTGTTATCGGTACAGCGACAAGGCGTTTTTTAACGCATCCCTCAATGGATGTGTCGCTGTGCTTGAATGGTGGAAGATAAAGTCTGGCCTGTCTATCACATTTGCCAATCGCGGTCCCAACTTCTTGCTGCAAGTCAGCAAGGTCAATCACCAGGCTAAATTCGACCCGGAACTGAGCGAAGCGCATTCGCGAGCCAAAGCGGTCAGCTGGGCAGCCATGGTGCGGTGGTGGGTGCAATCCGGTCTGCTTGACCTTGGGGATTTGGAACTGCTGCAGGATGTCGCTGCACTCGCGGGTGACGTGCTCTTGCTCGATCACTTGCTCAAGCACCGAGTGTGGCCAGATAACGAGCATCTCTGGACCTTGCCGCTGCTATGTTCCGCAACCGTCTACGATGCGGTTCATGTCGTCCATTACTTGACCCAGGGTCGGCCAGAGAGCGGCGGCGGTGGGCAACTGAATGATTCTGCGGTCGTGGCAAAGTTGGTGGACACGGCTTTGTGCTTTGAAGCCCGCAATGTCATTCATTGGATTCAAGAAGAGCTTGTTGGACCATTTCACATTTCGGCCAATCAAATGGAGCTTGTCAACCGAGCAATCAAGGACTCGAGGGCGATGGTCGAGATGGACTTTTCCGAGTGGCGGTTCGGCCATGTCAGTGCAATGATGGATTGGACAAATGCCAACCTTTTCATCCACTCAGAGCAGCCTGATGCTGCAGTGTGATCCTTGCTCACTTTTCCACTGGTCAAGACGACAATCCTTTCAATACTTTTGGTTCCCCAATTATAACTGTTCCTTCCCCCCCCCCCCCCCCCCACCACCACCACCAACTTGCATGCAGCCAGAACCTTGTGCCAGGCGAACAGCACCACACCCTCTGACGTTGCGAAGTGGCTCCCAGTACCTCTTCCCACGCTCTTGAGACCATCAATCAATGGACCAGATTTTTGCGACTGAAAGGGAGTGCTCTGATCCTTGAGCGCCATCCCTCCTTGACTGAGAAGCCAAACATCATCGACTACTCAAATGCGAGCGACGTCATCCTCTGAACATCCAGCAGGTCAACATAACGTGTCACCTTGGAGAGGGTCAGTCTGTTGCTGTGAGAGAAGACGATCACCGCCGCAACTTACCATTCATAATTCACGGTAAACACAGAAGGACGGATGCTTGGATTGACGCCAATACATCTTATCAAGCGCATCAGCGTTCGTCAGGAAAAGGAAACGACGCATGGAGCGCCTGTCCCTGCATCTGCATGGGGCATCGAGTTTCGTCGCGCGCCAACGAGGAGTGAATTTTTTCGTACTGAAATGGTTGGTGGATGGTACATGGTGGCTCTCCAATCACGTAGCCGCAACCCTTGCCACGGGGAGAGCGAAGCGACCACAGTTCCGCCACCGCCATTGCGCATGCCCTATTGCGGTCCCTGATTCGGCCCCTGATGTTGCGGCTGTTGCCTCCCTTCGATCGCAAATCAGACCTGCCGAGCCGCACGCGCCAGCAGTTCCCACCACAATCATAATCGAAAAACGGATCGCACAACAAAGAAATGCAATCCCAAAGATCCACTTTGCCACCCCTCAATGCAAACTGAACGCCAAACTTTCTGCAAATCCGGTCTCAGTCCTGGCTGGCTCAGAAGATTAGCGGGCTTGAATGGCCGAGCTCGAATGTTGCAGATTGACGTGAGTCCGTTCTTCTTCAGAGCGATTAATGCACCTTGATCGTGGAATCCTTGGCGACACAACCATTTCCCCACCATCATAATGCTTGCCAGCCAGCTTTCGGCCTTGAATCTAGTCCAATCTCGACCTTTCTTGGCTGACCGGTGGTCCAAAACCATCAAGCGCGGTCCCCCTATGGACGTGACCCGAACCAACCGCTCAAATCAAGATGTAAGTGCCCACCCGTCCTGCGCTCGAGTATCAGGAAAACATGTGCATGATGCTTGGAGGGAAATTCTTGGAACTTGAGCCTTGAGATGGGTGAAGCGAGCTTGGTAGAGCGTTCCAGGGCTGGGCATGCCATGCTGTCCAGCTCCAAGTGGGAGCTTGGACCGGGTTGTTTCTGGGTGTGCGGTCGACCATACAGAGCATTCAACTCGGTACATAGTTAGTTATTTGTCATCGTCATCAGGTTAATATGGATGTATGTATCTCACAAATCAGCCCTAGTCTCGTTTTCAGAAGGTTTGGGTGGATCTGGCTTCGGTGACGTGGAATGATCGGCGGGCCTGACGTCCAACGCGTCGCGACTTGGAGTTTATTTGCGAACAGCAACACTGCATCTTGCACATGAATGCAAAGGGAAAAAACAAGCAAAATGAGTGACGAATTGACGCATTCTCAACCAATCAGCTATCCGTCACGTGCTGCAATGCCACTGGCTCTCCGATTCAGCTCTGGCCCTGCATGAAGAAGACACGCCGACAGTTAATTCCCACAGGTCCCTCTCACCCCATCCCCTCTCTTTCAATTCATGTTTCAATTGTTGCCCTTCAAGCAATTTGACCTGCCGAATACGCTCCCACCCACCTTTCGCACCGTATACGCACCCTCATTGTCCCCTCCCTCTCTGTCTTGTGGCAACGCCCCGTCGCACCACTCACTGGTTCCCTCGTCACCTCTCAACCTCCCAACCGTCCACGGTTCCCACACACACACACCCTTTGACCCTCCCCTTCTCTCTCTCTCTCTCAATCCACTCGATCCGAGTTTCATCTACCTTTCTCTGTCCTCTGTCCTCCATCTGTCATCCGACACGACATCAACCTTCCACTACCTCCGTCTACAGCCGCATACTCGACGCGTGCTCTTCATCCTTCGACAATTTACCTTCGACGATATCTTCCTTCTCCTTTACTACTCAATTGATTACTTTAACACGGTTTTCAAAATGACTCTCAACCTATCTGCTTTCAATCCCCACCTTGCAATCCTTGCTCTTGCTTTCTTGCCATTTGTTGTTACCTTTGTCTATGATACCCACACTCTTCTCCGCGCACACCCAACCGTTGTTTTCGCCCTTTCCATCTGTCTGAATGTCGGCTTCCTTATTCAACATCGCTCGTCGTCTTTGCTCAAAACTCTCGCTGCTCGCTTTGGTACGCTACTATTTACTCTGCATCTGGCTTCCCACGCACATTTGAGTGGCTCGATCCTGACCGAATGCCTTGTCCATGTCCAAACCTATTTAGCACGCCTCGCACCTATCTTTGCACTTTTTTCGAACGTCATGCACACTGTCGACCAGCCCAAGACCGTGATCCAACGAGAAAACGAAGAATCCAAGCCCCTACCCACGAACACAACAACAACAACTAATACCGCTCACTTTATCTCATCCAACAAGACATGCGCTCGGACGACGACGACCACTACTGCCTCGGTGCACCCCGTCAAATCCGTCATGCCGTCGCGTGCTGATACCAACGCGCGTGTGAGTGGGGGGAGGGGGGGTGAACTTGCCATACTATTTTGACACGTTCCTCGTCCGCGTTTGATTCGCAACAGGCTTTCTCTTTACCATCGCATTTGCCAAGGACCATGGCCACGAAGTCCCATCCGCAACCGAGGACGCCGGCCACAAGGTTTCTCTTCCAGCACGACGAAACTACCAAGGCGCAGCTGGCCGAGGCGCGTGCAAGCATGACCAAGCTCGAGAACGACTTGGCCGAGGAGGCGTAGTTGCGCAGGGCGGCCGAAGCGACCATCACCAAGCTGCAGCAAGAACCGGCCCAGGCTGTCGACGAATCGGAGGCAGCCGACAAGATGAAACAAAGGATTCAAGAGCTCGAGAACAAGTTTGACGCCGAGGTCAAGTTGCGCGAGGCGGCCCAACAGACAGTGCACAAGTTGCAGGAGCAGACCGAGCAAGCGGCAAAGCAAGCGGCCGAGGCAAAGGTCAAACGCATTTAGGGCACGAGGAGCACGATTCTTCAGTTCATTGACATGAATGCCGCCGAGGTTGAGCAGGGGACTGCAGCTGAGACGCGCGCGCGCGCGAGAGTTGAGCTTGCGTGTTGGTCAAGTGCACACGCAACATCAAGGCGAGATGGCGGGAGGCGCATGCTTGCCACGAGGATGCAGCTCGATTCGGTCAAGCAGGACGCGGCGATCATGGGGCTGCGATGGCCCGCCGCAATGCCGACGTTGTCAAGCTTCAAGAAGACTTGCGACTTGTGTCGCTGGCGCGCGACGAGGCCCAAGTGCGCGTCTTTGCCATGGACATCACGGTCAAGGACGAGCTCGGCACGCACGGCTTTGTGCGAGGTGCTCAACAAGCTGGAAGGCGAAAAGGACATGTTTGCCAAGCAAGTAGAGAAGCTGACGACACACCATGCTCCCGACGTGGGCCTTGCCAAGGACCAGGTTGCCAAGATGCAAAAGGCACTGGACCATGCCCATGCGGACGTGCTCGTGCACCGAGTCAAGGTCGCTGCGCCGCTGGAAACCAGATTGCCGTAGCCTCACCAACCGCGGTTCCATTTGCCCATGCACGCACGATCAAGTCGAGTGACTCCGGCAACGCTCCCATTGTGGGCAAGCTTGGCCCCCTGCCACAAGCTCGGCTGACGCCGCTGCCTGCTGGCAACTTTCAAGTGGCCGCGTGTCGATATGTCAGCAGCAGCACCGAGCCTGGCCGCAGTCATTCGTCCATCCTGATCGTCGCAAAACAAAATCTCACTCGACCTCGCTCAACCTGCCTTCACCATCAAACCAACTGCTCCACGCCCCGCACCGCTCGAGTACTACAAGAACAAGTTTGTGTCCGGTGGATGGTTGCGACGGCCACTTGATTGCACTCGACATTCCGCGGTCGTACCATCACATCCTCAAGCATGGTGTCACAGAACGGCTGCTGCATATGTAGGACGCAAGGCTCAGGACTCCAGATCGGTTCCTCGTAAATCCTTGCATGTTGGGTGCCTTGGATTCCGATTCAAGTTGCAAGACCCTCATTCTGACGGTTCTTTACTTCAAGCTGAACATGCATTGTTGGTGGGTAAGTTGTATAGACAAAGCAGATGCACACACAGCTCGAAGCGATTCACGAAGGTTATTGAATGTAAATACTGACAATAAGAAAGAACATGTTCGCTTAGAATTTCATGCCCACACCACTCCGCGTGTGACCTTAGTTGGGGACCTTTACAGAGAGAAAAAGAAATCAAATAAAACTCGGTGCACGCAAAAACACACCAATCGACCAACATCCTTCCGGCTCCTTACAGGGCACCACCGCCGTTGGCCGCCGCGGCCTGCCGCTGTTGCTGCTCTTGATTGGCCAAAGCCTCCAACTCTGCCGCAGTCAACGGTGTCGACCGCTGGTTATGAATATCCTGCTCGAGCGTGTGCTCACACACAAAACGGACAACGTGCACGGGCCGGGTTTGGCCAGCACGCACAGCACGGGCAATGCCTTGCATCTCGTACGCCTTTGCGGTTTGCTCGTCGCGCGCCAGGAACGGGTGCACAATGAGGACGTGGTTGGCTTCAGTCAAGTGCAGCCCGCTGGAGTACATGGACAAAATAAGTCGTCAGTGAGCATCAATGGGCAGAGATGACAAGAGAAAGTGAGGAACGGGTGCGCACCTGACACAGTCCTGGTAAGACAAGAACAAGACCTTGACGGTTGGGTCCGTCTTGAACGCCATCAGCGCCTTGCGCTTGACGTAAACGTTGCCACCAGCCATGCGCACATTGGTGACGCCCAGTGACGAAAAGGCCGACGAAATCAAATCCGACAAGCGGCGGAACTGCACAAACACCAACACTTTGGCCTTTGGATCCTGGCGCACGGTATCGTTGACGTACTGCACAAGCGCCTTGATCTTGGACCCGTACTTTGAGTAATCCAACCCGCCCGGGTTTTCCGTTTCGCGCTCCTTCTCCTTTTCCATTTCCTCGAGCTGCTTTTGCGGAATTGGCCAGCGCATCTTGATCGGGTCGCGAATCGGATGGCGGCACTGTGGGCACAAAGGTTGCCCGCCATATCCGCCATGGTGGTTTTGCAGTCGAATCACACACGGCTCGCAGTACATGTGTCCGCATCGAAGGACCATGCCCACGGCACCGGGGCCAAGCGTTGACTCGAAGCAAATGTTGCACTCAACCTCCTCGCCCGAAGAAATGAGCGTAATCACCGACTCCATGAAATTGTGCTGGCGCGTAATCTCTTCGAGGCGCTGCTGGTTCGGCACAATCTGCTGTTGGTGGAAGGCGCGAATACTCGTTGCCTTGGCACGCACTTCTTGGTCCAGCAGGATAATCTCTTGCTTGGTCATCTTCTTCTTCGTGCCGCCCGCCGCACCCCCCGTCCCAGCGGCCGCATTTGCCGCGGCATCCGCATAGTCCATCATGGCCGCCCACTGCTGCGACTGACCCTGCGAATGTTGCCCCTGAGATCCAGCACCGGCGGCTGCCGCGGCTGCCTGTTGCTGCTGACGAATCTGAGCCTGCTGTGCGACCCATTGCTCGGCGGCGGCCACAACCTGCGCACCAAGATACTCGTCCAGCTGCGCCAAAAACCCGTCGTCGCCCGCCAACGCCTCCCTGGCGGCCTGGCGCAAGGGCACATGGCGCTTGACCATGTGCGCCAAGGTGCGCAACTGCGCCTGCAAGCTTTGCTGCAACATTGTGTCCCGCTCCTGCAACGCCTGCATGTCGCCCGACCGCCGCGTCTGCAAAACGTCCGTCAACTTGTCGACCGACATGACATTCTCGCCACCCAAGTGCACCATCTCGTCGGTAATCTGGTGATGTTGCAGCGCCATAAGGCGCATTTCGCGCCGCTCCGCGTCAGACATGGACCGCGCATTGAGGTTGTGTCCCGCGTCGGCGGCAAGCGCAAGTTCCGCAGGCGTCATTTGCACCATGATGGTGCGCGGGAGCACGGGCGGAAGCTGCAGATCCGGACGCGCCGACCGCGACATGGCTGACAGGAACGCATCGGCGGCAGGATGGGTGACGGGCAAATCATAGACTTGCAACAACTGCGCAAAATCCGCCACTTTTTCGGGCGTGTCAATGGGCGGCGAGCCCGTGAGCCCGAGCATGAACCGCGTGCGCAGCGCCTCGATAAACCCACGTGCCTGCTGCGCCTGCTTGATTTGATCCTTTGTCAAGGTTGACACATGCGCCTCGCCGGCCGAGCTTTGGCCTGCGGTCGTCGCGCAAAACTCGTGGGCTTCGTCAACAATGACGCGATGCCAGTACACGCGCTCCATGACACACTGGCCCGTCGTGTTGCCAAACACTTGACGGCCCTTGTTGCGCAAACTTTCCACAAAGTCGCCGAGCGCAAATGCAAACGCGCGCTGGTCGCGGTCGGCCGACGTGGCCGTGAGGGCTGCACGCCGCTGCGCCAGCGGGTATTGGTACTTTGGCAACCCCACAAGGGCAGCAACCATCTTTTGATAGTTTGCGTTGCGCAGGAACGCGGTCGAGACAATGACGAGGTCGGCGAGCAGGAGCTGGTTCCACGACACCTTCTTGTGGTCGACCATGGTGGTGAGCATGACGACACGTGCAGACTCGGGCAAGAAGCGCATGGCTTCGGTGCGCCATTGCGCCGTCAAATCGGACCGAGCTACGACCAACGTTGCGCGTGACGGCAAGTATTGGCGGGCTTCCCAGGGCGCCCAGGTCGGGATGGGCAATTCGGCGACGCTGCGGAAGGGCCTTGACATGATCAGTGCGACTAGTTCCAACATACACGGCGTCAGTATTGGTATGATGACGCAATCACAAAGGAATAGCATTGAGATCAAGAGAGACGTACGTGCAACAACCGTCTTACCCGTACCAACCTTACTGGCCTCGACCGCTCCGCGACACTCCATCTTCTTCATGACGGGCAACAGCGGGCTCCACTTGTCGCGATCGCTAATCTCCTGGCGACTCAAATGATACAGCACACCGCCCGGGCCAATCCTCAAAATCCTGGGCTTGCCCACATCGTCCATATTCAAATAATTGTTGACCTCCACCTCGGCATTGCGATTCGGCGCATCCTTTGGCATCACCTCAATCGTCCGTGCACCCACCTCGTTTTCAATCCGCAACAGCCACGCAAGCGACCGCTGCTGATACTGATACAGCTCGTTCTGGAACCCAGCAGGTGTTGGCGCAATGGTATCTACCTCGCGCTCGGCCACATCGGGCACGGCAAACGTAAACTTTTCGGGCTCGGTCTTTGGCACCAGCCTGCCCATGGCCTTGAGCATATCCATGAGTTCCCTGGTGGCCGTGAGCACGCCCGGCTGGCCGCGGCGAATTGCGGCATTCAAATCCTTGGTCTTGAGGTAGCAAACGGCGCGGTACTTGTACGGATGCATCTTGGGCGTTGCCGCGTCCATGGCGGCAAATTGGTCGTCGAGGGCATCGTTGAGTGACGTCGGATACGTTTCAAGCACGGCCGAATCGGGACGCAGCACAATGCGCACATATGGCGCCATGGTCGGGTTCACGAGCGTGGCCAATGAAAGCGTGCGGCGCCACGACGTTTCCGTTGTCGTTAACGTCGTGTTGTATCGATTGGCGCCGCCGACGGTTTCGGCTACCGAAAACACAAACGGGTGCCCGGCACGCGACGCATGGCATGCAAGCTCCACCGCCGGCAATTGCTCGCCATTGACATTGCCTGCTTCAAGCAAGTCGACGTACTCGTCTTGCTCGGGCATGGCGTCCACATGCACTGCGTCTTTGGCCAGCCGCATTTGCACAAGGACACCCAACTGGCAAGTTGCGCTGGTTGCCCCCTTGGGCCAATGCACATCCTCCTCGTCGGGCTTGACCTCTTGGGCACCGGCGCCGGTGCCCGCGCCCGCGGCCACCTCGGGCACTGCCTTTTCGCGGATCCACGGCGTTTCGCGCACGGGGAACCAAAACATGGGCAAGCGCGAGTTTGGATCGACAACTGGGGCTCCCGTGTTGTTGCCGTACCTGTCAACGTGATCAAGCGGTTCGGGTACGGTGCGAATGGGCGAGTCGCACTTGTTGATGAGGTAGCTGACAAGGTCGTCGGGGCACGTGCGAGGGTATCCACCGTCGTAGGGCACGTCTTCCACATCGTCGGCGTCGACTTGCATGTCGTCGTTGTCGTTGTCGTCGTCACCGTCTCCTTGGCTGAGCTCCGAATTGATTGGCGGGCGCCCATTGTCACCTTCGTCGTCGAGCAGCGGCATCCCGAGTAGAACACGCACGTCCCTGGGCACGTCACCGTTGGTCCACAAGTATTGTTCCGGGTACCCTTCGCCACGCAAAATTTCGCGCATGGTAGATGCCTGTGCGGGTGACATCTCGTCAAACATGGTTGCGTCGATTGGGCCCAAATGCGCCGGCAACGGCGGGAGTTCGCGCGGGCGAGGAGGGGCGGGCGCAGCCGCCGCTTGATTGCGCACAGGCCGATTCGCCCGTGGGGTTGGCCTCTGAGCTTGGGCCTCGGCACCATCCACATCCATCGCGTCGTCGCCGCCATCGTTCTCCAGTCCCGACTCGTTCTTGACGGATGTCGCTTTTGGCTCGTCGGGCTTGACCAACTTGAGCCTGCGACTCCACTCGTCCCACCCGGCCGCCAAGTCCTTGTGCCACACCTTGAGCAAGTCGTCGGGGGCAGGCACGTCTTCGGCATCCACGGCCATAAACTCCTTTGCTGTCAACTTGCGCACCTCGGGCATGGTCCAAGGCTTGCCCGTGGCGGGATTGGTGGCCGGAAGCAGCTTGAGCCGGATTTCCTTGCGCGTGTACGCATTGTATCCGCCATACCGGTCATTGTTGTTTTGCGATGGCCATGTGTACCGGATGAGGAGCAGCGGGCGGTGGGTCAGAGTCACGTCAGCCAAGTAGGCGGATTTACGGAATTTGGGCGGGTCGGCCGTGAGTGAGTTTTGAGGAAAGGGGAGCGCCGTTGGAGAGGACAGGGTGAATGACTCGATAAACACCTCTGTTTGATGGCAAAAACAAAACCAGTGTGAGTCGATAATCATTGATCCAAAGGATGAAAGAAAAAGACACAAAAACAGAGTGTGGCGACGGACCTTCGGGATTCTCCTTGATATCACCTGCACCCTCCTCATCTTCGTCCTCTTGTGCATCTTCCTGTGCCTGCAGCTGTGCCAGAGCTCCTCCCGCACCCATGGCATCCAAGTAGGCGCCAAACCCGGCGCGAGGCTTGTTGAATTCGGTCGGGAAGGGCCGCCACCAGGACGAGGCGAGCGATTCAAACTCCGAGTCCATGTTTTGCTGAGCAGCGGCGTTGGCGTTGGGGTCGGGATCAATGGCATCGTCGTGACCTCCGTTGGCAGCGGAGGCGGCGCGGTCGTTGGCGGAGGAGCCGCCGCCAGAGAACCAGATCGGATCGGTCAGGAGCGCTTGGTAGTTTGCATACGAGTGCTGGCCGTTGGTCGTGGCGGCCGACGGGTTGGAGGTGGAGTTGGAGCCGGTGGCGGACTCGTGATCGTCGTTGTCGGCAGGCTCCTGCTGGGGATTGGCGTCGTGTTGGACATTGCCCAGGTTGGCAGCGGCAGCCAAGGGCAAAGGCTGAGCGGGATCAAGGTCCATGGTATCTGAGCTGGTGTTTGTGGTGGGCAACTTGAGGCTGTGACAGGATTTGGAGAGTTCGGGGATGGTTGGGGATTGGGATCGAGGTCAACTATTAATACTATATAGGCGGGATGATTTGCGCAGAGATTGATTCGAATTTCAATCCATGTCCATGATGAATGAGTCCATCAATCATTTCCATAAGTATGCATATTAATACTTTTTATGTATTATGATCTTGGCCGAGCGATGTGCGTGTGCAACAGCAAACGACAGTGACTCACTCAAACGCACCGTCCACGGCTCTCGAAAAGGAGTGTTTGGCGTGAATGTCAACGAACCTCGTCGGATCGGCGGACCACCGTCGGCCCTTCGATGGACCACTTCGGCAGGATTCCATCCATCACCTTTTCATTGAAGATTTCTTCTCGAGACATATTAACACATAAATGCACATGTTCCGGACCCAATACGAACGCGGTCGCTCCCTATTCGAATACAATCCACAAGATGACCACAGGCAACACCACCTTGATCTCGTGCACCCGCACCGGCTGCGGCAAGCTCTTTGATCCCCACCAAAACCTCCGCGGCGACGCTTGCCTCTTCCACCCTGGGTCCCCCGTCTTCCAGGACGGCCGCAAGTACTACTCGTGCTGCCCAAACACGCGCGCCTCCGACTTTACTCAATTCGTCAACCTGCCCGGGTGCACCACAGGCACCCATTCCGCTGAAAAGCAACACAAGCAACCGGCCCCTGCACCTGTGATGCCACCTTCCGCTCCTGCTCCTGTCTCCGCTGCTGCTGCTGCTGCTGCTGGTGCCGCCAACTCCAATGCCAATACCAACACCAACGCAAAGATCGAAACATTTTCGTCACCCGCAACCACATCCACGCCACCGCCCGCTTCTGCTCCCGCAACCCCTGCCCTGCCCGACCAAGACCCGCCCAACGCCATTGTCGCGCCCGGCACTGCTTGCTTGCGCAACGGGTGCGGCACACCCTACGTGTCAGACGCGGCCACGCGCTCCACGCCTTGCATCCATCACCCAGGCGCCCCGCTCTTCCACGAAGGCTCAAAGGGGTGGACTTGCTGCAAGTCCAAATCCGTGCTTGAGTTTGAACACTTTTTGAAAATCAAGGGATGCACCGAGGGCAAGCACGTGTTTGTGAAACCCGCTACGGCCGAGGGCGATGACGTGCCCAAAATCCGCCGCGACTGGTACCAGACCCGCGATCAAGTTATTGTTGCCCTGTTTGCTAAAGGGTGCAAAAAGGGCGATGGCCTCACACGTGTCATGTTTCGCGACGATGCCGTTGATGCAGAGTTGCATTTGCCCGATGGCACCATTGTCACCACGGGCTGGTCCACGTTCATGCCCATTGATGTGGAGAAATCAAAGTTTGTCGTTATGAGTACCAAGGTCGAGGTTGTGTTGCAAAAGAAGCAAGGCATTTCGTGGCCCAGCTTGGAGGCCAGAGAGGGCGATGTGCCAGTGACTGAGTGGACCACGTTTGGAGCGGTTGGTGGCAGGTTTGGCACAGTGGGTGGGAAACAGGTGCATTACTTGGGCGATGCGCCCATCAAGTCGGCGGCGGCCTCGGCGTCATCGTCATGAGGTTAAAGGTCGAGTATCTTGTCTTGTAGCGCGATGATGGGTTTCTTGATGCGTCGAGGTCAAGGTTACCTGTGCATTATCGAGAAACGAATGCATTCTTCATGCTTTACTTGGACATTCCCATCAGTCCGCCTTACGCGAGCTTCTGATTTCTTCCTGTTGTGCAATGATAATGAGATTGGCGTCATCGATTTCCAGACTCGACCTAGTTGAGCAAACATACCTTCATACCTGGGATCAAGTAAATGCGCGAACATTTCATCTTGAAGTGGTAACGTAATGCCGGACATGGCTCCAGCTTGCTCCAAAAGACTCTGGCACGCTGCACCGAGCATATCCATAACCTTAATTGACCGGACACAGGTCACGAAAATCATGCCCACCGGCATTTTCACTCTCCAACCCAGTAAGGCTTGCAGAGATGCTTGACAGCAGCCCATTCCTTGGGAACATGTCCCCGATCTCAACCTAACTGCCACGAATTGTACCATTTGGACCATCCAAGCCTTGAGCGCCTTGGCCCTGATGGTGTGTGCATGATTCCGATGAACGGATCCCCACTCCGACAAAGCTCCACCAGGCTCGTAAATGGCACACATATCGCGTATTGTGGCGGGAACGTGCCATGACCCGCGCTGCCGCAACCAGCGAGACTTGAGATGTAACGCCAAGTCGACTGTCTGAATCAGAAGGGAAAAAAACACATCCAGAGCAGGCAAATAGGCAAGTCGAGTCTATCCATCATGACAAGGGCAAGCTGGCCCACCACGCAGGCTGCGATGACGTGCACAGACTCAGAATCGCATCGTAGGTGGCCCTGAGTTGCGAATCGGCGAGATTTTCTTGTTACGACGCTGTATGTACTGCAATTGCCCTTAGTAATGAGAGATTTCCACGAGCGGGATGCGCTGAGGACACTTGCTGAGCGCTGTGTGGGAGGACCGATCAGCATCGTCAACGACGTGGTGGACAGTGTTGAGCAACTTGGTCTGGTAGCCGCTCGGAAACATACGAATCACGGATCATGTCATAGAGCGGCGGCCAGAGTGAGAGAGAAGCGACCACAGAATGGAGAACATGAGCGTCAAGGCAAAAATGTTGCGGAACTACAATCGCGGTCCTCCTTTGACGCCCTCGTTGCGGCCGATCGCAAAACGCGTCGGCGTCTACACTTCCCAACCCCAGTATGCGAGGACGGACTCACAACCATGGAATCCGGATGCCACATACGCTGTGCCGCCACCCAATGTAGACGTCAAACATGCCGCAAATCCCGCCTCCATCCCACTTTTGCGGCCACCAGAATGACTCCCTCAGTGGACGTGTGACACGGTCGCGTTCCCATGATCTTGTTCACGGCCGCGTTCTCAACAACGCTTCCGAATAGATTCCCAGAGGCTGAATGTCCGTGTGCTTGCCCTTGAGACTGGACGGATCCCGTCTCCACAATTCCGGCCCGCGATTCGCACCCATGATGCATTGCCACTGAGACCCGATCAGCTGGGCAATGCGGCGAATGGATGAAGTGCGCGGCCGTTTGGGGTAGACCAAATACCGGTACAACTTGAGTGAAATACCAAGAAAATGATCCTGAAGGCGGCAAATGTTGATGCAAGTATAGAGAATTACCAGCAGAACCAGAGCCAGCCAGCCCGCAAAACAGTTGAGGCCCTTCTTCCCTGTGGGCCGGCATCAGGTTGTTTCTGGGTGTGCGGTCGATCCATACATAGCATTCAACTCGGTACATAGTTACTTGTTTGTCATCGCCATCAGGGTAGTATGGATGTATGTATCTCGCAAATCAGCCCAAGTCTCGTTTTCAGAAGGTTTGGCGGTGACAGACCACTGTTCGGAGTACCTGGGAAGCCCTGAAGCGACTGCTCGACTTGGAGCTGGCCATCCTCCTTGCATCCCACCAAGTCGGTGATGCACGCCTTGAGTTGCTTGAAAAGCACCATTGGGAGTACTTTGGTTTGCGTCCTTTGCTTGCTTCATTTCCTGTCATTGATCGATGTGCTAAGTTCATTCTTCCGTCCACAGAGGAATTTGTTGAACTCCTTCGTCCATTTTGGGAATACACCCAAATCACTGCCGCTGGTGTCGGCACATGGACTTTGCCGTGGATCTTGCCATGATATGATGGCCTTGTGGACACGTTGGATGAGTTCGTCGCCTCCCGCTTGCATCCATCCGACTTTGCCCGAGTTGATCAAGAAGATGTGCTTGCCGCTCTCAAGCTCAAGCAGGCGCCAGGGGATTTTGCTGCCAACCCGTTGCTGGGTGATGACGCAGCTGGCGATGTTGTTGGAGAAGTTGATCAAGATGACGAGAAGAAGGAGGCCATGGCAGTTGAGGAAGGTCTTGATGATGAGAGGGCAAAGGAAATTGAAAAGGCGTTTGGTGGTGCTCATGATTTGGAGAGCGATGAGGTTTCCGGGGCACACGATATCATTGGTGGGCAAGAATCGGTCTTTGCACTGATCAGTGGGGACGATGATGTTGATGACAAGGATCAACTCATCTTTGATGTGGTCGCGGTACGGGACCGCGTGGAACAAAGTGTCCCTGGAGACAAGGTTGCTCAGAGGATTGGCGGTACTGGTACACTTTCCCTTGCCCAACTGACTGCCAAGCAAGCTGCCGCCATTGCATCAATTGCTTGTTATGGGCTAGTCCTCAAGCACTTCAACAACACCAGCGACCTGCACAGTTTGTCAACATTGCTCGACCCGGAAACCCGTGGCCGTGAGACTGTCACGCGTTGGGTTAACGACCAGGGATACTTTCAAGTATACCTGCAGGAACCGTACGTTTGAGTGTTTGCCATTTGATTGCTCAGTTAGAAAGTATACGTACCTCAAGTTTTACGGATTGATATGTAGGCTTGACCAGCGGGTTGCTGCCAACATGCCGGCGTCTACGGGGCCAAGTTCCAGCCCCAAGAAGGGCCTCAGCAGCTTGGCCATGGCGAAGGCAAAGATTCTTGGCTCAGGCAGGAGCCAACTGACGCCAAGGCCTTCTGGTGTTTCCGCTGTGCGAGGCGAGCTGGTCTTGCATGAGGCTGAGGCGCTCAGTGCGAGAGTTCTGGCCGAGGTAAGTGGAAAAGACGTGAATCCGTTTGACTTTTGGCAAATGCAACGGGATCGGGTTCCACTGCTCTACAATGTGGCTAAGGACCTGCTCCCGATTGCTGGGACTTCAACAGGAGTAGAGCGGATTTTCTCCATCTGTGCTGAAAAAGCTGGCCATGGTGTGTGAGGATGAGAAATGATGTGTGTCATGCTCAGTCTGTTTTTACAATGTAATTTTCAGAGTACAGAGCCAATACTGCACAAGGAACAAGGTTCAAATACTCATACTCTGCTGACATCAGATTCATAAATACCAATGCTACCTCAGTACAGGACTCAGAAATACTAATACTGCCCACTCAAATACTGAAAAACGGCGAAAAGTTCCCGAACAACCAATACTGGTCCTCACAAAGAAACAGGCAAAGGGCAGATACCAATACAGCCGTATCGCTGGTTTTGAGTAGGTACGCCTGTTTTACTCTGCTTCTGGGTTGCCGCGCACATTTGCGTGGCTCGATCCTGACCAAATGCCTTGTCCATGTCCAGACCTACTTATTTGGGTGGCAACGATGAAAAAGGCGCTTGTCGCGTGAGGGCAAAGCAGTTCACATACAGTTGAGCTCGAGACCAAATGAACGCCGAGTGGCGCAAACTATTTGCTGTGTATCATGGAGGGAAGAAAGAAAGGAACTCAAACAAAGGCAGGACCGACGGAGAGGTTTACAAACTGACAAGACAAAATGGGGGGATGATAAATGATGGTGAGGTGGACACACGGGCGACACAACCTGCTGATGACTGAACGCAGGTAAACCAGGAATCGAAAGAGCGAGAAAAAAAAATCAAAACAAGAAAGACGAAAAAAAGCAATCAAGCACAGCGCATCCTACTTCTTTTTGCCGATGCTACTCCCTCCTCCGCCAAACGAAATAGTCCACGACATTTTCCGCCTCGCGCTTGTGCCCGAATCCAAACCATCGAGCGACGCCGTCTCGGCCTCGTCACCAATCCCATGCTCCAAATCGGGATTGGGCAAACTAATGGCCGAACTCATGCGCACCAACCCTTCACCGTCAGCACCGCCATTTGAAGAGCTAGATCCGCCAAGTCGGCGACCTGACAAACTCACGTTACTTCCACCGGCACTCGCCGATCCCGCCGTACCAGCCGGCGGCTCCTCCTCAATTGAAGTGCCCACGAGCATGCGGAACGTATCGAGTGACGACTCCGAGTGCGAGTACATGTTGTTCAAGTGGCCCCCCACGCGCGCAGCGTGCGGTGTAATGGCCGATGGGAGGCCGACAAGCGACATGCCTTCGAGACTTGGATCCGACGCGGCATCATCGGCGGCAACAATGGTCGAATCGACGGCAGCAACCACCGTCATATCTGGCGACCCAGGCATGAGCGGCGGACTTGGGGCGTCGCCATCTTCGCCGTCCAACACGGCAAACGTCGAATACCGCGACGTGTCGTTCCCTAAATCGTCGGCCGCCATCTCGTCGGCATCTTCACTGGATAAACCCAACACGGTCGTATCTTCGCCAATCCCATTGCCGAACGCGGTCCCGTCGACCAAGGTCAAGGACGCTAAACTTGCGCCAACCTGGCTCGCGAAATCCATGCCATTGCCATGACTTCCGCCCGATCCCGCCAACGACGGCGTTGACACGGACGTTGGTCTTGAACTCACCTTGAGCGTGGTACTCGTGCGCTTGTTTGCAGCAGACGTGGACGCTGACCCATGCTCAAATGCGCTCGACGAAGGCGGCAACATGACGGGCCCTGTGGCCAATGGCGACGACGGCATCGAATTTGCGGCCGATGCGCCGCCCATGGGCGATCCGCGCGACACGGGCGTGGTGATGCCCAACGCGTCTTGACCACCACTTGCACCCGCACCAGGACTGGATGCGCTCGTCGGTGTGCTGACTCCCACACCGCCACTGGACACGGGAATGGTGATTGGCGGCAGGGCTTGCGGCGACAGCGACGTGATGGGCACAGCGCCCGCCGTGCGCGGTAACGAAAACACACCGCCTTCTTGCACGCGCTGATCCCTCGTGACACGAATCTTGTCCATGAGCGCCAGCATAAAACTCTGCCTGGCCTTTTCGTCGGTCATGTTGAGCACATACGACGACGGTAACGACGAGTCCTGTTGTTGGCCATTGGCACTACCCAGCGATGCAAGCAACCGCCCGCCGCCGCCGCCCACGCCGCCAAACGCGCCAGCAAACCCACCACTACCACTTGGGTGCTTGGCAATAAGCGTATTGGATGCCGTTGACACACTGCCTTGCTCAATCTCGAGCACAATCATGCTGCTGCCGCGCTCCTTGACAGTTAAATCCGCCAAGTCAATGAGCCGAATAAACTTGACCTTTTTCTTGTGCACCTTGGCCATGAGCAACAAGTCGCTCATCAGGTATAGCTTGAGTGCATGTTGCTTGCCGCCCGCCGCACTCACGAGCGCCGACAAGCCAACCATGGCCGCGGCCGACGACGCGCCCACGCCTGTCACCTCAGTGACATCCACCTCCAAAATCAGCCTGCGCGAGTACTTGATGACAATGGGCGGGCACCCTTCCACTTGCTTAAACATGGTAAACATGCGTGTCATTTCCTCTTCTTGCTGCTTGACCTGGTTGACTTGCGCAGCAATCTCGTTCATCATAGTGAGTGCGCTCGTCAACCCAGGTGCATCCGGGTGGTCCGGTGGCGTGTGTTTGCGGACGTCCTTGAGCAGCAACGGGTATCGCGTGGCGCGCTGGATGGGCAAGATGAGAAAATCTTGCAGTTGCTGGCGGTTCGTGTCGCGCGAGTGCTTGCACCGCTCGTTGAATTGCTTGAATTGGTCGTTGGACTCTTCGGCACGCCGCACCATGTTGAGTGCGTTGGAGTAGTTGTCGACAAACTTGAGAAACACGGCAAAGTCGTCGCGGTGCGCGAGAAACAGCGGCGATAGCTGCGAAGATTCATCGTCCCAATTGTCCATGACTTGTTGCAGCTCGGCCGCAAACGACGCACTAAAGTCCAGCAGCGCTTGGACGCCCGTGAACACGAGACGAATGAACACGGATGGCACCAGCTTTTGTTCCTCGAGTGGCGCCTTGAACTGGGTCAACAAAATGGACAAGGATTCGCGATACGAAAGTTCGGTTTCGTGCACCTCATTGGCCACGTACGACCGGAGCTCGAGCTGCTTGCGGCGCTTCTCTGGCGTCTCTGGCATGGCCACGGGCGGCGGCTGGTGTTGCGCAGGTGGCGCACCAGCGGCTTGCGAATCGCCGCCAATCAAGGTCGAGTTGGACGTGTCGATGCTCATGCGCGACGCATCGCCAACGTCTTCCCCGCCGCTGTCTGTACCAATCGTCGACGTGCTGTCCATCATGGAATCGTGCACGGGCTGGTGCGCTTCTGCACCACCACCACCTGCTGCGGCTGCACCCGCAGATACGCTCGGCGTGTATCCAGAATCCATGCTGTGCGTCCTGGACGCCTGCCTTGGCGGCTTGCCCTGTGCCTGCCCTGCGGCTGCCTCTCCCATCTGCGCTACCGACGTGCCGGCCTCCTCGGAAACGGCGCCCAACCCGGGCGCGGCGGCCATGGGCGGCTGCGGCTGCATGGGCGCGTTTGCGGGGCGGCGGAGCGACGAATACCGTTTGTTGAGCATGCCCGGCTGTACCATGCGATGCTGCAACTGCTGCTGCGGCGTCGCAGGTAAATGCATGATGGTCTGCTGCGATTTGGGTCTGCGCAGAGACGCCGTGCGCCCGCCAACAAGTACTTGTTGCCGGTGGGCAAGGCTCGAGGCGCGCGAGGCAATTGTGTTTGGGTCGCCCGGGTGAATGGCGAGCGGTGGACCGCCCGGTGCACCTGGCGGCGCGACGCCGTGAGGAGGTGGGGGCGCGAGCTGTGCGCCCGGTGGAAGTAAGTGTGGCGGATGTTGAGGGTGGAATTGGGCAGGCGGAGGTTGAGGCTGGTAGGCTTGCCGATAGGGTGATGTTTGCGGATGTTGCTGTTGGCCCGGCGGGGGCAGATAATGCATGCCGGGTGGTGGCGGTTGCTGCTGCAAGTACGGCCCTGCACCCGGGGCAGGTGCTGGTGGGCGGTAACCCATTTGCTGCTGCTGAGGCGGCGGGCGCATGTACGGCGGTTGCTGGCCGGCCGCAATCATCATGGATGTTTGCCGATTGAGCCCTTGAGCACCGGCCGGTGGCGGCTGGTAGTATTGCTGTTGACCGGGGGCCGCATTCGGTCCCGGGCGCGGCGCGTATTGCATGGGGACACCAGGCGGGGGGCGGACAAACGCGGCACCGGATGGCGGGGCGGCATAGTGTTGGGGCGATCCGGGTCGAGGCGGGCCCATGTATTGCTGCTGAGGCTGACCGGGGTGCGGTGGAGCGATCGTGGGGCGGACAGAGGGGCGGCGTTGGTGCTGTTGTTGAAACTGCTGAGTTGCAGACATGGGCGATCCGGGACGCGGAGGCATCATTCCTTGTGAAGGCTGCTGCGGCGGTCGCATTTGCGGCGACCCTTGCTGCTGCTGCTGCGACGGCGGCGGCCTTGCAATCGCCTTCTGCTGCTGCTGCTGCTGCTGCGCCATGAACATGGTCGAAGTCAGATGACGCAAATTCCTGGGCCGGAAAAAGGCCTCCTCTGGCTCGGTATGTTCCAAGCTCGTGTACACTGGCTGATCTGGATCATCGTCATCACCGATACTCAGCAAATAGTAGACGCGCGGGTAGTGTGTTTGTGCGCACGAGAGCAAGAACCGGTTCGACAGCAAAAAGAGTTGCTCCGACTGCGGGATGGAATCGAAAAACTTGATGGACAGGACGTCATCCTTGAACTCGATGAGGTAAATGTCGCCGAAAATGGACTGGGCAAGGACCATGGGTGTGGGCGAGTTGGGAAGGCCGCTCACGCTCGTGTACGTGACAAGGTAGAGCTCGACATCGAGCGACAGGGATGGGTGGCGTGGAATGGGGACTGATTGCGGGGAGCGGCGTTCGTGCAGCCACTGGACAATGTTGCGTCGGCAGACAAGCACACCGCCGGGACCCGATGAGCCGGCGCCTCCACCGCTTGCGCCAGTGCCCGAGGTGTCACCAGGAACGGGAATGACGAGGTTCGACGAGGATTCGACGCGCGTGTCCCATCGGCGGAAGACTTGGTTCTGCTCCAAGTCGAGCTCATAGTACACGAGCATCTTCTCACCGAGCACAATGGTTTCTTCGCGTTGCTTTTCCGAGTTGAGGGCATTGAGCTGCGAAGCGGCAGCCGCAGCGACAGCAGCCGACGAAATTCCCGGTGACGACGAAGAGGTGGATGACGGGCGGTGGTAAGCTTCGAGGCATGCAAAGACAGGGTTGCGCCATGACGATTCAACGGACACAACCGAGTAGAGGACGGATCCAGGGATTGCGTCGACGGTGGGCAATGCCACGCTGAGCTTTGTTTCTGCCGGGTCGACGAGAATGTAGACGATTTTGCAGTCCTCGACGTTGCCGATGAGGACGCAGCGCGATTTCCAGTCGGATACCATGTTGCGGCCCCAGATGAGCCACGTGTGGAAGGTGGATTGGTAGCGCTCTTGATCGACGAGTTCAAATGTGACGTTTTGTGGGTTGTACTCGAGAATGAGGATGGCGCCACCTTCAAGAGCAGCAAGGATATAGTCTGGAAAAGGGGGGGGGGGGGGGGGGGGCAAACCGATGAGCGACTGACTGCTTCTTCATCAAAGTTGGAACGGTCGAATGAGCAAACCTTTGGGATTTGTTCCGATGCGTAGCCGCTCGAGGCCCTGAATGTTTGCGCCGAGGTAGCATTCAGCAATCTTGATGAGGGTAAAGGACTGGGGATCGATTTGGTAGAGCTGAATGTTGGCAGCGGCGTTGGTGGTGAGCAGCAGGGCTCCCCACTCGGATCCAGCAAAGAAGCCAGTGACGGCTCGGCGCTGGGCAATCGGGATGGAGCTGTCGAAGCCGGCGCCGGCGCCAAAGGAACCGGCGTGGCCGCCATGAGGCACGAGGCCGAGGCCAGACCCGGACGAGTGCATGTCGACGTCAACGTATCGGGCGAGCGACGTCGGATATTGCGCGAACGGGTGGGTAAGGTGGGCGTAGCCAAAAGTGAAGGTGGCAACGGGAGAAGGGCACGCGGGCGCAGAGTGCAGTGGGATGAACTGGGCGGTTCTTGCGTCTTGGGAGCGAGTAGAGGCGGAGTGCGGCTAGTCCATGAGGGTATTATCCATGGGATGAATAGATGGGTGCGGCAATCGCAGTGAACTCTGTGCCTTGCCCAAGTACATTCATACATACATGTGTAGGTAAAGGTGGCTGCGGCGGTATTTGCCGGCGATTCTCACGTGGATATTCAAAAGGTGCCATGTGCGTGCGTGGGACTGTGGGAGCCGGATCGGCGTGCCTAGTGCCTTCCCCCTTCTCGAACACTCGCAGAATGCTCGAAGAGCCCTCTTGGACCCTCTCCTCTCATTCAGGATCCCCTGACTGACTGCCACCAAACCGTTGCATTTATATTGCAAAGATCAAAACATAAATATTATGTAAATATGAATATCATAATGAATTCAAAGCCAATGTCCATGTCCAAAAGTCACAACAAGCAGCCGTTCGGCCAGCTCGTTATTGGCCCGCCCGGATCGGGCAAGTCGACCTACTCGAGGGCCCTCAAGCACGCCTTCACACAACTCGGCAGGCCCACCGTTCTCGTCAATCTGGACCCAGCCAACGACTCGACCGACTCGACCGACTCGAACGACTCGACAAACACAAGTATGGACATTGACATTGACATTGCCCACTTGATCTCGCTCCAAGACGCCATGGACGAGTTTGGCCTCGGCCCTAACGGTGCTCTCGTCTACTGCCTCGAGTACTTGGCCGCCAACCTCGATTGGCTGCGCCATCAGCTCGCCCCACACCTCGACCAGGGCTCCTACTTCCTCTTTGACTTGCCCGGACAAGTCGAGCTCTTCTCGCACCACTCGGCCATTCAGTCCATCATCCACTTGCTCACCTCCCGCTCTTCAAACATCAACATGCGCCTGACGGTCGTCCAGCTCATGGATGCCCATCACTTGCTGTCGCCATCCTCGACGCTCTCAAACTACAAGTACATTTCAGCCGTGCTCTTTGTGCTCCAGTCCATGATGCATCTCGAGCTCCCACAAGTCAACTTGCTGTCCAAAATCGACCTGGCCGCATCGCAAGCACACGCCTACGGCCACTCGCTCCCATTACGGCTTTCGGCGTACACGCACCCAGACGACATCCACTTGGTCCTTCCATCAACACCACCAGACGACACCTCGTCTTCATCATCACCCTTGTCGTCCAAACTCAACAAGCTCAACAAGGAACTCGCAGACTTTATTTCGGACTATGCCCTCGTCGAATTCCTGCCATTTGCAGTCACGGACCCTATGTGCTTGCAAGCAGCCATTGCACTTGTTGACAAGGCGTCCGGGTACGCCTATGGCGCCATTGCAGGCGACGTGAGCGTGGCCGCCCTCATTGACGAGGTGGTCGAAAGTATGATGCCGAGTTGCGGCACCACACCAACCAGTTGGATGCCGACGAGCACGAGCACGAGCCCGAGCACGATTTTGGGTCCGAGGGCGTCAGTGCACAGCCTGGTATGGAGCATTTGGATCAGGACATGTTTGACCGGTGGAATCGGTTGCAGAGGGAGGTGGCCGTGGGCAAGAGCGGTGGAGCATCGACTGGGACGATTGACAAGGTTGGGGTCAAGGATATTATGGAGCGGTTAGTTTGAATGCGTGTGTATAAACATCGAAATCAATCTGTATTTGTCTAAGGAGCCCTTGCTCAGGATTGTTGGTCAAGACAACCACATGAACGGTCAATTGTCGACTAGCCAAGCTACTACGGACAAGGAAAGGAACCAAAGTACGGGTATGACATGACAGGGGTAGGAAAAAAAAATCCAAAAGGAATCCAGTCCAGAAAAGTTGAGCAGCATCTCTTTCCCAACATCTTCACCGCTGGCCAACGAAATGCTCCGAACCAACCGACTGCACATCACACGCCTCGCCCTTGACAATCCACCCGCCCATGATGCCCATCCCGCCTGCGGCCCTTGCCTCGTCTGCGTCCATGCCATACTCACACTCACCATTCTCCACAATGACTGCATCCCGCAATTCGCCATCCGTCATTGCACTTGTATCACCCACGCCCACGAGCGCGCTCGACATGGGATGATTCACAATGACCCAATCTCCGCCCGCCACTGGTGCCGATGCGCGCGACCAAGGCGACGACGACGACGACGACGACGACGACGTTGCTGACGTTGGTGCAGGGGACCCGTGCACTGTGCGATTCAGTTGCATGTCCCTGAGCGACGTGACGCTAGGCAGTTGGCCCCAGACCACGTCTGCGCCCGTCGATGGGTGCTTGCGATCCACCGACACGGCGTCCGTCAGCATGGTCCGTTGGCCATTATTGCAGGCGGCCGTGCACGACGTGCAAGGTTGAGTGACATGGTACCCGATGCAGTTGCCACTAAGTACACGCACGAGCACGTGTGAGGCTCAGTCAATGCGGATGGATCAATAAAAACACAGAGAGACAAACATACCATCCAAGGCAAGCAATATCACGGATATGACACTTGCAATTGGCCGTCACATACGTGTCATTGACGAGTGCCACAGCGCCCTTGAGCGGCAAGTCGGTCGAAAACAGCTCTACGCGCGTGTCGGCCAGCAGAACCGCCTTCATGGCGCGGTTGCTCACGAGCCGGTGGCAGTGCCTGCACGCCAAATGGCATACGGGCTTGGTTCGGAACTGCGGGTGGGTTTGCGCGGGCGAAATTACTGGTGGGGGTGAGATGTTTGAGGAACCCGGGGAGGATGAGGACGTCGACGAGCCGCGGTTGAATGTGGCGTTGGTCAATGTGGAGAGCGGAACCGTAGGTGTGCGCGAAAATGCCGCGGTCGTGGAAGAAACGGGTGCCGGTACTGGTCGTGCCAGTGGGAATGACGGGTGCGCGAGCGGTTGCATCCGCTGGAGCGCGTTGGAAGGCGCAGACGTGTTTGCTCCAGACGCGTTCGGTTGCTGGCTGACGGTTTCTGAACCACGGCTAAACGCTGCCGTCGCGGCTGCGGCTGCGGCATACTGATCCGCGCCCGCGGCCGCAGATATGCCCGTGAGCGGGAACGTTGTGCGGTTCGGGTGACCAAAGGGCAGCAACGATGTCCAGTGAATGATTTGAGTCGGCGGCGTGACGGCTTGGGATTCGCGGATAGGCTCAAACGACAAGGAGGATGAGACGGTTGTGCTGCTTGGCAAAGTACTTGAAGACGGCGGAGCTTGTGCAAAGACGGCATTGGCGTGCTCTTGGGCAGTGACAATGGACGCGGCGTACGCCGCAGCAGCATTGGCTGCGGCAGACGAAAGTCGAGAACCAAATGCAGACGACGACGAGGAGGGTGTTTGGCGGTTGACTGTGCTAGATTCGTCCACGGCTGATGCGTTGGGCGCGGACACGGGCGAGCTCGACCCATTGGACGACGATGAAGATGCGGTCACAGACAATGGAAACCGCATCCTGCGTCGGCGGTACAGCGGCGGCGTGGGTGGAGCTCCTGTAACAGCTCTTGAAGACGCAGCGGAGTTTGAAGAACTTTGCATTGTAGCTGGTAGACGCACTGGCCGGGGCCAGTGAAAACGTGAGTGTGCTATTGCTTGTGCTTGCTCTGTCGACCAACGTCGAATCGCCAACAAACATTGGGGTTACGTCCATTGCGAACGGCGACGATGACGTAGTGACCAGCGATGTTGCGGAATCGATGCGGCCAAAGCTAAACCGTGGGGAAGGTGTCATGGGAGTCCTTGGTTCCTCAATCAATAAGGTTGCTGAATTATCGGCATTGGTAGCAGTGGTGGAAGGAGTCGATGGTGAAGGAAGTCCGTTGTATGTCGACGGCTGTTGCGACCGTTGTGAGCCTCGGCGTGATTGGCCAAGAGTGTGGTTAGTGTTAGGCGTCCTGGACGACATGGCTTGGGTCGATCTATTCAATGATGTGTAAATCTCGGATGTCTAACTGAGAATTCTAAACTGTCGGTATTGATGGATTGAAAGGAGAGAGAATGGATGGGACGGCAAGGGGTTGTTGAGCGCTTTTATATGTATGCTCGAAGATCACGGTGCCCATTCTTGTTTTTTTTGCATTCGCAATTTCTTTCTGCACTCTGTTTTGCGGAGCGAAAGCAGTTTCCCCAAGCGCACCATGACCGCGTCACCAAGGCAAACAGCTCAAGGATCCTCGGTCACAGCACTGACGTTGACAGTCTGGTAGCTCATGCCGTTTGGATGAGCGGAGAGGGAGCGGAAAGAGCGAGATTGTGTGCGCGTGTCAAGGGAGAGCAAGCTTATGCTTGGGACTTTTTTTTTTTTTTTGGCGACTCTCAGCGTTACCTTTACGCTACTTTTTTCGTCATTGCAGACGTGACGTTTGATGCGGACAAAGATTTGTCGCGTCCGATCGGTGGACCTCATACGGCCGAAGTCGCGATCGGCAGGCTTGACCGTGTACGATCGACTGGCAAGCAGCTCATCTTGGAGCAGGAGGCTTGCGACTCATGGTGGAAGGTGACGAGGCTGAACTGACGCTTGGGACGACCGACAAATGCCGGCTTCAGCCTCCCGGAAAGCCAAGGTCAGGCCGTCGAAGGCGTCGACCTCATTTTCCCACAAAATGTGTTGTTGACCAATGCACACACTCGCTCGTGCACACACTGGCACTGGCAGCGGCAGCGACTGCTTCATGCACAGGAAGTTGCTTGGCAGGTCGCGTTCTCGTTTCTCGCGTGCTCAAAAGCGGCCCGTCCCACCTATTCAGTCTCTTGCGCTGTCGTTACTCCATTCTAAGCGTCCAGCACATTTATACACTTGACAAGGCTGTGCCTTGACCTCTCATCCAACCACTACTACTTGCAACCCAAGCAACTTCTTTGCTTGGCCCTGCCCTCCTGACCCTCGTCCAACTCGACTCCGCTGGCCACATACTCATCCATTGCCCGCCCTCCGTCGACTCGAGGCGCCTTCATTTCGTTCGTTGTACCTTGACCATCGTCCGAGCCGCCCGTCCCGTCCGACCGACGCCCGCGCCTCCCTCCATTCAGTCCAATCCATTCACAAGTCATCACCAAATCGCAAAAAATGATTGGCCGCCGCGACAAGACGACCTTCCACGTCGGCGACGACTACCAACTGCTCGACCTCATTGGCGAGGGCGCCTACGGTGTCGTGTGCTCTGCCATCCACAAGGCCACGGGCCGCAAGGTGGCCATCAAGAAGATTGCCCCCTTTGACCACGCCATGTTCTCGCTGCGCACGCTGCGCGAAATCAAGATTCTGCGCTATTTCCAGCACGAAAACATCATTGGTATCCTCGACATTGTCAAGCCCGAGTCGCTCGACAACTTCACCGAAGTGTACCTCATCCAAGAGCTCATGGAGACGGACATGCATCGCGTCATCCGCACCCAAGAGCTGTCGGACGACCACTGCCAGTACTTTGTGTACCAAACGCTCCGCGCACTCAAGTGCTTGCACTCTGCCAAAATCCTCCACCGCGACCTCAAGCCCTCCAACTTGCTGCTCAACTCAAACTGCGACCTCAAGGTGTGCGATTTCGGGCTTGCTCGCATCATGAACATTGACCACGAAACCAACAACCCGGGGTTCATGACGGAATATGTGGCCACGCGCTGGTACCGTGCGCCCGAGATTATGCTCACGTTCAAGGAGTATACGCAAGCCATTGACGTGTGGTCTGTCGGGTGCATCTTGGCCGAAATGTTGTCGGGCAAGCCTCTGTTCCCCGGCCGCGACTACCACCACCAGCTGTCGCTCATCCTCGACATGCTCGGCACCCCGTCCTGGAGGATTTCAACGCCATCAAGTCGCGCCGCGCCCGCGACTACATTCGGTCGTTGCCCTTCAAGAAGAAGCGCTCATTTGCCCAAGAGTTCCCTCGGGCCAACCCGAACGCGGTCGATTTGCTCGAAAGATGCTGACCTTCACCCGACCAAGCGCATCACCGTCGACGAAGCCCTGAGCCACCCGTACTTGGAGCCGTACCACGACCCCGAGGACGAGCCCATTGCGCCCCCTATTCCCGAATCCTTCTTTGAGTTTGACCGGTACAAGGACACGCTCACCAAGGACCAGCTCAAGGTGTTGCTCTACAATGAGATTATGACGCCGCCGTCATTTTACCAAGACCAAATTGTCCAGCAGCAGCAAATCTATGTGCAGCAAGCCCAGCAGCCCGCGCAAGCCGCCCCCGCCAGCAAGGGTACCCAGCACAACCAGTACCACCAGCAGGCTACCCGCCGCGGCCGCATATGCCGGTGAACAGCCAAATCAGGCGTGAGAACCCGTTGGTGATTTGTGTATAAACATCTCTGTTTTTTGGCGAGTTTGATTTCCTGGTTCCTCGTTCATTGCGTGTGTCTTGGATTTTTCTTTGTTTCCCTTGTTTCCGTTCCTTCTTCTTATCCCCCCCAGTTTTCGTCTCCTTCACTCTTTGCCTCTTTTGTTGTCAATCAACTCATTTATTCATATCATCGTCAATCTACTTTCTCCTTGCACGCATTCCATTTCCCGTTTTGTGGTCACTTGATTTCCTTGGTCCTGCTTTTCCTACACTTAATTGTCAATCTGATTGCCTAGTTGTCACTTCTCCCTTGCCACTGCATCGTGCGAACCGGTCCCCGGAATAAAGATCGCCACGTCCTTCAGCGCCAGCGCGAGCTGACAGTGGAGGCTGCACATGACGACATATGTACGGTACATACTGAGGTCGGCGACGCCAAGGAACGCATAAAAAGGCGACTTGACTCGCAGCAATGTATTGGTGAGATGAAGAAAAAACAAACGACGGCCAACTCCAATCGGATGCGGCCGCGACCGGGGATGAACGGGTGAGTACATGGAAAAACGAAATATACAATGAGATGCTATAACCCAGCAACTACCAGACTTGATGCGGAGCCCTTGCGTCGCGTCAACCCCTCCGGCCGTGTCGAACACCTTGATGCAGATGGGTATGCTCGTGGCTGGTGCGACAAGAGCCCCGGTCCGTCGTGCTCGGGCGGCGGGCTTGGGTGCTTAAACTTGAGTTGCTGGCGCAATTGCGCCGTCAGCGCATTGACGGTTTGCTGCAAACCAGGTGTGCTGCAAAAAGAGTCCAACATCGGTGTTTTTCGTGGTTGCCGTGAAGGACTTGTGTCCCAGGTCCATACGCGTACTGAGAGATGCATGCCATGCGGTCAGAATGTGTAGGGAGTTGCAATCGTGGAGAAACCATGGATGACGGACGTACCAGGTTCACATCCACACCGAGTGACCGTGGGTTGACCAACCCAGTTGGGCTCGAATGCTAATCACGGTAGCGAGGGCCAGATCCAAGGTCACAACTGTGTGCAACGGATCCAACAGGGCGTCCAGCTCGTCCGGCGACAAGTCGCCAACGCCCAACCAGGTGTTGACCATGTCGACAATGGTTGCCGTCCGATCGCGCTTGGGCAAATTCACAGGAACCGCTTTCAAGATGTCCTCGGCCAACTTGACGGTACTCTTGCGCTGCCTTGCAACTACATCAGGCTTCCACAAGTACTCTGGGTACTTTGCACTCACTTGGCGCGCCAAAGCCAACCCGCCCGTCTCGTGGTCCGACGTGCTGACCATAACCGTCTCGCCCGGGTACTTGTCTACAAATTCCTTGACGGCGCGAATCACCTTGTAATAGTGCAAAATCTCGCCCGCATGCGTTCCCGGATCGTTTGAGTGTGCCGCCATGTCAATGCGGCTGCCTTCGACCATCACAAAGAACCCGGGCGATTCGGGGTCACTCAGCGTTGCATTGTGCAGCAATTCGAGCCCGCGCCGCGTCATTTCTTCAAGAGACGGCTCGGCGGATGGGTTGCGGTCAATGTTGTACGCCATGTGGTCGGGTGTGAAGACGCCCAGGGCGGGAAGTTGCGACGATGAGCGAAGGTTGTCAAAGTCGGCACGGGAAGTCAGCGTGGTGATACCCCTGGAGCGCGCTTCGGCGAGAAGGTCGCGCGAGTCTTCGCGGACCGATTCAGGGTGCCTTGGGGTACAAAGTGGCGCGGCCGCCACCGAGTTGCAGGTCGGCGGTGAAGCCCACGGCGGGATCCGAGCCGATTTGTTGCTCGGCAATGTCATTTTCGTAATCGCGCCAAAGTACATGGGCTGGACAATAAATACGGGTCGTCAGAGACCTGCTCAGGGGATGCAAACGGGCATACATACAGTTGAAGGAAGCAGGGGTAGCGTGTGTGATCCTGGACGTGACAATGAGGCCGGTCTTGTACTTGTGCCGCTTGGCCGCTTCAAAAACGGTACCGCATGGCAACTGGTCGTCCGTCACTGTGGCTCGCAATCCCATTCAAGTCAGTTTATGAGGACGTGATGGTCATCATCGAGTCGCCAAGATGCGTACCGCCAATGGCCCCATTGTATGACTTCCTCGCACACGAAAACGCCGTGGCTCCAGCCGCCGAATCCGTGACCCATGACGATGACGACCGCGTCCTTGATGCGCCCACAAGCAGCTCGTCCAGTGGCGTCACGGGCCCCCACCAATCGCCATTGCTGCCCGACGTGGACGAGTTGGATCCCAGCCCAAGTAATGGTACATGGTGCGGCCAAACGTCTCGCTTGCTGGGCCAAACCCGTCACTGACCATCATGATCACGTTCTTGCGGCGCGGGCGTGGGCCAACGGGGCCGAGGTGCGGGGATGACAGCTTAATGGTCCCGGTCCAGAGAAGGACAAGCGTGAGGACCAGAGCCAAGATGAGAGAGGACCCGAGGGCGAGAAGCGTGCGTAGGGCCACGGTGGATTTCTGGGTCGGTTCAGCGGCTGTGCGGGATGGCGAGCCCGGTCGATAGCAGGATTCGGCATCGGATGGCGAGACTGGCGGGGTTGGGCGAAGGAGAGGTGCAGTCTCCGTCGCACGCGTAGGGCTAGTCGGTGACGGCATGGTGGCGATGATGGAAGCACGGCAAGGATGTGACGGGCGACTAGGAGATATTGCCGAGTGTCTCTTAACGGCAGGTGTCGATACCGTTTGCATAGTTGCTGCTCGAGCTCAGATACGTATATTCGACATATCTGATCATCCTTCGCGGATCTGCGCTGGCGCCAGCTGATGGTGCTGGTCGGATTGAGGGTCAAGAGCATGTGGTTCAAACTGACATAACCATGAGCGAGAGCCCGTGCCCAAAAGGAATGCAAGAGTCATCCAAACGTCCGGCGCCCAGGTGTTGTCGACTGCCCGGCATCTCCACTGGATTCAGTCTCGCTTCACCAAGGCCGACGACGGTGATTCAAGTACGTGACTGGTAGCGTCACGCTCACGGTGCTACAACAGATGAAGCGAATCCAGATGCTACATAAGTCGTGCAGCAAGAATCGAATTGGCTCCAGCGTCCGGATCGCGAAGAAATCTCGCGTGGCAACGGACTCGAATGTTGCACTTGAGCAAACGACCAAGCAGGTCGCAGCCGAGGGGCAGCAGGATCTCTCGAGCGTGTCCGTGTGGTCACCAGTGTCTGCAGCAGCCAGATTCAATGAGGCAAGCGATTCTCAAGCGCCAACATCGGGCTGAATGAGATTCCACTGAAAATTATTTGAACTTCTGTGCATTCATTGCGAAAACAGGACGGTCGCTTCCCGATTTATATCTTGATGTCGCAGATGTGGGATTTCTCGCCCTCATTCCTCCGCGATGCCGCTCGTCAATCACAGCACTCCATCTCTACTATGGCACGCACGTACCGGAACAAACTATATCAATTGGAATGTGAATGGAATAGACAGCTTGGGAGACGTTCTCAACCATCTCGTCATGTAAGTCTACCCCCCCCCCCCCATTTTCATAATCCTCGCTCGCGCTTGTCCCGCTCCACTCACAATCTTGGTGACCTTCGGAATCTGCTTTCCTTTCTCCTGGCCCTCACTTATCGAGAGGGACACAAACCGACTCGCTCGCCTGGCTTGGCGATGAAAAAGAAGCAATATGGTTGACACGAGCTAGTTCAATAGGCGCTCCTTGCTCCCGAGTTTGAAGCAAATTGGCAGTCGATGGCAACTGTTCAAAAATGCGCAAATGAATTGAGACAAATGCTGGGTTCCGATTTTGCGTTTTGCGTATATGCACACACGCGTACACACAGCCGAGATCCGATGTAGACAGACAAGGAGACGGGAAAGACACATGGAAATGCGGGCAATCCAACGATCAAGCAAATACGTTGCAATCGAGCCGAGCCAGCTGGCGGCTTGATTTAGGCAAGGGCGGGGAAAGCCTTGGAGTCGTTGATGTTGACGGTGCCTTGGGGCGGGCGCCAGAGGGAGCAGAGCGAGCGCCACCACGGCCGCCGCGGAAACCGCCACGACGGTCGTCACGGTCGCCACCACGACGGGGAGCAGCCTCGGCAGTGAACTGGAACTTGATGTCCGTCACAATCTGCTTCTCCTTGCGCTCCTTCTTCTTGGGCTCGGCCTTCTTCTTGTTGCCAGCCAACAGGGCAGCCAACTCACCGGCCTCATCCAAACCCTTCTTGGTGAGCACTCGGC